>CM043121.1:27745815-28345815 GCA_023701765.1 Hylyphantes graminicola
TGATTATATGTAATACTGATTATAAGTAACTGATTATATCTTAATACTAATGAATCGCACTGATAATTATGTATAATATAATAAAATAAAATCATAAAAGTTAGGCTATGTCGTTTGCAACAAAACTTTTAAAAAATTTATCTACAACGTAGCTTTAAAGTAGAGTATATTTTACAAAAATAATTATAAAATACATACCAAAATTAAAATATATAAATTTTCTGAGCATTCATCTAGAATAATTTAGGAATCCAGTTAAGTAAATGTTTAAAGTTTAGAAAAATGTTTTTGATAATATTGAGCAAATTAAACTTTTCAATGATCGTAGTTGTTTCCGTGCAATAAGGCAATATTAAAGGAAAAAGTCGTTTTACAGAAGTGCAAAATTGCCAAGGTGAAAACAACTCAAAAGAATTAAAAATTACAACGATTGATAGGTTGAAATATGAATTACGGAATTATTCTATGATCAATAACCAAAAGAAAATATTCACCTTTTAATACTGCTGAAATACTGGTCAAAGAAATGTTTTGCATATTTCAATACTTCATCTTTCGGTCTTGCAGTACCATTGGCCCTTTTCAACGGAGTAGACATGATGCTACCCATGCATTTTGTAGGACTACATTGAACTGGCTACAAAAAAAATGCATTGGTAATAGTACGAGTAAGTATGATGTAAAAATAGATATGAAATTAAAGTTGAGTTTAAATGAAATAGAATTTTGAAGAACCTTAAGTATAAATGTATACTTTTTAACTTCAGAAAATCCATTTATGCACAAATTCATGCTTTAAAAGAGTCAAAGAGTGATTTAATTTCAATTTTACGTAAAAAATACTGAACAAAAATAGGTAAGGTAAGATGGAATCAGGTCAATCAAAAATAGGTTAAGGTAAGATGGAATCATTGCAAATAAATATTAAAGGAACGTATACTTAAAATAAATTTTGAGATAGCTGGAAATTTTTATTAAGTTCGTTTCAAGACAAATAAAGAATACTAACGCCATATTTCAGAACTTATTTTTTGAGCATTCATTTAAAAACGACTTTGAGCACAACCAACTTCAATAATTAGGCCAGAGAAGCTTTCCCAAACTTGAGCGTAGAAGGAATTTTTGACGTCACTGTTCCGAGTGCCGAAGATCGAGGAACTAGTTCAATCGGAAAACTAAAAATGTGGTCAGTCGTGAACGAGTGGTTCCGAACAGATTTCGAGGCAGGTTATCTTAATCTTCGGAACAACTTCCCTCGGAACCATGGAGTTAATTTCCGACCCCGAGCGTAATTGGGAGAGCTTCTTTAACCTTAGTAGTTGAGTAGGCAGTGCTTTGAGATCCCCCCTCCCCCCCCCAGCAAATGTCAGAATAATCATCTACATATCGATTTTCATTTATGAAATTGGCCAGCTCTGTTCTCCCTCAATCTAAATATGCTTAATATGAGACTCTGTATTCGGATTCTTCACGTTGCTTTAAATATAGATCTTGATATCCAAGATTCCTTCATAGAATGTATGTTAACATCGGTCGAACAGGTTTACATAAAATACTCAATTTTATAAATAAGTAACTCGTGTGGTTTTTGAAGAAAAAAATATTTGTACTTAAACACCTAAAGACATTTCGAATGTGTGCTAGCTTTTAATGATTTTTATAAAGAATTGTATTTATTATTTAAAAAATTATCTTAAAATTAATAGTTTAAACTCTATTTAAAACCCTATTTTTACGTTATTAAATATTGGTATGCTCAAATATTAATAAATAACGCTAACAACCATTTTAATTTATCTTACTGAAAAACAGAGTTTTCCATTATAATTTTTAAAAAAAATGTGTTCAAACACCAACATATTTATAAAGGTTTTCAGTACCTCAAGTATCTCTGTACAATGATTTTCAATAATTTTTTATTTTTAAATTATAAAAATATGTTAAAATGCTATATAATGTGGCATAGCAAGTTAAATACAAACATTAAATTCAAAAAGCTTTTGTAATCAAGTTTTTATAAAAGTATTATTTTTAATTAGATAAACCGTATCAATTAAATTATGACAGGGGGAAAATATCTATTTCTTTAATTTATTTTTATTGGCTTAGTTAAAACCAACAAAAGTATTTTTTCTGATATAAATTTACTCAAAAGTACCATTTCCATTAAGTTTCATTAAAGAGAAAAATAATAACTTCTAAAAATATTAATTAAGCACTTAAAAGAAAATGCCCAAATTACTAATAATTTTAAAGGAACTCTTGAGAATTATCTTGATAATTACCAAAACATTTAAGTATTTTTAAAAGCTGGCTATCATTAACGAAAAAATAAATATGAAACGTTATAATTGCGTATTTAAAAGAATCATTAAGAGACAAATATACAATAATTTTAGTAAAAACCCACTTTTATAATTAGACAATAAATTGATAAACAACAGAAAAATTCAATAATCGAAACAGAAATGTCTTATTTTGTCTGCAATCCAAAATTACAAGGAACTAGATGCAAATGTCTGTGCAGTTATCTTACAAACTGGCGATTATCTGTTGTAAAACGCATTAACTTTAGAATGCTTCCACTTAAAAATGTCCAACAAATTTTTATCAAGAAATTGGAATATTTATTTACACTTTCTACTGTTTTTAAAAATTTACGTGCATCTATTTTGAGTACTCGCCGTTAGAGAAACTTTCTTATCATAAAATAAACGCATAATTGTAAATTATGGCGTGGGTGCTTATGTGTCAGTTGGTGGAAGGTGATAATTTAAGTTTCTCATGAAAATTTTTAACGTATCGATGAGTTAATTATTTTATCTTATTTAGTGCTAGTGTGTTCATCTTCGTGTTGCTACTTCCCAGGCCCGTTATATAATATAGTTTTAATAAATATTCGATTTTAATTAGTTTTTAAATGAAATATAAAAAAAAATGAGTGCAAAAGACCACATATTAGTTTAATTGTTTAGGATATTATTTAGATTTTTTTTATTACTTTTAATTACCAAATATCAAATACAAGGTATAAAAGCATTGCGATGAAATCAAATGTCTGATAAGAATATTATGTGTTTTTTTATACGTTTTGGATTTCGTCGATTCAAAAACAGTGGTTTTTGAAGATTAGTTCGCCTGTCAGACTATCAGTCTATTTTGTTGTTGTTGTCCTACACCATGTTGCAGCTCGAACTAAAGGAGTTAGGAACTTCAAATTTGGTACACGAATTCCCAGTATACCTGTCAAACGTAATAATAAGGTTTATATTGATTAAGTAGTCATAAGGTTAATATTGATATAGAAACTAATGAAAAAATAATGTCCATGCATGACTTATAGTATTTACTGACAACCTACATTTTTCCTCAAAATATTCAAATTCAATACAGACTTACCCAGATACATCAAACGTACACAATTCATGTAGTTTTTTACTCTCAAAAAGACTTAACTGTCGTTTTAAATCCCTTTATTTTAGCAAAGTAGTACCGACAAACCAATTTTAAACCACCCTTTCACTATGGGGATTTTCAACTCAAATTGCTTTTCAATTTCGGTGCAAAATAATTCTAAATAACGCAAAAAATAAAACTCTTTCCAAAACAGTGGGTTAGTGAGCTGCAATACACTTTTTGCGTTCGGTGTTTCTTTTTTTCTGTTTCAGCTTTCTTAACACACAGCACAAACTAAAAGCAATTTCGTCGGAAAGGGAAAGCCAAAGGAAATGTAAAATAAATACTCGAATTCGACTGCCATTTCGTTACAGCATAAACCTTAAAGAAAGGGTATTATCCCTTCAAGTATTTAGACTAAAACAAATCAGAACGAATGCCCTAAAAACCAAATACATTTCTACATTTACAAAACAATGAAACCAAAACAAACCATGGTATTAGGCGTTAATGTTTTTTTTTTTTTTTGTAATTTGAAAAAATGGTGATCTGAAAAATTTTAACTTATGTGGTTTATTGTTCTGCCTCGATGAAAAGACGATTGTAAAAAATCTATAATTTTTTATTATTTTGCATCACTGTTTCAAGAAACTTGAGTATGATCAAAAGGTTTATATGAAAACTTCTAAATTGCTTTAAAATTATAGTATGATTTTTTCATTTACTCTCCTGAGAATTAGAGTACCCATTTGAGACATTTTTTTCAAAACTTCTCCACAAACAGTCATTACGTTAATTAGCCTTAAAACAGATGGTATCCATTTGGTCAAAGTTTACTTTAAGTTATTCCTTTTAGAATGTGTTTCAAATTGCTCTTGCAAAGTCAGATTCTTTATTTAAAGTGGCGAGAAAGCTTAAATTGTTTTTAGGTAGCATTATAGGTAAGAAAAGAATATGTGACCTTTCCTTGGGCTTTCAATGATTTACTAACTTTATGTCTTTCAGTCCGAAGAAAATGATAAATGTTTATGTAACAAGATTTATGCCGCCCCGGTATCACAACGGTTAGGAAGTTAGCCTTCGGAGCTTACGGGTTCGGGTTCGAATCCCGGTAAGGTATGGATATTTCTGTTCGTCAATAAATTTGTTATTTGTCTATGCGTTTGTGTCGTTGCTTTCTGCGTTTGTGTCGTTTCTTTCTGCGTGTGTCTCTTGTGCCTGTGCCATTTCTGGGGTTAAGTACAATAGACTTGAGGTCGCAGTGCTTGGCGAAATTGCCCCCATCAAGAAAATCATAAGTCAACAAGATTTATGCTCATAAAGACCTTATGTGCAAAATTTGGGACATGATAATTTGTATGTTTCAGGTCTTGAGTGGCAACAAAAATGTTAATGAAAATAAATTTGTTTTGCGAATTTTGATTGGCGAATCAATGTCAGGTGAGCATAGAAACCAATCGGAGCAACGATCGCAAAAAAAAAAAAAAAAAAAACAAGAAAAGGTTTGGAAGAATTTTAGTTACTTTGAAACCCAATTAGCATATTTTCAAATTAAAAACTTGTATTTTTTAGTTTTTAGTCTTTTAATAACATCATATCATTATAAAAAAGAATTTTTTTCCTGGAACCATAAAATTTGATATGATAAAAAACCGAAATGTTCAAAGCATTTTTTTCTCGTGTCCCTAAAAGTTCAGTATAAAACTTTATAAGTTTACGTTATACAAATAAATGTGTGTAGTTTTTATTTTATAGAGTGAATGGTAACTAATTTTTTTTTTTTAAAAAATAAAATATGTTTTTTTTTATATTGTTAATTACTGAATACAATTTTTCATTATGTTTGACGTGGATGTAACAGAATGTGATATAATTACTTTTTATGGTATGATAATGGCTATTATAAACTTTATGATCACGGTTTTACGGTATGTCAAATATGTTTTGTCAAATGTATGTTGAAGAATTGATAGAAAAATTCCTTAAAGAACTTAAAACTAACGTGTAAAAGTAGAAAAAAGTCTGTCACTTTAATATATTTGAATACGAAAATTTAGCAAAAATAAAAAAAACATCGATAAACTTTTCTTTGTATAAAATCGGGTATTTTTAATCCTAGATTTTTCCTGGATATTATTCTTTTGTTATTATTCCTTTAGTTTTTAATTATGAAAAGTAAACAACACCGAAACACGTAAAAAAACTATAAAATTTTTATGTTTTTATTAAGAAATTAAGAGAAAAGATTAATGATATTATGATTTGATTTGCTAATAATGTGAATTTTACAAATAATTAAAATACGGATTTTAATCCTATGTTAGTTTACTCAGCAAAAATAGTTTATTTTTTTATTTCTATTCCAAAGAGGAACTTTTTTTGACTAGACTTTATTTATACATAAATATTAAAGTTTTAACTTACTTCTGTTGATTTCAAAAATAGTGTTTCGATAGATTCTTGACCAGTGATAATATTACGCAGTCGCACTGGTCGTCTTGAAGGTGACGTCACAGAATTCTTTCTGCTGCCTTGGTTATTGCTGGAATAAAAAAAAATTTTGTAGTAGTACTAGCATACAAAAGTAATAAATGTTTTTAAACCTGGTTAAAGTATCACTCTAAACACAATACTGATTTACTATTACGTAGATTTTTTTAGTAAATAAAATTATCAACATGACGGGAAATGACCAAGCATGTTTGGGATCTAAACACTAGAGCTCCATGTGAGGTTGACCCCTAACCATGACTTATGCTTAACGCCGTAGACGCTGGTTACGAGAGATTTAATTGACACACCGGGCATTGAAGTACTATTGGATGTCATGCCACTGCATTTTTATAAACAAATTATAAAATACAAAGTATTAAAATTTTTATTTTATAAAATGCTAAAGTAATAATTATTTCCGTCGTTAAAACACATTTAAATGAAAAAAATTAATAATAGTTTACTTTGATAATGTGCTACTGCCAGCCTATTTTTTGTGGGCTTTTTCTTACTTTCGTTTTAAAAAAAATTGAGGAACAGGTTTAAATTTAAACCAACCAAAGGGCTCTTAATTAAATTAACGATTTATGGGAAAAAAAATTCTTTTAAGAAAACCCTAATTTTGTTTAGCACCCCTCAGGCTTTATGTTCTAATTAGAAATAGGTTTATAAAAAGCTATTTTTAATTTATTTTCATATTAAACATAAATATTTGCACATAGAATATCTTCATAATACGTTTTGTATTAAGTTGGGTGATTATAAAACTTCGCTTTCAAAATCCAATTTTAATAGACTAAAATGGTATTATAAAATTAAAAATAAAAATAATCCCACAGAATAATACTTTCAATACTTTATATCAAAATATTAAGTTCTATTACAACAATTGAAATACTTTATAATTACAATCAATTTTAAAATCTGGTAACTAACATTATAAATTTATTAATTAAACAACATAGCACATTTACAAAAAAAAATGAAACTTTATTTTATTAACCTTATTAATTTTTTTTTTACAAAAAAAAACATTCAAAATAGAGCCTCTGAACAAAATAAGATTTTCAATTATAAAGCACTTAACTCATTAAAAATTAAACCATTTTTAATCATCGATGGCAACACAGAAAAAAAGTTTTTCACGTATTCAGAATCGAAAGAATTTTTCTTAGTAAATAAAAAAAAATTTTCGTTAAGCTAGGTATTAGTTTTTACCGCCACATAAATTAATCATCCATCAATCCATGTTGTAGGTAGCCCCACGTTTTACCATACTTTTAATCCAAAGGGATAATTTTAAATTTACCACAATTTCGAATGTTTACCATAATTCAAAAACAGATTTTTTTATTATACTCTAGTTTATGTTAGCGCCTTGTAATATGTCATGGATTACACTTACTTTCGAAACTGTTTGAGCGTACAGTAATGTTGTAAGGAAAGGAGACAAACAAGTTAAATTAAAAAATAAATTTTTGTAAATTTTGATGACTTAATATCCGCAATGTCCTTCAAACAATTTATTTATTTCAATGTGTAAATTAATACTGCTAGTTTTGAAAATTTATTAGGTCAGCGTTTTAAAGAGGCCATATTGGAAGATATATTAGGAATGACCCTTGGAAAATGTTAAATTTGTAACGTCATATTTGAAAGGTGGAAATCATTTAATATTTTACCTCAATCATGTGACATGAAAGAAATTCTAGTAAATGATTTAAAAATTATATAAATATAAAATTAACCAACTAAAATGGATTTTTAAAACGTTCAAACAGGTTGATTGGGGGTAATATTTGAAGCAACCACTTTTAATTATTTAAAAAATCTTTTAAAATTGAATCACATAGTTCTTTAAAGTTAGTAACCAAAAAAATGAGTCACATTTTCCTCAAGCACCGGGTACTCGTATTTTTTCCAAAGTAGAAATTAGTCCCTTAAATTTTACAAGGACATGTGCCCGGATCCCCGATCAAATTTATCTTTACGATTGATTAGGGAAAGAATAACATTGACCAAGGTCAAGGCTGGTCATGTGTGCACGCGTGCACCCAAAGCTGGAGATACATACCAATATACAATATATAGATTTACACTGATGGCAGCAGTATATTTTGCTGTAATATTTAATAATTTAGACAGTTGTTCTTAAACACATGTTATGAACATTGTTTCAAATTGATTTTTTAGGGTAAGGGGTGGGGTAGTTTTATAAGCTCCCAAACTTAACAAAACAGCACTATGAAGTTATTATAGGTTAATCATTTATATTTTAAAAAAGAAAAGAAAATATAAAATTATCTTTTCCTGACGAGCCTAATTCTAATTAATTTGCTACCAATTGGACTTTGGCGATAAACTTATTCGCATATCCCCCCCCCTTTTTTATATTTACAAAATATTAATTATTTTAAATTATTTGAAACTATGCATTTTAATAACTTTTTGGCATAAAACGAACTGATTATTTCATAAAATAAAGAAATATATTTTTTCAAATATATATAATTTTTGTTAAACTAAAATTTTACTATTGACGAAGAAAAATAGCAATTTTTATTGTAGCGTTACTTTTGAAATGCCATACCCAAAACAAGAGTAGAATATAAAGGTATAAATGTCTAGCTGCAAAGAAAGAAATATTTATATCCGTGGTAATTGTATTCAATTCCTATTGGATATGGCCCATGGATTACACCCTGATTAAATACACGATCATCTTTCTTTTACAAATAGATAATTTCTTTAATTTGGTATTTTGCAATGATTTTTCTCCAGGAATCTAAATAGGAAAAAAATACCATTTTTCTTGTAAAGTTTTTTTTGTTGTTGTTGTACAGATTGGAATTCAATATCATACGAATACCATACGATCGGCCAACAGCAACTAACAATTAATGATTTTGAAAATTACTTACTGAATTGATATTATAATACATAAAATAAATAATATTTATTTATATGTGATATGATGCGTTGGAATAGAGTAGCAATTATGCATTTCATCATTTGGTAAGGAATATATTGAACTAAAAAAATGGACATCCACGAAATTTTAAAGTTTGACTTAAATTTATTTTTTATATTCTCAAGTTCTAGCTTAAAAAATTGCGTAAGCATTTAATCATAGGTCTATTTACAAAATTTTAAATTAAAATATTTTCCGATAAAAAACTTTTTAGTTTTATAACAATAGTTTTAAATTGGTACACAAATGTCTTAAATAAATGATTTTATTCGTTATTTAAATACTTAAAATTTGAAATAAAAAACGAAAAAAAAAAGATTTTCTTAGCTTATCCAGACACTATATGACACTGCTATAATTTAACATCTTGTTATTCTTCAAAGAAAAAGAAAACAAAATAAGAAAAGAACTCTATATCGAATTTAATCTTTGACAATAACCGAGGCCAACACTTTTTCTAAGTATAACTACAATGCATTTGTAAATAAAAGTATGGAATGGTATTAGGACGATCATTAGTATCTAGTTAGCCAATATAAAAATAAAATTAGGCACGCTGTAACACATTTAATTAATAACGGCTGTGATAAAACAAATGTTCATTCGCATAAATTGTCAAAATAATTTAAAATGAAATTAAAAAAATTTCACATAAAATATTTCACCCCAGTTTTTTTAAACCTAAATCCCAAAGCATTGCACAAACATAACCTTAGAAAAATGAACATTCGAAATAAAATATCAACTCATTGTACTTGCCTTAACTAGCTGTGCTAAAACTAGTCATTGTACGTGCCCGAATGTGTGGCATGTATGACGATTGTATATAAATGGGCCTTTTTTGTACCAGTAGTAAGGATCTTGTAAGCTTTTTATAAGCCGAAAACGAAAGTAAAACAGGTCTTTTATTATGTCCCGCAAAGAAATGTATCATTTTGAACATGTTTTTATTTTCACATACTATAATAAACTAAAACAGAAAAATAAGTTAACTTTTAGACTGTGTAATTGGTCCATATTGGCTTTTTTTTTCATTTATATACATAGTTTTTACCAACCCGATATTTTATGTAGGGTCATATGGGGAATTAGGATCAAAAAATCACAAAATCCCATTTTTTTTTTCTAAATATGAAATATAGAAAGGATTTAATTTTGGCATGGAGTAAGCTTAAATAATTAAGAATTTATTAATGATCACTTTACCTAAAACTTAATTATTATAGTTTTATTTAATTATTGAGTGATCAGGAATTACCGCCGGTTTTGTGGCAATTCTGGATCACACATGGGGTAAATATGGATCACCCATTTTTTTTTATAGTAATGCTGTCAAAAAAATTAATATTCCAGAATTTATATCAATTTTTAGCACATAAAAGGTAATGAAAGCGAAACTTTGGCATATTTTTTATGCCAAGTTAGAATTCTCTATGCATCTTTCTTCATACATGTATAATAACCATCAAAAGAACTCGATTTTTGACAAAAAAAAATTTCAATGAGTGATTTCAGCAATCCAAACTGAATTATATGCACAAATAAATATTATTTCAAAAGTTTTTATTTTTAATCATTTTCTCGTAAGTTTAAAGCAATGGCAACAGTGAAAATATTGAATAAAAATAGAATTTTCATGCAATTTTCAATGTAGATTTAATTTTTTTTATTTTAAATTTTAAATAAACTTCTAATTTGAATTTTAAATGAAATTTGGAATACATCCTAATCTGAAATTTATGCGTCAAAATGACAATGTACCACTTAGCTAAAAACACAGAAAAATTAAAAAATATCACTGATCATAATTACCCCAGGATCAAGATTACCCCAGTAAACTGGGATAATTCGATATACCTTAAAAATCATAAAAAAAAATTATTAGGAATTTGTTTATCGATTGAAAAAGCGTAAGACCCTTTTCCTATTTAAGAATAGCAACCAACAAAATATTAGTTCAAATAATGTTTCTCAGGAGGATCTAAAAAAAAATCGGTTTTTCAAAGACAATCTTTTTGAACAGTTTTATATTAGTGTACAAAAGTTTTTTTTTTCCTATTTTTTGCTGCAGAGTTTACATTATTTTGAACTTGATATAAGAAAATAGAATGAATCAGGTTGACTTGGCATAAAATTTTTTTTTCTTTCTAAAAACCATTTTCAATCCTTAAAAACTTATGAACATTATTTTACCCCGAAAGAGAGTGATCCATAATTCCTCCAGTGACCCTAAGGATATTTTACGTGAATAATTTTTAATTATTTAATTGGTTTTAAGAATGTAGCGGACGTTGCCATAAATTGTAGAAAATAATAAAAAAAGAAGAAAGCTACAACATTTTTTAAAAAAATTACAACTTACAAATATTAAGATTGTTTTTAGAATTCAACTTAAGGTACTGACCATTACAAAAATCTCCTTTTCCGAACGGAAATCTCCTATCAGTTCACTTGGAGTTTACACTAATCTTGTTTAGGAAAAATGTCTTGCACAACAAAAATACGAACTATTATTCAAGTTCCCGTTTGTCCGAATCCTCTACGGCTTCTTCTTTTAATAGCAACTGATGGGAGATTAACCACGATTCAAAGTTGTAACAGACATTGCATCGAAATGAGTCAATAAACTTTCTTTGAGCAATTTGTTAAAGCATGCTGCTATTTGTAAAAAGGTTTCAAACTAACATTTTTCAAAGTATAACTAAGATGTAGGATAAGGTTCGTTTATTGCGAATTGGACAATGACATAAAAATTCAAGTTAATGAAGTTTCCTAGAACACATTTTTCTGGTTCTCAGTGTACATTGAGATTAATTTTTGCTATGTACTCCCTTAATTGTCAAGTATTATTCAGGACAATTGAGATGCCTAATGACACTTAATATTTGTTTGCATTTTAAAAATAAACCGGTGAGCTATATAATAGCTTTTTATAATATGTAATATATACATTTGCATAAACAAATTGTTTGGGCTAAGGACGTAGTTAGCTGTAACGTAGATTAATTAGTTTTCAAATTTGTTAACAAACACAATTTGGAACTTCTATGCAAAAAAGTATGCCGTAAAAGTTCGAAATGTTTAATTTTCTTACTCGAAAATCCTTGACCACAGAACTTGTATACAATTTTTTATAGTAGTGACCCCATACGTTTCGAATTCATGTTGAAAGGCTCATTATTCTATATTTTATTTTACTTGCGTGACATCAGAGAAGTACATTTTATAATTTTATTGTCATGTGTTAGTCACTCTTTCGGACCATCCATCCACGTCCACTCAACTCTCTTACCTTTTAAATTCACTTCTAAAACAAATCGATTTTTTTTAAATTTTTTTATTTGTTTGAAAGGCGTAATCTTATACCTTTGTCGTTCGTCTATCAGCTTTCTGATAACTTCTGTAAGCAATTAGTTAAGTAATGTTAAATCATAGCTATTTTTAACCCTTTCAGAGTCCCAATGACTTCATCATTTTAACACGCCTCCACCATAATATTTCAAAAATATTAAGGTGAAGCTTGAGAATTAATACAAAATATTTTCTAAAGAATTTCTTGAAGAATCGAATGATGTTGCTTTTTGATATCATAAAAGTCTATAGGTATAGGACGAGAAGAATTTTTTTAAAAAATGATAATGGCCAAATTGTCATTGGACGTGAAATGGTTAAATTAAAAAATATCTAGAATATAACGTAACCAGTCTGAAGTATACCTACATGAAAGTATACCTATGTAAACGATGCATGCAGTCCCACCGTTTTCGACTATTTCCATCCTTTTTGATTGACACAAATTGCAGTGCAATAGATTAAGTAATTGTGGCTTCAATGTTGGAAGACCACGCTTCGATGCTGAAGCCTTAAAAGCTCATTTTAATTTCCGTAATAAGTGGACAGCAAATAGCTCGACTGATAGCTTATCGAAAAAGAAACGGTATATCAGGCGTTGTTTTACGCATAGTTAAGGTAAAAACTTGTAATTGGATTATCTCCCATTATTGGCCCGGACTTTTTGAGGTTTCATTGTCTGAAACCAATTCAAATTGAAAAGCGTTGTTTTTCTACTTTTAAGGATCTGAACACGCTTAAAAGCTAGTATAAATTGCACAATGAATTCATCGTAGAAAGTTAACCACCATTAACACTATAAAGCATATCACAATCATTTTCTTAATGTTATTTTTTTTTGTATGATAACAGACTGTCATTATTTGCATAAGAAAAGAATTTAAGTCATTTCATTTTTTAGAGCTTCTGTCAGTTGAACAGTGTCATAGGTGAAATATTGAATGATTATCAACTACGAATTTCATCCGGTAAACGATCGTCAATTTTTGAATGCATTAGCAATGTAAGTGTAATTTACAAAACTTCAAGACTCTCATTTAAACATCCTATGACTAAATTTAGATTACCAGGAATATCAATATATTTTGGAATTTTCACTAATCCTTTAGTTTTTTTATTCTTCAATTATAATGCTTATATTGTAATAGTTTTGAAAGCAGAAGTACTGATTGGTAACAGTTCAAAAGAGACTTTTCATTATAAAGCTCAAACATTAAGGTTATCGAAATAAAAGAAATGCTCTTTGCCTGCCTTGTAATTCTTTGATTTCCGAAACACCAACCAACTCTTCCTGAATGTTATGAATCTTTTAACATTTTGCTTTTTACGATTTACGAACACCAAACGGCAACGTATGAAACTCAACATATTTCAAGTAGAATGTAGATATATGCACTATAAAGGGTTCTGCTAATAGCTTCGTAATGGCAAAAAAGGTTAAGCATGGCTTTATAAACTCTTTAAAGGAACTTTTTCATCTTAAAAGCATCTACGATTCCAAGGGTAGTAATAACATTTAAAAAGGTCGTTTGGAATATCCGTTACTTCATTTGCAAACACCGTCGGTAGGAGAAAACGTTTAGGCATTAGTTAAATTGAAGTTTGACATGCGTATGTCAGGTTTTTGTAAAATAGTCAAAGGAATTAGGATTTTAATGTTGGTGTTGAAACATGAATTATTTGCTAATTTTGTTCCCAAAAATAAGTTCAATTTGCAATTAATGCATGACACAAAAAAACCATATAATTGATGAAAAAAACTTTTAATTAAAACTTCATGTGGAAAAAGAGATGCAAAAAATAAACCATTTGAAGGAAAACGAAATAATTTCGTACTTGACAATTTTAACACCTGCTAACACTATATGGTATTGTACATATATATCTATTCCCGCTTGTGTGCTTGTTTCAGAGAACCCTTATTAGCTTTCGTGGGACAGACACAGAAGATATAAACAGTCACAAAGAAAGGAATAACAAATAGACCAAATAACAACATTTAATGACGGTCACAAACATCCATGCCTTACCGATTCGAACCCGACCCCAGGCAGCACCAAAGCTATCGTGTAATATGTCTGCATCAGGATAGCTTGGCAGCAATCGCTATTCATCGCCTAAACTGGTCAAAGGAAACCGGTTTACTCATTTGTTCTTCTCTCGCGGACAACTCCTGATTTACCCAGATATCAGTGGAACCACGAGTCACAACTTTTTTACAGCGAAAAAGAAAACCCCGGGAGGAAAATCGGTTTCCTGTCACCAATGTCACCAAGCACACCAGGAAGATTCCTATGCAATGAGTTTTTTTCCCCTGTACGCTTCAATTGTTCCTTAATAAATATTAGCGCCATAACAGAACACACAGGAATTATCCCACATTTTTTAATTTCGGAGAAAATTTAATCGAAATCAGTAAAGACGAAGTTAGAGTTTTTGTCAAATTAATTAAAGTATGTTTAAAAGCTCGGGTTTGTGCCTTTTCATGAAATTTGGTTTAACGAACTTGGAATTGTTTTTGTTGAATTTGAAGGGATGCGTTGTAAAATCTATCGTATTATTCTGTTTTTTCCCGTTATCTATAAACCAGACGGCATATTTAATCGTTCATACTAAAGGTGATGGATGAACTTTTGTTATTTTTAAATAGCATTTGATTGTAAAATAAATACCGATGAACTTTAACATATCCGATTCTAGAATGTAACTGATTTATAAAGTATTAAATTATTCTAGAAAAATGTAACATGACTGTAAAGTAAATTTTTAAAATTTAAAAAAAATTGGCTAATCTTTTATGCACATGTTGTAGTTCAATTGGACAATTCGTGTTTGTTTTTTAAGTATAGAATTTTCTTCCATACGAAAATTTCCTACGATTTCGATAAACTCATTACAATAAACTATTTTCGTCACATAATTTTGAAAAACCTTACGCAAAGCTTAAGTATGTTTATTTTTGACCTTTTCCTAAATTTATTAATGTCCTAAGTCACAACTTAGATCTCCTCGTTAATGTCTTAAAAAATTACAAAAATTTAACTATAACTTTCGATATATTTTTTTTATCATAACAAAGTTCGCCTGTATTAAAATTTAATATGTTATAAAATAGTACAGATTATAAGGAATTATCACTTTAGCAATTAATACTGAAAAATGATATATGAAGACTAAGCACATAAGGATTTCAATACTTTTCATGTATTATATTTTTAAATAAAAAATTACATTTTAAGTTACAAAAAATAATAGCATACTAGGCTCAATGCTTAGAAATGTTGAGTTTTAAGGAATGTTTAGACAATTTGTTTTTCATTTCGATTTTAAAGTTTGTTAATTAAATTTCCTATTCTCTTACATTTAATAAAAATGGTGTAGACATTTGCTTTTAAGAAAAGCCTGAAATTTGGTAATCTTCCTATACATTTTGAGTCAAATATGTAAACAAATATTTGTTTACACTTTCCCCAATATGTTATGGTATAAACCAAATCAAACGCATTGCCTTTGCATAGTAAATACATAAGCGTATACCATACTCCTATCACAAGAAAGGAATATTTTCATAACTTTACGTTGGCCTTTTCCTTGAGACATAGTGTATTTTGAAATAACCAAAAACAACAGTATACCACTACTTTTATCGTTAGAATATTTATGTTTGCATAGAACCTCAATCTAACCAAACACACATTCAAGACAATTGTAGAGCTCAAAAATTAATGCCCAAGTGTTTGAAAAGAGTAAGATCGCCACTCACAACGGTTATGCCGCTGGCATTTGGAACTCTGGGTTCGGGTTCGAATCCCGTTAGGCATGAATGTGGTATGTTTGTCAAATAAAATGGTGTTATTTTTTTCAATGTGTTTGTGTCCGTCCTTTCTGTTGTGGTAATCTCCTGTGACTGTGTCACTTCTGGCGAGCTCAAATTAAACGGGCTATGAAGCCTTTACTACTGTCACCCTTCTAGAGGGCGTCATACCATTGTCATTTGTCAAACTTGACACTATAAATGGATATTGGGCTCGCTAAAAAAACATGCTACATTGATTTGAATTTGATTGATGAAAAAAGTTTTGAATGTATACGGAAAGAAAACAAAATTCACGAAATGTTTGTAAAAATAAAACAATTCTTTTTTGTGTTCTAGCTCGAAAAATTTATACGTTTTTTAACTGAGTTTTAAAAATGTTTATATTTGTTTCCTCTTAGCAAATTTAAAATTTTAATAGATGTATTTAGAATTTTAACCTAATATTAGTAAAACGAAGACGTAAAAGAAATTTTTAAGAAAACTGCTTTAATATTGGCACAATTAAATATAGTAAGTAATATTTGCCTTCATGCAATTATTATGATATCTTAGAAAAACGAGTTCGTATGTTTTGTCCTTAAAGATAATTTTGGGTTTTGCTTTTCCCTCAATCACTTCTCCACAAATTTCATATAAATTTGCTTAAATTTTAGCAATATAAAGATGCTTATTTTTTGTCTCGTCACCTTCACCTTTCCTTTAATTATACATGTATAATTAATATATTTGTAATAAAAAAAATTATTTAGATGCTTATAAAATGTAAGCCTACATTTAAAAATTACATTTATGTGGGGTTTTTTCTCCAGATTTTGCGTTAAATAACTTTATTTAACTACATTTAGATTTCCATTGATATGAATTCAAATAATAAAACTAATTGAATAAAATAAATGAAATAAAACTGAATGCTTGATATTTATTCAAATTTTCTTGCAATTATCATTTACTAACCTGACTAAGAATTTGTAGAAAACTGTCAATAGAGCTTAAAAAGAAAGAAAAAAAACCTATATTGTACTAATTTTTTTTTTGTATTTTTTGGATGTTCGTTATTAAAATGTTTATATGAAAACGGGTATTACTTTAAATTTTAATTTTTGAATGTTTTCTTTTCTATTTTCCTTTGGAAATATATGCCAATTAAATACTCCTTTTTGTACCATTCATTTTCCATAAGTAGGTAATAAACAGTGCACAAATTTATTAAACTTTTCCATATGGTACATTAAGTACAGTTATGAAAATAATATTTCATTTTAAGAAATATTCGGAGTAAATTATTAAGAAATATTTAGAACAAGAAATATTAAGAACTTTTAATCATGTATTTTTAGTTTTTTAAACTGCGTGATGCTGGTAACTATTAATTTTCTATTAAAATTATTAATTATTTTATTCTAATAAAAAATACACAAGATTTTGCCCGCAATTCAAGACTAAACCGATAAATACGATTTTCCATTTTAATAATTTTTAGTGTCCCCTGTACTGTTAAAACATGCAATTTTGGTTCCTTTTGGAACATCATTTTCCGATTCATCACTACGGGTGGCATCACTTCGAGGGACTTTTGACGATAATTGGGTGGCATGGAAGTGATCCAATGAGGAAAGACCCCCGGGCGACTGATATGTCACGAATAATGACAATTTCGTTTGCAGGATCTGGCAGCATTAGAAGTGTCACTGTTTTATGACGTACCTAAGTAATTTTTGTTTATGGCTACTTTGTATTCGGTAAATGAACTGAATTTATGTAGGTTTGATATTTTTTTTTCTATGCTGGGGCGAAATGGAAAAGGTTGTGTAGTCCTGTGCCCCATTGCTCTTTTGTAGGAATAAATATTGTTGAAGCTACGCAATTTGAATCAAGTATTGCAAAGTTATTTAAGATTTAAAATTGTATTTTTGTTTCGTAATTTTTTTTGTTATAGAGATTTAAAATTGTATTTTTGTTTTGTAATTTTTTTGTTATAAAGATTTAAAATTGTATTTTTGTTTTGTAAGTTTTTTTGTTATAGTATTGTATATTTACAACGTATTTGCTGGAAACAAAAATGCATTGAGCTCTTATCTATTTCTGTTAATATAACGTATGAGTTTCCTTACAAAACATAAAAGAATACAGTTATTTAATTCAGCTATTACCGATCGGTTGTATTTCCCTGAAAGAAATTATGCGTTACATCAACAGTTTTAATTACATTTAGATTTTGTAAGAATGAATACTTATTTTTAAATTATAACGAAATATTCTGTTTATAATTTAAATATAACGGACTCTTATGGAACTGAAATACAAATTTTAGTAAACAAATTTTTTTATAATTTTACACTATTTTTGACTGGAAGTAATTTCGCGGTTTCTATTAAGTTTTTTAAGATGTTTCATAACTAGAATCTCGATTTATATTGTTTTTTTAACTAAATATTTAAATAACTTTAATTTTCTAAGTAATGGAAATAAGTCGAATATCGAGCTTTTATTATTAAAATTTATCATAACTTTACATAATTTTTAATGTCTTTCTTCCCTTCATTATAACCGCCTCGGTGGCTGAATGGTTAGTGTACTGGCCTTTGGAGCTGCTGAGGTCGGGTTCGAATCCCGGTCAGGCATGGATATTTGCACTTGTCAATAAATGTTGTTATTTGTCTATGTGTTTGTGTCGTCCTTTCTTTGTGTGTCTCATGTGACTGTCCCTTCTGGCGAGCGGGGTAATGGGCTACATAGCCTACGCCCTTCCCTTCTACTACTCAACGTCAGAATATTAGAATATTCCAAATATTTGAGTTTTTCTCATCAAAAAGACACCATTTCTTACCGAATATGCAAAGTAGACGCCTCCTTGAAGTTAGCATATATTTTAAAGATATCTATCAACCATATATTGTTTACACAAAACATAAAAATAAATACAAATTTATAAAATCAAATTTTAAAAAGATCATATTATTAGAATAATGATAAAAGGCGTTCAAAAAAATTAGAATATTTGTCCATTTACGTGATTGGTCCACGTGGTGTTGAAATTTCATATAACTAGCGACGTATTAGAAGTAGTGACAGTACTGTTCCATGATTGAAAACAAAATTTCCGTTGTTGTTGCTTAGAATGGGCCGAAAAAAAGATATCCCTATTCTTACTAAGAATATAATTTTAACGTTACGGAATGAGGGGCTGACTCAACAGAAAATAGCCAGGAAGGTGAATTGCTCTCAAGGAACTGTGAGTAAAATTCTTCAGGACTACTATAGGAACAATAAATTTAAATATACTCGCGAAAAATGTGGTGCCAAACGAATAACAACCAAGAGGCAAGAGAGATGTCTGAAAAGGATTACTGAAAAACATCGATTCAGGTCAGTGAATTTTATAAATAGGAAGTGGCGAGAATCAGGAGTTGATACCTCAGTCAGCACTACACGACGTCGAATACTTGAAATCGGCTTTCGATCACGTGTACCAAAGAAAAAGCCATTTCTTAGTGCCAGACAAAAAAGGGCACGTTTGTTGTGGTGCCGAAAAAGGCTGCTTTGGGGCACCCAAGATTGGGGCAAAGTACTTTTCAGTGATGAATCAGCATTTTGCGTGTCTGTCGGTCCACAAGGTCACCGTGTTTGGCGTTTTTCTCGAGAGGCTTTTCAGCAACAGTGCTTAAAACGCACAGTTAAGTTCAGCACATCAATAATGGTTTGGGGGTGTTTCAGTGCCAATGGCTTAGGAAAGCTTTGTGTATTGAAAGGCACTGTTAATTCCGAAGTGTACAAGTCCGTTCTTGACAAATATATGATCCCTGCCTCTGAAGATCTATTTGAAGGGGAATTTGTCTTCCAACAAGACAGCGCATCATGTCACACATCGAAAGCCACCTTGTCTTGGCTGAAAGATAATGAAGTACAACTACTTCCTTGGCCCGTGAATTCACCTGATTTAAATCCTATAGAAAATATATGGGGCTTAATGAAGAAAAAACTGAAAATATTGGCTCCAAAGGACCAGAACGAACTCACAAAATTCGTTAACCGTGCTTGGTATGATATCTGCCAAGATCATTGTAAAAAATTAGTTGAAAGTATGCCGGATCGACTGCGAGATGTGATAAAAGCTAGGGGCGATGCAACCAAATACTGATTAGTTGCAAATAAAACTTGTAAGAGCAATTTATTTTATTTGTTTACGCATTATTCTAATTTTGTGAACTACCATTAGGATGCATTCTATTTTTGTGATTTTTTTATATTTTGATTTTAAAAGTAAATTTGCAAAATCAAGCCAATTGTTTTATGTTATTTTCATTAACAAATCTTATAAAATGTAATAAAACAAAAAGAATTTGTGAAACTTTAGTTGTGTATAAAAATAAATGCAACTTTCAAAGTTTTGAAATGTTTTATTCTCATTATTCTAATATTCTGACGTTGGGTAGTAGAGGGCGCATTTTGCATTCCATTCCATTCCCTTTATTATAACAAACGAAATTTTCTTATATCGGAATGGTTATTATTTTAGCATTATTATTACTTGAGTTTAACCATTGATATATTTGCAGTGTTTAGGATACTTCTTAATACAATTTTCATTAAATAAGATAAATTTGAGTTTTCATAATTTAAAACGTATTAATTTAATTTCAGCTAAACTAAAAAAATATCTTAACCAACATATTACCAGGTTGAGTAAATTCTAATATTACTGAGCATTACTTATTTTAAATTCCCAATTTGTCAGTACTGAATCCACTGCGTCTTTAATTTGGCGCTACCTTTTAGAGCGTTTGCTAACCTACTCATCCGAAAAACCAACATTTCAATTCCTTATAGGAATTTGAAAAACCTGTATGTAACATTTTTGCCGAGCAGTAGTTTTATGCATTTGCACTTTCATATACACTGCTTTAATTAAACAGATCTTAGGTTTAAAACAAATTCCAAGCCCATTTAGCGCGGTTTAAATAAATTCCAAGCCATGACGTAGCCATGTGGCATGGGTCCCTTTGTAGTTTATTAAAAGTATTGTGTCGAATTTCGAATGAATTATAACTAACCAGTTTAGATTTCAATTAATTGGTTATAATTTATTAAGGGATGGAAATATTTATAAAATTATCGTGTTAAAGTCCTTCCGTTTTTGCGTTTCTGACTAGATATGAAATAAATGTAAATTAATGAAACAAATGAAATAAAGATCTTAACTTTAAAAAAATTAATACTTATTTTATATGCATGTAGGTTCCAGATTGTAAAAAATACTTTTATGGAAATTTTCCTAACTTTCGACATTTTATAATTACTATACTGTCGTGTAGCGTTTTTATAAGGTGGATATGTTCGGTTTACGGTGACTAATGGTATAATGCTCCAAGTTGTGCAGGGAGCAAGGTAAAATTTAAAAAAAGGCTTTGTATTTTACATTAGAAAACTGTATTTTAAATTAGATAAAACGGATTCAATATGAAGAGTTTCTATATTTTTGCAGTTTAATTCTAGCAGCTCAGTTGCATAATTAACCCTTTCATTCCTGAGTGACAATTATCATCATTATTACAATCATCATTTTAGATTTTTTTTCTGATTGTCTTTTGCCATTTATGATATAAAAAAGCAAATCATTCGATTTTTCGAAATTTTTCCTATTCGATTTTTTTTATTTATCCCAATAGACGCCATCCCTATTAGTTTTTTTAAAAAAAATTATGATAGGAAAAATGAAGATGCCAAATGGCATCACTGGTACTGAATTTTTTAAAAACATAAATTTGATAGAATGTTTTTTTTGTAAATATTTAATACCAATCAATTATCATTTAGTTACACTTGCGAAAAACCGAAGCACGAACCGAAGCAATTGACGTATGGTATGTATGGTACATATATATTCCAGCTTGTGTGCTTGTTCAGAGAGCCGCTTATAAGCTTTCGTCAAGTGGGACAGACACAGGAAGAATTTTTGCAGTCACAAAGAAAGTAATAACACTTAGACAAATAACAACATTTATTGACGGTCACAAACATCCATGCCTGACCGGGATTCGAGCCCGACCCCAGCAGCTCCAAAGGCCAGCATCCTAACATTGAGCCAACGGGGCGGCGCAATTGACGTTTATAAACGGCTTTCTTGTTGAAATACGCTGAGAATGAAGTGAGGACCTGTTCAATTGATTTTCCATCTTCACCCAACCGAACTCATTGATTCTCGATTGTCTCATCTTTGCCAAAATATCACCAACTTTATTACTCTGCTTTAATTCATATCACTGGAATCGTTTTTTGTTGTAGTACAAGTTCTATAAGAACGGGAATCATTGAAAAGAAAGCGGTAACGGATAACGACGAACGATATTCACTTATTTTATCTTTGTTCAATTTGCGTTCGATATTTTCTGAGCATCAGGATGAAAGGGGCAATAACTTATATTTCCAAGCTCAAAGTTCATTTCACATGGCATGATTTTCTGTACTTTCAGTGCCGGATGATCGAAATAGCAATGATCAATTTTATATTTCACATTCGACGAAATCAAAACTGCACTCGTAAAACAAAGGAGTGAAATCCACTCCTGTAGGAGAAGTGCATTTTCGACACTGGAAAGGAGTGAATATTAAATCAGACTGAGTTAAAATTGCTAGAGTTTGTTTTAAGAGTGTAAAACGGTTCACCTGAGATTTCCATCCAACCCTTTGTGCACTGAATTAAGATTTAATTTTAATTATTTGTCTTTTCCTATTTTAAAGCTATCAGTAAAATAATTATTAACATCTTACTATTAAAAAATAGTTGGAAAATAAAATGCCTTTTATGATGAATTAATTTCCGTTTTTCCTTCTTTTTACTTGTAATAACTAAATAACACTGACCAACAACGAAATTTTGTTGAAAGAATATGATTAACACTTTTGTCTTTAATGGTTTGATACTGAATACTACATTAATAAAATAACCAATACTACCTATTTCCCTTTAAACGATTAATGAAAAGTAAAAAATGGTCTTTTAAATGGGATTTATAAGTACCGTCAGGACCGGAACGAGTTATCGCAGGTAACTAAAAAAGAATTTTTTTTAAGAATTAACGACTTTACTCGGACTCGTTTATGGACTTTATTGCTCTAAAACCTTTGAATTAATGAAAAATACCACCTTTCCCCTATATTCTTGAAATGTACAATGAACACTAAAACAGCGGCCACTTAAGTGATACTTATTAATACTGTCAGTAGATGAAGGGTTAAGTTGTGGCAATGTTAAATAAATGTGAAGTGCGAAAAATTTAGGGTCATAATCAAATATTAATCTAGCACCGCAAGTAATGCCTGACTTAAAAGTTGCTTATGAAATTAGCCTTACAGTATAGAACAAAAACTACAGGGTATCACGATACTTAACTACGCTATTCTAATATCTCTATAAAGTTTCCTCAAAGTTTATTTTTAGCTTCACCAAATAGTACTTTAGAATTTTTACTAAAAAAATTTATTAATATTTTTTTAATTTAAATTTTAATATTTTATTCAAAACTGGTGATAATTGAAGGAATTATTTTTAAAACTGTACCATTCCGGCTTTGAGATAGATTTGATCTTGAAATAAAACTGAATGGAGATTCCTTCATAAGTATCATATAAAGTACTAGATTGGCAGATCACGTGACCTCCAATGCTAACGACGGGACGCGCATGGCGCCAAAATGTGGGGGGAATCGGGCCAGTGTTGTCACCACATTTTAGGAAAAATACTGCTGCTTCATCGAAAAAAAATACAATTTTTTTATAAATACCAATATTGAAAAAGTGTTGAACGAATTGGACTATATAAAAAATGTCCTGCATTATAAATAATATATTTGTTTTTGTTCAAAAATTAAATACAACATCTTATATACTCATTTATAATTTAATTAGTCTTTGATTAATTGTTTAATAAACTAGAAACCATAATAAAAAGTTCTAAAAATAAAAATACAATTATTTAAAAAAAATACTTTTTCTAATTTTATTCAACCTCCCATACTAAACAACACTTAATATAAATTATTTTATGTCTTCAGAAAACTTTTACCGTCATTGTTTCACAAATAGCCAATACCAATTTAAAAATTATTTTTCAAATTCAAACGAAACGTAAATTGGAAATGAAATATTCAATTCCAGGTGGGGGGGGATTTAATTTAAAATGATGGTTTTTCAACCAAGACAGCCAAGTTTGGCATCAAACAAATGAGGACAATGCATGCATTACTAATCACATTACAAAAACCTTTTTAAAACCAACAAAACATTTTAATAAAGGAAAATAAAGTAGTTTTAAGTAAAGGTTAATTAAGAAACAATGCCTACTCTTGAAAGCTACTAAAATTTTCATGGGATAGTCAATTATTTACAAAGCAGTTATTGGTTTTATATGGCAAAAAATTTAGAGTAGGGTCGAGTTTTTGATTATTTGGTTTAGTGTCTTGAAAAATGTTGAAGGCTAACTTGACAAGCTTTTAAGGTAGCACCACATTTTTTTACAAAAATTGAAATAGCTTTTTTTAATTTTGCAAATTTTGCGTGACAAATACTACAGCAAAAATAAATGATTAAATTATCTTCTCTCTCTAAGATAGAGGAATTATATGCCAACAATGGTTCCAGGGTTACGATGAAATTAAAAATATGTTTTTTAATATGATAATTGCTACTATGAAAACTTTAATGCAAGAACTACGTATGTTTCTAAAACAATATCTTATTGCAAAAAAAAGTTTAAACTAAGCTAGTACTTATTGATTTATAATTATTATGATTCAATTAAATAATCTTTAAACCTTTTTTTTATCTGTTTGTTTGGTTTTATAAAATTATAATATTTTATAGAACATAATTTAATTTTATTTGGATTGTGTGTTAAGCTTAATTAGAAGTTCTAAACTAAAACAGCCTACTTTATTGTTACCTAAATACTACTTGAAATCCTTCCCAAAAAAAAAAGTAAGTTTGTAACAGTAACAGTCACCTAGAACTGCTTTAAAACCAGACTTCTAGTATTTAGGGGGGGGGGGAGCATCATACAGCCCTTTAATTGTGATTTAAAATTTTAAATCCAAAATGTTCTTTCACCAACTAAAATTATTATTTTTCATCGTTTGTTATTTTATTTGCAGTTTGGAAAATAATTATGTAAAACTGTTTGGGTAAATCCTAGAATCCGTTTGGAAGAAAATTGCACTGCAAACAATTTTTGGAAAATAATTATGTAAGTTTGGAAAATAATTATGTAAAACTGTTTGGGTAAATCCTAGAATCCGTTCGGAAGAAAATTGTATTGCAAATAATTTTTACCATGTGTAGAATGTATATATTCTCGTTATTTATAGCAAAACAAAATGTCAGAGTAACAGACAAGAAGCAATAATTCTCGTCGCAAGTAAATAAAAATAACATTGCCTAGCTTATATTTCCCACCTGATGCCAGCTATCATTTGTCTAGATATAAGTGCTTGAAGGTTTAATGCTCGCCCTGGAGACAATACTCCTCAACAACTTGCACGTTGTTTATGGTCGCGGAAAAGGTTACGTAGAATTAAATAATTCTGAATATTCATTCATTTAATCGTTAAGCCGCCCCGGTGGCTGAATGATTAGTGCACTAGCCTTTGGAGCTGCTGGGGTCGGGTTCGAATCCCGGTCTGGCATGGATGTTTGTGACAGTCAATAAATGTTGTTATTTGTCTATGTGTTATTCATTTCTTTGTGACTGTAAAATTTCTTTCTGTGTCTGTCCCACTTGACGAAAGCTTATAAGCGGTTCTCTGAACAAGCACACAAGCTGGAATATATATATGTATCATACCATACCATACCATTTAATCGTTAAGTTGCCGGTCACCTGCGCTGTGGTTAGTGTTCTAGCCTTTGGAGCTGCTGGGCTTGGGTTCGTATCTCGGTAAAAGCCTGAATGTTTGTGCTTGTCAATAAATGTTGTTATTTGTATATATGTTTGTGTCGTCCTTCTTTGTGTGTCTCTTGTGATGTGTCTTCTGGCGAGCTGGGTAACGGACTATAACGCCTACACTCTCCTAGTACTCCACTACTAGAGGGCGCAATCACTGTCATTTATCATTCGTTAAGTTCTCTGGTAGCAGAGCAGTATTGGGCAATCTCGGCTCATACCCATCGCCCAATGTATAATGGACCGACGCTGGGCAATATCCTGGTGCAATATTGGTTTGAATATTGTATAAAAAATTTACAATCCAAAATTCTTATTTGTAAAATATTGATAACGTAATGTTTTGCCTTTTACACTTAAAAAATTCTATAAGATAGCAGTAAAATTAAATATTGCACTTTTTGTAATTTCCTGTATGAAACCTCAAAGAACGGGGAAATCTGGTTAAAATCGGTAGAAAATGATCGATTTCATCCAATATTCTAGAAGTTTAGCCGATACTCATGCGACATTGGCCAAAACTGTTGTGCTTTCTGGGTTAATGATTCCCCTGTTAAAAAATGTCATAATAATTATCTAAGATAGTTATAATTATTTAATAATTATAACTCTCTTAGATAAATCTTAATAATTATCTAGAGAGTTATATTTTATAATTTTAGAAAATTGTTTGAATTTTTCAATATAATGGTTTTTATAACCCCATTATACTATAGATTATTTATAGTACATTAAAGTATTCGTACATTTCGGTACATTTACACTGGGAGTTAAGTCTTAAAGCAAATACATTTTCTTAGCAAAACCATACTAAATATTTGAAGAACAAATATATAGCCACGAGCTCGAAAAAGTGGCGTTTTTCTAAGGTTAATCCAATGGGAGATTTTTCAGTGCCCATTGCTATGTGTATTTTAGTCATCAAAAAGGTTTTTATTAAATATGAATTTGATGTCAAAGTGCCCTATATATAAAATTAAAATACGTTATTTTCATCTTTATATTACTAGAGCTAAATTGGTTTTTCTTGCAAAGACCTAAAAAAAATTTAATTATGTAAAAATAATAAAACTTATTGAAATTATTTATCTACATCAACTTTTAGATCAATATAGCAGATAATTACGTATTTATATAGTTCAAAAGTCTAAATATTTTTAACTATTATTTTCTTTTCAAATGAATACATACTAAAGCATGAGCTTCAATTAATTAAATAGCTTCCACAAGTGAATTTTAAGTTTCATTGTGTTTGTCCGGATAAATTTCTCATTTCCGCTGCTATTATATTTTACTTTAAAAATTACTTCGTAGAGAGAAACATTTGTCATTAGTTTGGCTTTGAACAAAAGAAAGACATCTCTTTATGAGCTATGTAGGAGTAAAAAAATCATATTCATTATTATTAGGTACACTTTGCATGAATAAATGCAATTTATTCTAAATGGTTTTTGGACTTTCAAACTTCCGTTTTAACTGTCCGATATTAAAAAGGATATTTTTGCTTAAAAGGCAGGGCATCACATAGCTACATTTTATACATTTGTCCATCTGTCCGTTCGTCAGTCTTACTGTTCTGCCTCCGTTTGTCGCTATCCCCTATTTTCTAATTGGTATCCTTTTTTTTTATCTGCATGTCTTTTTGTCCGTGTTATAATAATTTTACTGGATATTTAAGTGATGTTGAAGCATATTAATGCCAGATCTTCTTAATATTAATAGATCATAAAATGTCTCGATCCGTTTAACCCTTTCAGTCCCAGTGATGCCATTTGGTATCATAATGTTTCTGATCATAATTTAAAAAACATGGGACTAACATCTATTTGGGATAATTTAAAAATATTTTCTAATCGAAAAAGTTTGAAAAATCGAATGATGTGCTTTTTGACAACTCAAATGGCTATAACGATAAAAAAAAGTTATAAAATGATGATGCCAAATTGAAATTGGGACTGAAAAAGTTAATTGCTACAGAATAAATAAACTTACTTCGATCGAACAATTGCCATTTATTTTACAATGTAATATCAAGCATATAATGAACTATATCGTAATGATTTCTGAATTCAACTTTTATTGTTTTGCGTAGAGCAAAATGAAAATAAAGTTTACATTAAAAAAAATTCTTTTTTTTTTCAAATTCGCGAAATAACACTAATTAAAAAAAACCAGAGTGAATTTGACGTTTAACCTTTAAAACTTCAAGCATAAAAACTATAATTTCTGAAAAGATTGAAGGATTTTAGTAAAATAAACAACTTGATTTGCATTATTTTTTAATAAAAATGTAATTTGTTAAAGAAATCTGACAACTTAAAAAGTATATCAGCTATTTTGATAGAAATAAACTACGACTTTCGTTTAAATTATAAATAAAAGTTTTGTAAACAGAAAAAATTCTATAAGTTTTAACTAATAATTCAAGATAAAACAATGATCATGTTTAGGTTGATTTATGATTTGGAAAACGAAGTTTTCCTTTTATTTATTTATTAAATTTTTTTTACAAAGGTTCTTTGCTTTACAAATAGGATCTTAAGTCCAAACAAAAAACGTTTTATCTATAAAAGTGTCACTTTCTAAGGATAAAAAGTATCAGCATATAACCTTGGCACTTTTTTAAAGTTATAAATATGATAATGATATTCAACTTTTAATAAATAAAAAAAAATGGTTTAAAACTTGAACAAAGAGTCAAAAGAAAATGGCTTCAATATCACAAGATTTATACATAACATGAAACAAAAATTTGCCATTTGAGGAAATATGACACTTTCAAACAATGATGTAAGTTTTAGAAATCCCTCCTTTAGTTTTTAAGTTATGATCGCATAGATGGATAGATAGAAAGAAATTTTTAAAAGTTTCCTTCGTTTGACTGTTTCTTTAAGTACCCATAAACGAGCGCACATGTAAAAGGCTGACGTTTTCAAACTATGTGTAAAAAAGTTCTATTTTAAAAATATATATTATCATTATGCACATCCCCAATGAGTTTTATTAACTTATATATATTTAATTCAATATGACTATAAATTGTGTTTGAATAATTTACATTGTCTTATTTAATATGTATTTAATTAAAAACGAATACAACATAAGAATCATAGAAAGAAATACTGTAAAATGAGTATGACATTATTATATGCATTATATATTATTTCTTATTATAATTTTTCATTCAATCATCATAACCGAATTATTTTCAAGCTTTATTTCATTTAATAGCAATAAAAAGTTATAAAATTCTGACAAATTTCTAATTGTGTTGAACTGTTCGATTATTTGTAGAATAAGTGATGTATGGAAGACGACACTTGTACAGTCTTTTGATAAATTGCGTTATTCGAAATGAGTCACTAAAAATGTGATAAAATACCACCTACTTAAAAAATAACAATTCAGGCTTTTGAGTAGTAGAAATAGACTTTGATAGAGAAAAACGAGCATAAGGAATCTAACAGTAGTTAATTTTGTACTCGTTAGAATTCTGTACAAGTTTACACGCAAATTAACAGCTCTTATAAGTTATTGTTTCTCATAAAAATACTACTATTCCTAAACATCTGAGAGAGCAGACAGCTATTTTGGATTAAAGTTAAAGCAACTTTTAAAGTGTGTAGGCTTTAAAATTATTACTAGAAAATTTTCTCATATTTTATAATTTTATTAACTAAAAAATATTTCAAATTTACTTTTTTAATTTTTAAAGTGTATACTAAAAATAACTGTGACATCTTTTTCGCAATATTCTTTTATAAAATACTAGTTAAACTCAACAGCATTTTATTTTACAATAATACAAAAAAAGTAGTTATAAATGAAGAAATTTCTCTAATGTACATATATTTCATTTAATAAAATAATCAAATCTAAATTTTTGTTATTTCACTCAGAATACGAGGAATTTAAATGTGAATGCATAAACGAGTAAAGTTATTAAAAGCTACTCTGATTTCATAATTGAAATCCGAAATTTCAATACATCTAAAATCAATTTAAAACACCTAGGCACCCAAACAGCTGTTACAAATATTTAAACTATAACTAAGCTATTATTAAATCCAATTAAGAGTTTTGAAAATCTTAACTGCAAACTAAGAGAGCAATTTTCTCACGGGATATTTCCCGTTAAGTTAAATAAAATTTTAACGAAAAGTATAAATATCCCTACAGTAAGAAATTTAACCGACAATTTTAAATCTCTTAATTTTTATAGTAAAAAAGTAAATTTAAAATATTGCCCTTTACACTTTTAGGTAAAGATTATTCTGTTGTATTATTTGTTTTTGTGCCTGCATGTATGACAAACGTATCTAACCTACACTCTTAAAACAAAAGAGGGAAATACACTCGTAGGAGAAGTGCATTTTCGACACTGGAAAAGAATGAATATTAACTCAGACTGAGTTCAAATCACTCGTTCGGAGCGATAATGTCCCAGGTTTAACATACAATGGATCCACTCATATAGGGGAAGTGCATTTTCGACACTGTAGAAGTGAAAATTAACTCAGACTGAGTTAAAATCGCTCGTTTGTTTTAAGAATGTTCGGATCCGCGTATGTCAGTTCAAAAGGCAGTCTTCAAATAGAAAGGTTTAAAATAATGTACAACATAAAGATATCAAAATCTATATCAATAAATATTGTTGTACTAAAAGACATGTATTATATTTTTTGTATTATTTTAGCTTCGAAAAAATGTTCACTAATTTCTAAATGGTTAAGAAAAGTAAGCAAATCCGGGATATTGGTTCTTATACTTTTCCGATATCTCCAAAATGTACTTTTTTGCAAAGATAAGAGAGGATATCCATTAGAACTCAATGATAAGAGAGGAAATGGTAAACATAATATTAAAAAGTTCATTTAAACGAAACTTTAGATAAATAGGAATTCCAATACGACGCTTCATTTCACGAAGGTAAAGCTTCTTATTGCGACTTTAATTATGAACATTTTGAAAGCTAAGAATAGCTGCGAGATATATACCGACATATACAGTTTACCATAGAGAACCGTACTTGTAAAAGGGGTGTAACTAACATTATTGATTACTATTAAGTGCTTCGTATAACTACTGCATTATTGTAAGCAGAAAACATTTTTTTTAAAGATGTATAAGTTAAGTTAAAGAATTCTGCAGAAAAGACGATATTTTTGCAGCTTTTTTATTTACCCAAAAGCTTCTTATTTAACCAAGGGTCTAAAGTTCACATTCGCCATCGTACACTATCTTCTATTATGGTATGGTATGGTACATATATATTCCAGCTTGTGTGCCTGTTCAGAGAACTGCTTATAAGCTTTCGTCAAGTGGGACAGACACAGAAAGAGTTTTTTACAAGCACAAGAGACACATAAAGAAAGGAAAACACAAACACATTTATAAATAACAACATTTATCGACTGTCACAAACATCCATGCCTGACCGGGATTTGAACCCAACCCCATCAGCTCCAAAGGCTAGCATCCTAACGATTTGCGCCACCGGAGCGGCGTCTTCTATTATTTATGTAACTGAAAATAATTTCTGCTCTCTTGTAACACTGGTCAGGGAAATGAAAGAATTTTCTAACTATAATCTATAACGGCTAGGTATGTAAAAATGAACCATGATACAAGTACGAATCGATGTAAGATAAATAATACAAGAAAAAATAGTATTTACATGGCTAAGGGTTAAGACCTAGTCAAAGGGACGCAGCATAGAAAGTCTTCAATATAGCCTAATTAAAATTTCCTATTCATTTATAAGGCTTTTACTATTTATCTTATTTAACATTCGGCTATGATATCTAAGATATAAAACGAAGAGTTCAATTTAAGATTGTCAAATTAAATTATGTCAATTGTTAAATAATGAAATATTTTCACTGCAATTAATAGTTTTTCAAAATCTTATTTAATTATTAAAATTTGACATTAAATTGCCTCAGAAAAAAATTATCATTTTTTTCCAAATTCAGTTGAAGTTTTATATATTCCTTGGGAACATAAAAAATAAAAGAAAATAATAAAACAATTGCTTACTGAGACATTATTTTTGTGAAAATGACTGAAAAATAATTTGTAAGCAGTTGTTGTTTGGTATTCGCAGAGTTAATTAGCATAAATATGTTTTTGAAGAAAAAGGTAAACGTTTCTTCTTTAAGGAATTATACCTATTTTACTAAACACTATTTGACTGTTGGAAAGTTTGGCTCAAATTCTGTTTAATTAAATCAACAACAAAATTAAAAGTGGAGTTAAGGACAGAAAAATTATTTTTTTTATTATGTAACTAATATTAATAGAAAATAGCTGGAATGCATTATTTTAAAAATGTAAAATTCCTTTCATTTTTTTAATTCAACTCCTTTAATACTTTAAACAACAATTTAAAAACTCGTGACGAATCCAACAACTTAAATATAGTAAAGCATTGCTTAATGTACTGATTAAAAGAAATATCATATTTTAAGCTTAGCATTTGCATTTTTTTTTACATAAATCAGTTTTTATTTTGAACGTAGAAACAAAGCATAAGTTTCTTTTTAAGATTATTCTCCGAATTGAAATATTGTGTTATTCTTCATTTAATGTACATTTTATCATATACCTTAATTTTAATTTTTAGAAAAAATAGACTGGGTTACATCTGAACAAAATCATTTCATTCTTTTATAGGTGCGATTTTAATGTTTTCTTTATTAGCAGTTTAGAAAAAATTTCTCATTTAAAATATTAACGAGAGAAACACGTTATTTTTAATATTTAAGTGCCTTTTCTTTGCGTTAGTTGAGAGTTTTGAAAAGCTAAGTGAAAAACATTAAAATATGCCAGGTTTGTAGTGTCATATATACAGTTTTTTTTGTGTGCCAAAACATCTATTTAAGCTTTAGCAGTTACATTATAGTATTTCTTTAATTTCACTTTTAAATTAAAATAATAATTTTAATAGTGTTTTATATCCTTTATTTAAAAAATGATAATTTAGAAGAAATATTCAATAGGTCGTCACTGTTAAGTGTGTATTACTGTAAGTATCATATTTACGAAAATATTTTTATTTTAGAGGAATTGAATAAGTATGGCCAACGCAATAGCAATCAACCAAATCTTTGAAACGATGATTTTTTAAAAGTAAACAATTGCACTTAAATATTCTTTATGAATTAAAGTCTTCATCTTGAAATCATAAATATAACTACTTTTCATTTCGAAATTACTTTCTTAATCGAAATGTTGTTTGCGTTGCTCTTCATTTAATATGCTGTTTTATTAGTTGCTTTAATTTTGAAAAGGAATTAAGGTTATGATTGGTATTAAAAAAATAAAATTGTAAACAAATATTACTCTAAGTCAATTTATTTATAGGCACTCGAACACTCTATACGTTAAGTAATTGATTTATACTTTACTGAAACTAAGAATTGCTTTCAAACACAAATACATTAACAGTTAATAAACCATATATTAAGTCACACATTATTTTCAATTACGACTTTAAGAATAACCCTTTTAAAAGTAACATCCGAATTCGATTTATGAATATTATTTTTTGAGAAAACTTTGAAGTGTCTACGTTTTTGTGTAGAACTGTATCTAAATCGAATCCTAAATTCATCAAGGAACCCAAAATCTATTATTTGAAAAGTTAGGGAAATACAAGCATCTTATAATTTTTGAACACATTTTTATCGTTTTCCTGAACAATATTTCATAGCTAAGTGTAACACTTTAAAACATAATTTTATTTATTTTAAAATATTCCGGAACTTAGCCTATGATTCTTCGTAATGTTACTTATTATTGACACTATGCAAATATTACCATTGTTTTACTTTAAAATATGGTGATAACAGGTGAGATATTTCATGAATCAAAGTTTGTGGTGGATATATTATGTTTATTGAGTCAAGTTATGGGTGCGTTATCTGCAAACCGCTATCTTGTTTGCGTACCTTCGCAAGGAAAGTCGTTTTAAAAGTGCTTTTGTTATGTTTTCACTCTGCTTAATACAATCTTTATTTTTTTTTCTCAAAAAGATAGTGTGTTTATGTCGAGAAATACATTTTATAAAAGTCTAAAGGCTTGACAAATCTGTAATTTCATATAATTTAAACTTAATCTAAACAACGCTTTTGATGGCAAAATGGTATTTTGATTTTCTACAGAAAACTATTTTCGAAAAATGACTAGAATGTATAATTATTTATTAACCTTCTTCTTTTCTTGTTTTTTAAATACTCCATGGAAGCACCGCCAAAAATAAAGTAAAAAAATGCGAAAAGTGCAATCCTTAAGTTATACATGATGTACTGGGAAGAAAGGTATATTCTATAACTTAACATAACGACCTATTCAAATGCCTTTTTTGTTTTTAGTCACGCGACAAAAGAACTGAAATTCTCGTTTAAAAAATAAATTCTTGAAGTGGAGTTTTCTTAGAGTAAAGTCTAGACAGTGATTCTTTTAATAAGTGAAATTATTCATAAATATTCCAATTTATACTCGTATGTCAAAGAATCCATGAGTTTAAGAGGTCAAATATTTTTTTTAAAGATTAAACAAAAGATTTATCGTATAAGTCTTCAAAATTAATGAAAATTATTTGGTTGGAAGGCAAACCTAACTACCCTATGCACAATTTTATGGCTCGAAAAAATAAGTGTAGTGTTTTTATTTTATTTATTGAATAAATTAACCTTTTTTGGAATTTCACGATGATAAAAAATGTAGTTTGCAGTGTTTGTCAAAAAAAAAAAAAAATACCATAAACAATGCTTAATAAATCTGAAACCAGTGTAGTACCGAAAAAGAGTCTCATACTTGATTTATGATTGATATAATAAAAAATATCCTTTTCGTACATTAGATTTTTAACAAGGCTTTCTTTTTCATTTCTGTTAGTTATTAAAAAAATCTCCTCATTAACCTCTAGATTTGAATCAATCTGTGGCTAAAGTTTTAAACAAAGACCAATAAATAATTTATTTTCTTACTAACCTGAAATCTATGAGCTAGTACATCTAAACATTCAAAATTTTACCAATAACTAAGGAAAATAGTATGAATAATAAAAGGTATCAGTTTGTTTTTTAAAAATATGATGCTAATTTAAATAATGTGCAACTTTTGTGTAGTTATGCCAGTAAATTCGAAATATAATACATAAAAAATTATAACTTTAGTGTGTGAAAATGCTACTTACATTAATATAATATAGAAATTTATAAGCTTATTTTCAGACACTTGAATCAGTCATATATTTTGACTTAAATTTATTTATTCTATAAAACAGTTAAAGATTTATTAGATGGTTGCAGATTTTCATAAATAAATATGGCTACCATTCTTGTCAATGATTGTTTATAACAAAAATGAAATATTGACACCGATTTCATTATTGAATAAGAACAACAGTCTTACCGTCTTTCGAAAATGTATTTTGAAAAATGATTCTGATCTTGAATGTAATCGAAATGATAAACTATTTCTCCAAAAAATCTGTTTTCCTGAATCTCCAATTCTTTTTCACTATTATTGCGGTTTGATTTGCTACTTTTTTTGTTTACGATCAACCAGAATGGTTTGTCATAAACGTAAACAAAACTTATTGAAATGTTGTAATTTATAATGGTAGAAATGCATGTGTTAATAACGGGATTGGGTAAAAAGTAAAAAACAAACTTCTATTTAAATCTGAACGCACAAAAAGGTTATTTCAAAAAATATTTAATTTATTTAACTCTAAAGCGACGTTGATTCAACCAAAAAACATAATGTCTTTACTTATAAATAGAAAAGTAATACTTATACATGTAAATTTAATTCTTAAAATAAGAATTATATTTATTGGCATTTGCGACATTTAAAAAAAATTGGAGAAAATGTTCAATTTCAGGGTGATAATTATTATTTTTTGGAAGGAAAACTTCTCAAGCAAATAAGGATATTATAAATATTGTTAGTAAATGAATAAAAATTATAATATGGATAGAATATCTTAAAACTAAAACAATTAGAGCTTCTAAAATATATGCACTGCAATAAACAATAAATTTATCTGACTTAGTTTTGCTTAAAACTTATTTTTGTTATAAATTTCATGTTATTTAAAGTTTCATTATTAAAATTGGCACAATAACTTTAAACTTTTTTTTGTAACTAATAAATTTTTAATATTCTTAATTCTTATGAGTAAGTTAGTTTTATTAATTTTTCAGCTATGTTTTCAATTTCAGACGCTAAATTGGTAATCGGATACATAATGCACATAAAATTTTATAAAATGTTATCTCTTGGTTATATCTAAAAACCTAATTGATGAATAACACAACAACAGCAACACTTAATGCAAAAAAAAATTATTACCCGCTATTTTTATATTGTACCAGAACAGAAATTTTCATAACATCCTAAAACTTTTACAATAAATCAGGTTCCCAGAATTGCAAGCACTGAAAAACGTTATTAAGTAAATGAGAAAATTTAAAATCGTATATACTGCGCATATATGCTGAGAACGGGAGATCCATAAAATGACGTTTAAAGTTCAGAGCAATTTTGAGAGAAGAGTTTAACATCGAGTATCAATTTCGTGAAGTGACAATTTTTAGCAATAATTCAAACACTACATTGACTTTTGACAGATAAGATAGCTTTAAATAAGCAGAATAAACTGACATAAATATAATAGTTTTTTATAATATTTTTTGTTTTTAAAATGTTAAAGGTCTTGAAATTTGAAAATAATGTGCACAAATCAGAAAATTTTAATTATAGTTCAGATAATTGTAAGAACTTTAATTGTTGTTTCACAATTTTCGAAAAAAAATTTAAAACATATAATGATGTATGACAATCAATTAGAAATCTAAAAAGGCGAAGAGAAACAAATAATCATTTTGTAGTTAATAATGTAAAATTAATAAAACCTGAATTTCAAAATATAAGCCAAAATCCTAAAGCTTTTAATTTTTATATTTTCAGAAAGCTTATCTCATATAAATTTTAAACGAATACAATGACTAACAAAATAATTATTAAAAATCATTTTTAATTGAAACTATTTTGTTATCAAAATCCAATTTCATCCAAAGTGAATTATTTATCACTTTAATTAATATTCCCTTTTAACCAAAAAAATTATAATTCACTTTTCTTATACTACTATACAATTTCTGTCTCAAAGAAAACAATTTAAGGACTTGAAGTCTACCTTGGCGCTTAAAGGTTGAAATAATTGTGTATTAAGAAATACAATATATTATTTAACAATCCAAAGATTGTCCAAATGATTTATTCAAAGGGACAAAATGCAACAAGCACTCGTTCTGAAATCTTCACCCTCTACCGTGGAGTAAGGATTAGAAAATGTAGGGAAAAAATGGTGTTTCTAATATTTGTCAGTTTTACAGTATTTATCTATACACTATTCAAAACCATACATTTATATTGTTTCTTAGTAAGTTTTGCTTGAACAGCAAAAGTGTCTACTGCTTTTTTTATATATACTACCTTATTGAAGTACACAATCATAGATGTAAGGTTCAACTTGGAAAATAAAGAATGATCATTTTTAACCCTGTAATGCAGATTTTTTTTTCATCCCGAAAAAATATATTTGTTTCTTTAATACCTATACATTTTTAGAAAAATACTGAAAAAAAAATTAACTGCATTGGAATTTAAATAATTTCAATTTTTAAAATTGTTGCCATATGGCAAAAATCAACCACGAAATTCCAATTTTAAAAAAGAATGATTCGAAAACTACTAAATATATTTTAAAATAACCCTCCTGAAAAATAATTATTTTTTCAAAACAATTTATTTCTAATTTAGTACTCATATTATTATACTTTGAATACTGCCAAAGACGTAATTTCGTAACAGTTACTAACTTCACTCCCCTTAATTTTGAATACACTTTTACTACTGTCATCTATGAGGGTTATTGTAAACTAAAACTTCAAAATGGAATGTAATAGATGGAAAAAACACAGATTTGTCGAGAGGGAGCTATACTTTAATAGAATAATGTGGATTATGTTAACTTGTTGCCATATGGAAACAGTATACATTAGAGGGTTAATTCCTTCAAGTTCCTTCAATTTTAGTCCTCTGATAAATTGACCATGTTTTTTTTGTGTGTCGATCAATATACAATGTATGGTATGGTATGGTATGGTAGGTACATATATATTCCAGCTTGTGTGCTTGTTCATAGAACCGCTTATAAGCTTTTACAATTTAAAAATATGAGATAAAACTTACTTGGCGGAGAGTGTTGCCGGTCTTTCGGGCGAGTCCAGAGACGTCCTTACACCGTTTCCATTTTGCCTTATTTCTGGAAGATGCAGAGCATCAGGTTTATCATCTTTCCCATTCCTTTGAGCAGAACCATTACCAAACCTCTGTTCTTCAAAGGTGTTTTTATGTCTTTGTACACTGTCACCAGCCCCAGATCCCTTTCGTGTCTGGTTCACGGGTGGATCTGGATTGGGCTTCAAGTTATTCATACACTGGCCACTACCATCCGACACATGTCCTTCAAAACTAGCCTTGAGCCGCCTTACACTCTCATCGGTCAAGGACTCTCTCCTTGTCTGGGCAACTGGCGATTCCGAATTGCCCATTCTTTGACTGCCATCTTCATTGGCATGTAATTCTACGCCAGCCTTTTCAATCACCACAGACTCTCTCCTCCTCTGGGCACTGGGCGACTCGCAACCAGGAATCAAATTGGTGACTCTGGTGGTTCTAGCCACGCCGTCATCACTGAAAGTCGTCACCAATCTCGTGGTATAGCCGCTTGGAACCTTCACCAAGATCTCGACTTCCACTTCAACTGGGAGTTCCTGAAGACATCGCAGACAGTCGTCGTATGACAGGTTGTCGAGATCTCTGTTGTTGACCTTGAGGATGGTGTCTCCAGGTCTCAGTAGTCCGTTCTTGACAGCGTCGCTACCACGGATGAGATCTGCAATGATGAGTCCGCTGTTCTGGTGTTTTGGGGACACGACGATACCTAGGCCGTTGGTGGAATGTTTCATGAGACGCACTAGTATGGTCGTCGGCCAGCATCGTTTGGTTGGACTGTGCATGTTGGAATTTATATTTGAAGAACTATTTGAAGTATATGCTGTTGACTATGTAGGTTTTGACTTGGTTAAATGTACAAGTTGGCAATTATTTTGTCGCAGCACTTTGTCCAATGCGACAAACCATGTTTAAGTTTGAATTAAGTTTATCCTAATAATGGTGGTTTCCTGAGCTTTGCGATCTTGAAAATTTTTTTCTCACTGTGTTGAAGTTTATTAGGTAAAGGAATTAATAGAGTTCAGTAAATATTTTACAATTGCTCACAAACTTCTTTCAGAACTGTTCTAAAAACATTTTTGCAACACCAGCAAATTTTAAGACATTTGGATCGATTATTTTTACTGCGCAATAAAAAAACTTCAAAGAAAAAATAAATAGAAAAATTCTTCGAATTGCAAACAAATATTTATAAATAGAATTGGGCAGTATTAATAAAAGTTTCGTAGTTTAAACTGAATAATTAATTAATTGCTCACACTCGGCATGTATTACATTGGCACGCCATTTAAAATTAAATTAAATTACCATAACTAAATAATTCCACAGTAAATTTGACAAATATTTGTTTAGCTTGTATATGCAAAAATAAAGGTCTATGTATGTAACAGAAAATAAATTTACTTTTATATAATTTCTAAAAGCTCCAAAATAATAAATAACCTAAACCCAATTTTAAAAAAAAACGAGTTGATTTCGCTAAATGTTCTTTTTATCTCTCCCTAAAAACCTATTAAAAAATCTTCGGAAACTCACGATATCTCAGAACAGTCCCCAAAATAGAACGAATCTTACTACTTGACCAACCTGTTGGCATCAGCGCAACGATCATACACAAACCTACAGTACACTAGGTCACGAATAAGTGGTATGGAATCGAAAGGAATTTTCAAAGAGTGTGTGTAAGAGAGAAAGATGCTCATTTTTAGCCAAGCGCGCGTGTTTCGGAGAACGAACCAATAGGATTACCGGATTAGAGACGGGTTCGTGCGCAGGCGCAAAGATCGGGACTGCCTCCGAAAGTTGGAAAACTTTTCGGGAGTGCCGGAGCGAAGGTTAATTTATAATCACGATCGTTAGTTACTTTGTATTAACTGAAATAAGTGTGATAGAGATTATTTCCAGAGCATTTATCTTAATTCAAATTGGTTATTTAAAAGCTTTCGCTTTTATGTTCATCAAAAAAATTTAAAGTTAATTTTTTTTTTATAAAATTCGAGGTTACTGATAAATTATTATTTTGTTCAATTGGGGTGAAATAAATTATTAATTTTTTTTATCTAGTTAGAGTTCTAGTTAGACAGTATCATTAAAAGACAAATAAAATCGAAGCTCTAAAGGGTTTTGTAAATAAAGTCATTCGTGACATATATTTGTTATTCCTGCAAAGGTTTGGTTCAAGTTGGAAGCCAATTTAGCTAAAAGAAGTTACAAGAAAATATTTTTTGTTGTTAAGGATTTGGTGTTTTATTATTTAAATTTTTCTAATTTGTCAAACAGCAAAGAGATTATTATATTTATTACTTGATGGTTTTAATAAAATCCAGCTTGAATTATTTAGCTAAAATTTTAAAAGAAGCATAATTTATTAGAAATATATTATTTCCAAAATTGGCCGAACTTGGTGTTCATTGTATATTTTTAATTGGGTTGTTCCACATCTTGGATGCCGACAATTCCAACGGTTTGTTTTCATTTGTTGTCTGGAAACATTTTTACTTTGGCATTCGAAAACGAGTTTTCCGATAATACTTTACTTTAAATTTTTTTTTAAATGTCAACTCCTTGCTATGATGTTTTTGATCAAAATACTTGTTAAATTATGCTTTCATAGAAAAAGTTTATTTTCATCTCTATCGGCCATTTTGAGAGTAAATGTAAGAGAGAAAATGTAAAACAAGAGTGTTACATCGTATGAAACACCCAAATTATTTAGATAACATAAGTAAAACACAATCAAAATTACAGCCTTATTTTTTTCAACAACACTCTTAAAAATGAATGCTCAAAAACGACGAAATTTTCCTTAATTTTGAGGATTCAGTTTCCTGGCAAATGCTCCGAGTTTTCCTTTCCTCAAAGTGAGGACATTTGAATCGTCATTTTTTTGAGGATTTGAATGTCGTCTAATCTAAAGAAATATTTCGTTATTTTTGAGCATGTGAATTTAGTTGTTTTGAGAGCTAGTTTCCTTAAATTGAGGATTGTTATTCTTAATTTGAGAGTTTGGCATCGTCATTTTTGAGCATGTGATTTTGTTTTTATAGTTCTGGTTACGTTAAATTGAGGATTGTTATACTTGATTTGAGAGTTTGGTATCGTTATTTTTGAGTATGTGATGCTGTTTTGATAGTTCCGGTTTCGTTAAATTGAGGATTATTATTGTTCATTTGAGAGTTTTGCATCGTCATTTTTGAGCATATATATTTATTGTTCGGGCAGCTCTATAGTTAAACTCATAGTTTCCTTGCACAGAAGCCACGACCATGGGCGGAGCTATAAAACGCGCGGGGCAATCAGATGAAGAGAAAATTTCAGTCGTGTTATTTTGTCTTCATCTAATTGTTCCGTGCGTTTTATAGCTCCTCCCATGGTCGTGGCTTCTGTGCAAGGAAACTATGAGTTTAACTAGAGTTACGTCGTATTCGGTCTAGTTTCATCATATTTGAGGAGATGCATTTTTCTAAAAAGTTTTTAGGATGTTTTATAGGATTTTACTACATCATTTTGTTATTGGTATTTTTCACCCAAATACAAAAAAAGCTGTAATTATATTCCACATTTGTCTTTTTTACGGACACGAATCCATCTATGTACAGCTTCTGAAATATTGAAGGCATTTTGATACAAAACTGACTGTTTGCATGTAAAACTATAATATATAATGTTTATAAAATATTAAAAAGATTCTCAATGCATTTCGGAACCAAAATTTGCTTTGAATATAAGTTATACAATCAGTTTATTACATTCCAAATCTAGAAAATCCACTTTTAAATTGTTCATTTATTTTTACAACAAAATAACATTTCACTTTATTTAAATCTGTATATTTATTTTATCAAAATAAACACAAGTTTCGAATTTTTTATATACATATTGATTATATGATGACGGGCCGGTGGTCTGGGAACTGCTGGGCAGGCTGGCATTTTGTGTAGTACTTCACAAACTGCTGCTTCAATCATCAGTACTTCAGTCGTATCATTACAGCAGTTTTGTCTTCTAAAAAAATAGGAAGCATTTAGTATACTTCTCATAACCTAATTGGGCCAACCCTTATAAAGGCGAGTCTAAAAAAACAACAAATATAGCATTTGTTTAACTTACAAGTTTAAGTGGAATACCAACACATCAAATTTACTGAAATTAAAATTTTAGTTTTTTTTTTGGGGGGGGGGGGGAGGGAGGAGACAGTTTTTTAGAAGTTAGGCATTTAAACAATAAAATAGTACACAAAATTTCAGGTGGATAATTTTCTCAAACAAAAATTACAGAATGAACTTTTTTTTAAAAAAATTCTTTTTAAAAAGTTAGGCTTATTTTGAATATTATAGCTTTACATTTAATCTTGTTTTTAATTATTTCTATTAGAGATCCAAATCCCTATTCCTGAAGCTTGCAATCAACATAGTCCATGGCACAAAACTAATATACTATATTAAATCAATTTTAGTTGCATCTTCGAGTCGAACCCAAAAGCATCTACCTAAAAAACAAGGCCGTCAAATATTACATTAAGAAAAAAAAAACTTATTAATTACGGTATTTTATTAAATACTTTTTGCATTAAAAGTACCTTTAAAGAAAAAAAATTATGGAAATATAATGCATTCAGTGCACATAAAATTTTATCTTTCAGTGTGAAATATTTTTTAATTATAAAACCATAATTTAAAGACACAAATTAGGCATCGTCAAAATAATACTTTTCACTTTTAATAAATATGCAGAATATAAATAAAAAAATTTTTATTAATAGTTAACTAATAATTACTTTATACCATATTAGTTGAATGAAGAAAATAAACCATTTTTATTTTGACACAAAATGAAATGACTTAAACTTACCTTAATAAATATTGATAATAATCCAAATACTTTCCAACAACATAACCCCTTTTCTATATATTTTAACTTTTTTCCGTTTCTACTTCACATATTTAAAAAAAAAATCCTAGAGTATCGAAGTTCGAATTTAGCAATGGCACCTGGCGATGATCACATCTGCTGTCCGAATAAAAAGCAGTTTATTATCATAGAAAGGCGAACTTCGAATTTCATGTTTAGAATTCGACACATGTCGTTTTTTAACACATAACAAAGTGTAATGTCGTCTTCCTTTTTTCAGTTGGCTCAAAACTTTATGTGACTACTTTTTACTAATTCGTATATTATATCGAGCTTCTAATTTCACCGAAAGAAAACGAAAAAAAAAAAAAAAAGAATTATTCTTTTTCAAAAAAGAAGAGTTGAGCAGTACCATGCAATCTTCAAAAGTTTTTCAAACGATTTACGAATATTTAAAGTTGCTTTAAAATATTATGTTTTATTATTTAATGTGTTCCGTTTATGCACTCATTATCTAATTATTTTTTTAAAATACTGTTCTTAATTTTACTATGCAAGATTTATTAAGTCGTTTGATGAAACCTCTTATTTGCAAAGCGTTCTTTAGCTGCGTTAAACTTGATTCAAGAGTGCAGTGTAAATTAACAGTTTGAAAATCAGTATCAATAGTAAACAAAAGCTATAATTCCATTCTATTTTTATAATACTTACATATTCTAATGAAGGCAAATAGTTTTATGTTTAGAAACATGCTACTTCTTGTTCTTTACTGTAAAATTTAATGTTCAAGCTGCTTGTATATATTACGAATTATTATGTTAGGCCTAACCAAACTTCAAGAAGCCGCCATTGTTTGAACCGCTAAGTTCCAATCCCAGAATGCAACGGTGCGAGTACAACGAGATTCAGTTTCCTCAAAATCAAGATACAGAATCGTCAAATCACGATCGTAAAACTGAGGATTCGCGTTTACTCAAAAGTCACGTGATAGTTTGACGAAACAATCCTCAAAATTAACGAAATGAGGCTTGAGGATTCATGAATCGTCAAAAATGAAAGTGTTATTTTTAAGAGTGAATGTATCGTGAGTATTACTGAGTGGGCGTGACCATACTTAGCATTTGGTAAAGAACCTAAAATCCTCAAGCAAGTTATATAATAAAGCATACTTAGTATTAAAACCATGTCAACACATATATTGAAACACTCATATATTGTGGAAGCTTGTTAGATTACGAACCTTATTATTTAGAACGCCAATGTGTATTTTATGCAAGAAATAAGGCATTTTTTCGTGCATCCATAAGTTTATGTATAACGAGGCTGTGAGAACTTGTAATTATAAAGCATGGATAACTAAGCATGCCCTCATGTCGAATTAATTTCCATCAATTATTTAATCAATTTTAAATGATAAAAAAAATCAATAGATTTTCTTAACTTTCGTAATGTAATATAATTGTTATTTAAAACCAACAATTACTATGACTTAGTATTTTTATGTAAAATTAACTACAATTTAAGCTCCAAGGCCTTTATTAAGTTTAAAATTTAAGAAACAAAGGCAAAACTATCATTTAAGTTAATCAATGCACAAAATTATCCTTTTAGAATAAATAAGTTTCGTTCTATTTTCATGAATCACGAGAAAATTTAGCTATAATTCAAACCAGAAATCTAAATAAACAAGAATAATAATTCGCAGCAATATTATTTATATGAATTACACTTACTGTTGTTTATTCTTAGAGTTGCTGAAAAATTATTTATTTATATAAGAGTAAGCAAAGAAATTATATTACATGAACAAACAAGTTGGTTTGTTACAGAATCTGTCACTTACACCGCTTCCACACAATATTTACGCTCAACAGGAAACACACTAACAGCACCTCAGAAAGAAATTCGCCAAACAGGGCCTTTAGCCAGTTCTAATTGAAACTTTTATAAGCCAAAATTAATAATTGTCTTTAATTTTCTTTTGAAGATTTGATAATTAATCTTTATCGTTTGCTATTTTTAAGTTCGAAAAACAATGACGTATTTTTTTAATCAATACCTTTTTGCAGCCACAAGTTTACATTTCGAAAAATAAATTAGTAAAATTGTTGCTTTAAAAATAAAAGCGAAACTTTGCATATTTTTTATGCAAATTTAGAATTTTTATGCATCATTCTTCATACATATATTATGAGCCTTCAAAATAACTTTATTGTGCTATTACAACAATACAAATTGAATTATTACACAAAAATAAATATTTTTTCAAGAATTCCATTTTTATTTTAAATAAAGTTTCTCGAACGTTTGATGTAATGGCAACAGTGAAAATATTGAATAAAAATGGAATTTCCATGTTATTTCAATGTAGATTAAATTTTTAGTTACATAAACTTTAAATAAACTTTTAATTTAAATTTTTTAATGAAATTTGGAATGTAGCCTAAACTGATTTTTTGCTTCAAAATGACGTATCCCACTTGTTTGTGAGACTTGCGGTTCGTTCTGTGAAAGTGGGTGACAGACAGATAGGCGGACAGACAGACGGACAGAACAATTATAAAACCTTCCACTTTTTACGTTATAAACGTAGTGTGGAAGCTAAAATTGCAATCTTCAATCAATAATTGACGTAATATTATTATATTAGCAAGAAACAGTAGAGCTGTAATTGAAAATTTGAAAGATACCAATCAAAAATATATCTTTAATTATCGTTAGTTTGTAATCAAACTTCAATTGCGTTATGATTCAGATTGAGTTGACTTAGAGATAGAAGATACTTGGAGATTAAAAAGATAGAAAATACTCGGCCTATGTTTCAACGTAGGGGTAAGTGGTGTACCTTGGACGTATGTGTACCTCGAACCTATGCTGATTCTAGCTCGATTAGCTTAGATATTGAAACAACACCGCATGCAGTTAAAGTATTTGCTACCGGGGATCTCAATAAAGTTCTATCAGTTTGTTTAAAAGGTCAATTTATTAAAGAGGTTTTGAAAAACTAAATTCACAGTTCAAAAGTAAATTTTTGTCAGATTCTTTAGTGTAATTTTTAACACAAACATGTAGTGTTTATTCAGAAACGATGGTTATGCAATATAAAGCAAAGTTTTAGCTATAAAACAGTGTGCTTGAAATTAAGTTAAGTCTAACCTTAACTTGGTGATTAACTATTTTGTTTTTAATATCCAAGTGGTGTACCTCGAACCTAATACAAGTGGTGTACCTTGGACTGGTCCAAGGTACACTACTATAGGTCTTATGTGCTTCAGATTGCTGAAAACCCATTTTAAAATTCAAGTAAATTCTTTCCTTTGAAAAATTAAGTATTTTAACATATTAATATGCAACCCTGATTTGTAAAATCTAGAAAATTGGAAATTTGTAAGAAATTTTGATATGATGTGATAAAGAATTTTTTTGTAGTTAATTATTTAGATTTATGGAAGCCTATAAAATTTTAACCATATTGATATAATATAGAAAATAATTATTGCATGCTCATCTAAAAAGATATTTTTTATAATTAATATCTAAGCAGAACATCCTTTTTACGTTTAGGCCTAGTTGAATAAACATAGGGGGGAATATTTGAGTTGTTTTTTTCAAATTTGAGACAGAAAGATAGCCAAATGTTTTTCTATGGCATGAAATAACAGTTTAATTTTATGCTGCATTTTAACGAATACACCCGAGAAAGATTGCATTGCAGCTGAAAAAGCCAAAAAGGCACTAAAAAAACTAAGGCAATAAAACCCCTTACTGAGCCAATTGACCTAACATAACCAATTACTACAATCTTGGCTAGAAATAAGAGGTTGTAAAATGTATTTTTGAATTTTATGTGGCTAATAAATATTGGTTTTTGGACTGTAAATCGAGTATCTCTACCTGTTAATAATTGGTCCAAGGTACACTACCGGTTGGACCAAGGTACACCGCCGGTGGTGTACCTTGGTCCTAATTACAATTTTCCGTATTTATTTTTTTAGCAGTTGAAATCATTTAAATAACATGTTGAAATAAATATATGTTGTATATAACAACATAAAGTACTCAGTAAAAATATTTTTATTCACTTTTTGCAAGTAATTAAGAAAATAAAAATTGAAAAGTCAAAATAGGTCCAAGGTAACCCACCTTCCCCTACAATAATGTGCTTTACTAATTTCAGTGAGTGTTTTTGAATTGTTGGAAAATGTGAAATATTTTACTTTGTAGATTCAATTTGCAGTAGAAGATAAATTCCATAAATTGCATAACACTATTAAAAAGTGGTTTTAATTTTTTTTTAAATCTTACCAATAAAGATGTTGCTTTTGAAATAATTTCTCATACATAAATTCCCGCAACATGGGACAAGACGAGTTAAGAACGTTTATTGTAGAATATTTTACAAGTTATTATTATCTTGTAACATACATATAATTTGCAAATAGTGACCTTTTGGTATCTTCCTAGAAGTAATCGTTGGAAACACTGACAAATCGTATCAAAATAGGAGTAAGTATATTGTGAATATGAAAAGAAAAAACAACAACTAAGCGTTATTAATCCAAAAGCTCGGTGAAATATACTACACAAAAGTTTCTGTAAATTGAAAATACACAAATCAATTCAGTGAGGAATGTGTATTATTAAGCAGATTTCTAATATTAAAATAATCGACGTCCCTGCAAAAACAAATAAATCTTGAGAAAGAAGGAAAATTATTTATATTAAAAATACGACTACAAAAAAATAAAGAAAAAAGACAAAGTAAATATAGGACTCGTCACCAAAGTTATTATCCTACAATTGCCAACAAAATGATAGACGCAGTAAAATATTTCCTTCAAAACGAGATGTTTTGCATTTGTCGAAGCTTTAAAATAACCGTCCAATATTTGTGTTAAATTTGGTGCATACAATTTTCTGAGTAGATGCAAATAATCTAAAGGCAAAAAATAAAGTAAAAGTATTTAATAAGATTATTTAATCCAATATATTTTTGAAATTCACAAGTCAATTAACTAAGCACTATGGATGTTCAATTAAAGTAAGTGTTCCATTAGGTTCAAGTACTTTTTTGTTTAAATTAACTTTTAAATATTTAAAGCCTTTGTCTAGTGTAAAGTGGTAGTATGTTTTAACCTCCTTAGACGAAATTCAAACTCTTGGATGTGAGAAATTCTTTTCTTTTGAAAACTATGGACGCCCTTAAACTGAGAAAAGATCTCAGGAATGAAATATTGGGAATCCAGAAATTAAGTTTAAGATGTTTTTTTTGGAATTAAAAAAATGACAATAAATGTTTCATTAAATAAAAATTAAGTTATTACTTACATGAAAAATAATTTATTTTTTTATATCTTAGCCTTAGAACCTTAATAAATTACTTGTAGAATTGTTTGGAGGTATAGTTTTTGAATAAAATATCATTTTATGCGAAGCAAGAATTTCTAAAAGAACAAAAATAGCGTCTTTTTCTGTTACTTAAATACTTACTGAACTACTTATGGAAAAAAACAAGTAGGTTTAAAACAGCAACTGGCACCTAGAACTGCTTCTACATAAGACTTACCAAAGTAGGAAAAAAATCGACAAACACAGCGACTTGTAATTCCAACTTGCAAAATCCAGAATCAACCCTTTTCATCAATTTTCTGTCACAAATTAAATTAATGTCATTGATCTATATAATAAAAAATTGTAATTGTCGGACGCTTGAAAGCCACGTGACTAACGTTGGCGAGCGATAGCGAGCTGGGGGCGGAGCCCCCTAGTATGGTATACTGAATTTATTTGAAATTCAAAAAATAATTGAATATTTTTTAATAAAAAAATACAAAACTTCGGCCCTAAACTGCACTAAAAATAAATAGTGTAAATTGAAACTAACCTGCAAAAAAATATGCCTTGCTGCTGCGTTAACAGATACTGAAAAATCAAAGAATCACACAGGGCTTCTTTTTATGACATCGATCTAAACTGGTTTATCGCAAAAATAATTTTTCCTTCATTTATTAATATTAAATAAAGTTTCTCATGATATTGTTGACATGGCAACTATGACTTAAATGATAAAAAATATTTCAAATGCTAATTCAAAGGGAAATTCGCCGACAAACAGATGTCCATACGGATGTACAGACAGGCGGACAAAAAGCATGAAAGTTGTGTCTCTGAAGTTATACCTTTATAATAAGAAAAAGATGTTTTTAGATATGACGTATAGAACCGATTATGGAAGGGGAGTACGGAAAGACGGACATCATCAGCATGTCGAAACCTTCTTTTTAAATATTTTGATTCGTTCGAATTACAAAAAAGTAGGCAAAAAACTGAAAATGATAAGTTCATGTCCAAATTTTTTGGATGTATCAGTATCTGAAAATATTTTTAATTAAATTCGAACACAATTAAAATTTTGTATTTTTTTAAAGGTTAAATTGTCCAAGTATTCAAAAGAGAATGTACTTAATCATGTCACAGGTTAAGTTTGACACATTTTGACTTAGACAATAATTTCTTTGTTACAGCTTAATTACTTTAAATAGTTAAAAATAGTGTTTCATTTTTAATGCACATATAATTTAGAAATTTGTCTAATCATATTATATTTTAAAGTACTGCTCTTATTTAACCGTTTTCCTACATTTTCAGTTAACTGCTTTAAAATTAATAAAACACTAAGTTTACTATTCCATTTCATGATATCAATTATTAACCACTTACGTAACTTTATTCCTTTCACTTTAAATTGATCACAAATTATAAATACCGTAAATTTATTACGGTTGACGTTCTCATATTTATTTTAACAGACGTAATTAATCTTGGTTTCTTGAGGTTTTTAAATGTACACAGTTTAGAGGGAGCAACAGTTGACATAAAAAAAAGTAATTCATTAACTTAAACATTTTAAAACGTACCAAGTATGTGCTTTTTTTTCATCAGATGAAAATATTTAATTCTGACATGGAACATAGTATAAAAAAATTTAATTTGTCTATCAAGGTTTTTTTTTCATTGATTTCATACTTCACTGCATTCAGTAACATAATAAAATTAAAGGTGTAAATTTTCCAAAAGATTTTTTTTTATTCTTGGACAATAAGACTGAATACGAATTAGTTAATTTAAAGTATTGCAAAAAAAAACATTTTTTTTTTAAGTAGAGATATCAGCTTTTTTATTTTAAACCTTTTTAAACTACAGCTACACTGTTATGAATCTGTGAAAAATAAAAAGTCAACAATAGCATTGATCTTGCGAGAAGGAGGGAGAGAAGGTTATAATCTTTATCATTCTATACATCTCGTTTGCGCTCCTGCATTATATAACTTCCCTTTTAGTAATTCCATGTTCCTATATCAAAGGGATTATATATTACCAGACTGTTGTGAAATTGCATTAGAATTGAAAACACACGTTTTCATCTAAACATAACGCTTCAATTTGATACATCAATTTAGATTCATTCGAATGCAAATCTTCCTAAACCTTTTTATATGATTATATTTATCTGTTGATTATGTATGTATTTCTGTAATGTGCATTAAAAAAAGTTTTCTGTAAGTGTTTAAAGAAAGTTCAGTTCTGTAACTATGTTTCGTAAATTCGCGTAATATTTTTTTATCGTTTGCCAAATTAAATTGTAGTTAAAAGAATAAATATTTAGTAAATTTGATCTTCAGAATATAAAAGCGAAACTTATCATTATTATATTCCGTTTTTATACTTTTTAGAAGTATTTACAATTTTCTTTAATTAATCTTTTAATCGCATTTTGTATTCTTCATACAATTACACGTTACTTAAAGTTGAAAATAAATTTTAAAGTTCCCAAGTGGAACTTAAGTATTGCGTAAAAATGGCAATATTGCAGTATTGCGTTGTTTCAATATAAGAATGTATTAATCATATAGGAACAAAAATTCCTGTTGTTCCAACCCAACTGATGATCCCGAAAAGAGACGACTACTTTACCCTTACGCGATTAACAAAAAAATGTAAATCATTCTAAAATATCTATACAAAATTAAATTTATTTTAAAGTAGGGGAAACCGGGGCTAGTTTTCCATGTTTTCGTCGTTTTGATTGTATATTTTTTACTTTTGTTCATTTTAAAGTAAACAAGGTGTTATTGTCTTCCTACTTGCTTATCTACAAATAGGCATTACTACTTTTCCAAAAAGTAAATATACTTTTTAGCAGCAAGCAGTTAAATGAAAGCTTGCTGGGCCGAAAAACGTGCCCCGTATGGGGGTTAAATTTGCCCAGCCTGCCAAAATATGATGGGACAAATTTTAAAACTGTTTTTAAAAAGATTTAACACATTTGAAAAATATTATTTAATTAATTTACGCAGATTTATTGTAAACTAAAATAGCGCAAAAGAGTATACCAAGAATATAAGTTGTTTTTTTAAAGCCAGTTTATTATACCCAAACAACTATTTAAACCAATATCGTTAAAGGTCATTATTATCTGGATCCCATTTAACTTACATGAAACTCCCCCTTTTGTGTAACTATACTTTAGTGGTCTTTTCCAGAGGGTTAAAGGTCACACCAAAAATTGACGGGCTAAAATTTGGCGTTATTGCCCCCCCCCCCCTTTTTTTTTTTTGAGCAAGCAAACATTGACTTAAAACTTCGGACTCAACGTGAAGCATTACTCATTTTACAGTGTAATTATTCACGATCTATGAGGAATATTTAAGTTTATGGCTGATTTTAGGTTGCTATACATCAATTCCTGATAGTTTTTAGAGTGACATCTATTGTTTCAGAATAGTCCCACTTCATTCAGCTACCTTTTCATTACTATGCAGACAATTTTGAATCTAGAGCAAAACTTTTTTTCATTACGTGTTCATTCGCTAATAATAATAATTTGGTTTTGGGAATATTAAGCTTAATTTACAAAGGTTGGAACAGGCTTTTTCACAAGGCGTTGTTGGAAATCTTGCCCCGTGAAATTTTGGAAAACATGCACCACCGTCATATTTTAACTTTAATAGTACCTTGTTGAGTAAAATTTTAAATTATTTTGAAAACGAATGTATTGTTACATAGGGAATAAAACCAATTTTTGGTACATGTAATGATACAACTGTAAGTTTAATAAAAGTACGTTTCATTTAGGTTCGAATGCAAGCATGAAAATCCACTCAATGTTGAAAAAATCACCAATACATCTCTAACGAAAATATCAGAACGCATCAAATGAGCACAATTTTAAACGAATTCTATATCTCCTAATTCTCTAATTCAGCTCTAAAGAAAATTCATCAAATGAGCAAAAATTCTTGAGGGTGACATAAAACGGACTGCTCCATAAACCAAGCAGCTATTTGGCACCTCATAACTATTCATTTCTTGTATAAGGCCTGGTGTAAAACTGACCCCATTTAGAAAACTAGCCCCTGGTCTCCCCTAGTGCCTTAATATATAGATTTATTTTTGAACTTAATATAGCTATCTATCCGAAATATTAAAGAACATAAGCTGAACTACTTTTCTGAAGAATATATGCGGGTTCGGTCTTTAACTTTCTTTTTTTGGTGCTAGCCATGAATTATTTGTATCGTGTCAACACAACTTGAACCTACTACTACTATTACATATATATATATATATCCAGCTTGTGTGCTTAATCAGAGACCCGCTAATAAAGCCTTCGTCAAGTAAGACAGACACAGAAAGAATATTAACAGTCATAAAGAAATTAATAACACATAGACAAATAACGGCATTTATTGACAAGCACAAATATCCATGCCTGACCATGATTCAAACCTGAACCCAGCAGCTCCAAAGGTTAGCACACTAACCATTCAGCCACCGGGTCGGCCACACAACTTGTAATAACTGAGAAAAACTATATTTTAGTACTGAAAGTCATCACAAGTTTTTTCTAAGTGCACAGCGTTATTAGCTAAAATAACTTACTCCTACTTTACGTACCCCTTACTTCCCAGTCTACCCCCTACTTTACGTACAGAGAGCATTCGAACAACTCTGCACACGTCACTTCCTGTGAGACCCCCTAACCTGAAATCTTAATTCTGGGAATTAAAACTCGCCCCAAAACAGGAAGAGAAAAATACCTAAAAACAACGTAAACAGCAAATCCCCGATGTCCCATTAACATTATTTAATCTTGAGGCGCACCCACCAAATACTGATGCTTGGATTGACAATAATTTAACTCATACTTGAAAAAATTTGTAAAATATTAGTAAAAATATTAAATATTAAAATATGGTAAATATTAGTAAAATATTAAATATTAAAATATGGTAAATATCAGTAAAATATTGCTTAAAACTATAGCTTTTGGGAAATATTAAAAATGTATAAAAACAAATCTAAATATGAAGTTTAAATTTTGTTTTAATACAAACCATGAACAACTCTGACTTTGCAAAATTATAAAGATTTTGGCTATTTTTTTAAAATTAATATTCCACTTTTGAACTAATAGTTGCATTAGTCTTATTATTATGTGACAATTGTAAATCATCATATCAAAAAATATATATCCAGAGAAAATCTATTTTAACCATTTTTATTTTCTCCAACTTTATTAAGTTCTTAGTATTTGTGCTTTTTTGATTGCACTTTGAATTTACGTTGTCTCTGATGAGATACAACAAAGTTAATTGTCTCATGCCATAACAGATGGTAAATAGCTGTATAATCCATTTGTAAAATATGTTCAATTTCCGATTTAATTTCTTTAAATTTTATTTTAGAATAAATTAAATTTTAACGCTTAAGTTTTTTTTTATTTACTTTCGGATCAATTTATTTAAATGCTCGATTAACGCGATCATTTTTAAAGAGTAATGGCACCTTAGTATTCTTTGTCGAAGCTAATAGTTTTTGAGACGCTTTCTTATTTTACTATCCAATCGATAAGAAGACGAAATCAAATTTAGACATGTTTATTAAGGACTTTTTTAAAACCTCACTATTGGTGGATGTCTTGTATGTCTTTAATTTATAGCTCTCAAGTCTTGACTTGCAAATTAACTTTTCTTCTCATATCGGCATATTTCAGATCTTAAGGTGCTATAGAAATACTGAATGAAAAGAAATTCTTTCTCAAGCCTTGATTAGTGAATCAATGTCAAGTAGAAACAGAACATCAACCGGATCACCGATCGAAGGAAATGCAAGAATAAAAGCTGGAAAAGAATAGGCCAAATGAAACAACAAATTATCATTTATTTAAATTTAAATTTAATTTTAAACTCTCATCGTTTCAAGTAGCTTGTTTAATATACAGATATACTACTTTAACTATTCAGCATAAGTATTTAAAAGAACGTAGAAATTTCAAAGAGATTTTCATATATAAAAGTCTTTTTCAAGATTTTTTCGACCACAACCGGAGGTTGAGGAGCCCAGTCGGTTAGACATTCGCCTAGCATGCGGAAACTCCCAGGTTTTGGTCCGGACATCGCCAAAGTAACTGCGGACCTATAAACAGCCCGTACAGCCTAAATGTCCGACGAATAATACCGCGTGTGGAGGAAGTGCACGTTAAATATGCTCTAAAGTCCCGGTAACGGTTAAGTAAACGGTAAGTAACGGTAAAGTAAAACGGTTGCGTTGGGTGCCTACTCAGGTGTCGGCTGGTCACTTGACTGTGGTTCTAAAATACGACATCCGTCGACAATAGCCCTCGTGTAGCTAGAGTGACAATAATTCAAACCAAACCCAAACTCTCGACCACAACCATGTCTAACCAAGGGAGTAAAGAGACTATGTTTCACTAATTGTATTTCACGCTTCGACAGTTACTTCCAAAGCGACTGGTTGCAGGTAAAGTAATTAGCCCAAGATTCTGCCCAATGTTAAATTTTACATCGCCGCTTCTTTACTATGTTTTTAATTATTATTTAGCAATGGAAGATTGTAGCAGAATGTATATCTTCATTTTAAAATGTAAAAAAAATCTTTTTTAATTGGCTTCTGGTAATTTGCTGTTAATGTATTCTGTAGTCTGTGAAGTGTTACCAATTCCAATCCATATGATGAAGCATTTATTTTTCTTGTTTATGAATTTTAATTAAAACTAGTGAAAATGACGTCAGAGGCATTGAAATATATTGTTTAGCAACAAACTAAAACTAAACTAATTTCCTCGGCGCAACACCTCGTTAGTTAGCCAAGGACTGCTGTGCCTATTTCAGGTTTAGCAATAAAAGGTGGGTTTTTTTTAATAAAGAAATATTAAAAATCAATGGCTTTTTTTCATGTATCTTTGGTTAAAACCATTCATCCTCTGAAATTGAAAATCTATGTCGATAATAAATTGCATATATATCTATACTCTAATGGAATTCATTCTTATCATTATAGTTCTTATTATAAAAGTTTACATAACCACAATTTTAGTAACTATTTTTTAAATTTAAAAAATTGCAAAATTGCCTTTTATTTCTTATAATTCGGTTATTATTATTATTTTTTTTTTTTGCAAAAAACTTGTTAAACCTCAGAAAATTTACAAAACAGTATAGTTGTTAGAATTTTGTCAGTAAATTCCTCACTATAACTATAAATGTATTCAATTGAAAGAAGGAAATAAAATTAATTAGTTTATGTCAGTAAGCTTTGATTGTGGACAGATAAAGTATTTTTATATCAGGGTTTTGCAAAGAACTTCAAAATTAAATTAAATTACTAAATTAATATTCAGAAAATATTTATAAAAAAAAGGTATAGAAAGAAGTTTGTTGTATGAGTTGTAAGTATAAATTACTTTTTGTGTGTGTGTATGAGCATTGGGTAGGTTTCGGGAAAGGGAAATTTAATTTACTTTTAAATGAAATGTGTTTTCTAATTAGTTTTGTCGAATAAAAACTAAGACTTCTTCAAAAATTCGCTTTCTTCGGGTTTTTTTAAAGGCGATTTGACGAAACAAATAGGAGTTTAATATAAGGTATGATAAGTTTAAGAAAATAAGTTTTTTAAAAAAAGCAAATATAACAAAAAATATATTGCAAACAAAATTTTTTTATATAATTTTGTGATGCTAAGCATTTGAAAATACGTAAACATACCATTAAAAGTTTCAAGATTATAAGCCTTCTACTAAACTGATAATAACTTATATAATAACTAAGAAAAAGTTTAAAGCACTTTTTGGGATTAACCATCGCAGTAAATAGGGTTTATTTTGGGGGAAAACTCTGAATATTTAGAGATATGATGTTTTACAAAATTCTAACAATCTCAAAAATAACTTAGAAAAAAATTCAAAGAAAAGAAATTTTATGTTTTGTTAAATTAAAGAAAAAAATACCATAGAAATGTTTTGTTTCAAAAATTGTCTTATTAAGTAAAAAAGATAAAAATCTGCCTTTTGCTAAAATACAATACTTTAAACCAACAAAATATATTTTCAACTAAAAGCGAAAATCATAAATGGAATCACAATGCGACAATAACTTCGAAATCAATATATTTTTTTCCATCACAATGGTCATCATTTCTTTATGAATTTATCAACAAATAATTCATAAAAATGTATTCATACGAAAAAAATTCACTTCAAATCATTTACAAGCTATGTACGTTTTTTCCCTTCGACAATATTGCTCTAGAGGGGAAAAATTATTTTTTGTATCATCACAAATCAAATTTGAAAGGTTTTATTTGTTTCTTCTGCTACCTCAATAATCTTTAGAGAAATTGATTCGCTTTTTGAACAGGGAATCGTAGAATGATGCTGAATTATTAATAGGAACAACGCGTAATCATTTTTTTTATCATTATGCATAGGCAGAACATACATTGTGTTAAGAATTTCTTGTATTATAGAGGTCGGTCATTTATGTGAATAGTGTTTTTGACCTTTTTGTTAAACGGTCAAGTAAGCAATGAAAGACAACTAATTTCATTTAAATAGTGAATACTCTACTTAGAGTGACCAGATGTAGTGTGCAGTGTAATTGTTTCCTGCTGCCTATTTCTAGCCTCCATTAGGAGCTTTATCACAGCCAATAACGCCTCGTAATTTGGTTAAGTGACGAGGTCGACACCTGAGAAGGCATCCAACGGAACTTCGAGCGACATCGTACGCTGAAGTCGTCGGGACTTTGGACTCCACAGATTTAACGAGCACGTCTGTCCCAGTGTACTCTGGCCCATCCGTCACGAGTTGGATTTTTTTATTCTTTCCCAGTACAGATAGCTGATTTATAGGATGACTGGCAGTAGGTGGGATTCGAACCCCGTACTCCTGAGAGGGCTGATTCCTGAGGCGGATGCCTTAATCACTCGGCCACGGACGGGCCAGTGACCAGATGTACTGAATTTCGTTTAATTTGCTATTCAACTATCTAGCTATACAATTTGCATATGAAGAGCTACATCTTAATCATATTTTGTGAGTGAACGGTCTTTTGGACTTGATCTAGATCAAGTGGAATAAGAAACAACAACCGCAAATTGTGCAAGTTGTATCCGCTTCATTTTTGCATAGTTTTGAAACAAAAAGCAAAGTAAATAAAGTTCAATTTATGATTCACCTATAAAGGCTCGAGAAAGAGTTTTGTTCATTTAGCACTTTTGTGGCTACTCAAGACCTGAAACCTGTCCCTTTTATAAATTACTAGGGGGCTCCGCCCCCTGCTCGCTACCGCTCGCCAACCCCCGAGAATTGCTACGCAATTCCTCTTTGTTTGCTCCGCAAACAAACATGTAACAAATACTAATAAGAGGATACTGCCAATGCAGGAATGCTCATCTATACAATCTGCATTGAATAAAACATGTTTCCTGCTTATTAAACAGTAATTATTCATCATCAGTGAAAAAGGATTTGATTGGTCGATGTGATGACGTCAAACTCTTAAGCTTATTTAGTTACCACCTTTGGCTCAGGCGTTTAATCTTCACAAAAAACAAACACACACACACAAAAAAAAAAACATTTGAAGAACTGACCCAGGTGGCACAACAATTTTGCCCAATGTTGCCTGAACATTGGCCAAAAAAGACACCTATCGGTTAATATCTATCGTTTTCTACCGATTTTGGCCAACATTGCCCAATGCATTAATTGCGACACTGAAATTTTAATACTTAATGTTTTTGAACCAATTTTTTTTTTCAAAAGATAGATGATAAAAGATAAAATTTTACAATTTTTCTTAGCATATAACTCATGATGGCGACATTTTCCTAAATTCGCATAGATGAATCTTGAAGTTTCGATTTCGACCAAAACTTTCCAATCAAGATACACAGTGATGCACAAGTATCGATATTGGTCGAAACTGACCAATCTTGATAATTAACGACTATGTATTTCGCGAATGGCAAAATCGGTTTCTGTTTACAAAACCGATTTGTTCGTTATTCTCCCGAGGCCCGTCCATGGCCGAATGGTTAAGGCATCATTCTAGGACTCAACCTTCTCAGGAGTGTGGGGGTTTGAATCCAACTTACTGCCAGTCATCCTATAAATCGGATCTCTGTACTGGAAAAAGTAGATAAAATCCAACTCGTTACGGGATGACGCCCTTAACGATTGCGTTGGGTGCCTATTCAGGTGTCGGCTCGTCACTTGACTGTGGTTTCTAAAATACGACGCCCGTCGCCAATAGCCCTCCTGTAGCTCTAGTGCGACGATAATTCAAACCTAACCTAACCAACTTGTGACGGATTTGCCCCAATACACAGGAACAGACGTGCTCGTTACATCTGTGGAGTCCAAAGTCCCGACGGCGTCAGCGTACGATGCTGCTCGAAGTTCCGTTGGGTGCCCGCTCAGATGTCGACCTCGTCACTTGACCAGGGTTCTAAATTACAAGGCGTTATTGGCTGTGTTAAAGTTCCTAAAATTAGTAGGCTAGAAATAGGCAGCCGGAAATGATTACCTTACCCTATAAATATTATTAAAATTTAATAACACTATATATGTGTTTTAATAATATCTGTCAATATTGCAAAAACTAATAGAATACCATTGGCCAATGTGGTTGAACGATATCTGCCAATATTGCAAAAAAGGTTTGCCGTTTGACGCTGGCCGATATTGTTTGGTGATGTTGGCCATCATTTTGTGTATGTGTATGACATTGGCCAATACTGCTGTGGCACTGGGGGACTGGGTATTTATTCACCGTTTCTTAATTCAATATTATCAACGTCAATTAATTCAAACAATCAGGAAGAATTTTAGTTAAAAGATCCCGATCAGCGAGAGAGTGCGCAAGACGAAAAAGGGAAGATGCATCGGCTTCGGATTTTAGTTGGTTGGTTGGTATACATATATTTTCAGGCTTGTGTGCTTGCTCAGAGAGCCGATTATAATCCTTCGTCAAGTAAGACAGTCACAACACACTCACACTCACATGCACACGTATAACGGCTTCGGCTGTTGGTTGGTTGGTAGACATATATTTTCAGGCTTGTGTGCTTGGTCGCAAGGACCCGCTTATAAACCATCGTCAAGTAGGAAAACACAAGACACACACAAACACATATGACAGATGTTGCCATCTGTCGCCACCTCCGCAATTTAGACATGTCCCTGAAGGGGAGGGAAATTTTCTCCAAGGACCTGTACCCATGGGAAACTGCGCAATGACCGCCCACAGGACTTTCGGACCCAACAGATTTTACGAGCTCATACCCCGCATATACTCGACAAACACAAACATCTATGTCTGAACGGGATTCGAACCCGGACCCAGCAGCTCCAGAGGCCAATGCCTTAACCACTACGCCGCCGGATCGGCTTCGGCTGGTTGGTTGGTTGGTTGGTTGGTTGGTAGACATATATTTTCTGGCTTGTGTGCTTGGTCGCAAGGACCCGCTTATAAACCATCGTCAAGTAGGACAACACAAGACACACACAAACACATGTGACAGATGTTGCCATGTGTCGCCACCTCCGCAATTTAGACATGTCCCTGAAGGGGAGGGAAATTTTCTCCAGGGACCTGTAACCATGGGAAACTGCGCAATGACCGCCCACAGGACTTTCGGACCCAACAGATTTTACGAGCACGTACTCAGCATATACTCGACAAACACAAACATCCATGCCTGAACGGGATTCGAGCCCGGACCCAGCAGCTCCAGAGGCCAATGCCTTAACCACTATGCCGCCGGATCGGCTAAACGGCTTCGGCTGTTTTTACGATGTGTGGCCAGAAACTCAAGACCGATGCCAACAGTTGAAAAATAAGTTAGTTTCCGTGGGACTGCTCCAGGGCATCACGTAGCTCTAGCGCTAAGCAACGATCCCTACCAAAGCCACGGGATGCTACCTGAAGCAGCCCCGGCACAAAACAAGCACACCGCCACACTTACTTTCATCGTTTCTGATTGGCTGAAGCCGCGTAAGTCACGTGGCTTCCAAGCGTACGACAATTACAATTTTATATTATATAGAGAAACCCCCTTGTATATACTTAATTTAACGTGTTATTTCGCAATACCAGAAAAACGTTTTTAAAATGTTTGGCTCCATGTTAAGAGCATGAGGTAAATTTTAAAAAATTAGAACTTTCGAATAAAGAAACATATAAATTTAAAGTATATGGAAAATTTCCTCGCACTCTTCTGTTTATTTTGACACCTTTCCTTATACCGTATTTTGTGGTTCCCCCCCCCCCCCCCCTCCCCAACCGAGATAGACTTCCAATGAAACGGACAGGCACACCGTTTCACATTATATGGGTCATTAAGTTTTTAGTTCTTTTTTTCCAAATTTTGCAAGAAAATGCATTTTTAAAGTACAACTCTGAGGTTAATAAATGTATAAATTGTGTTGCTAATGTTAAAATCTTGCTTTCATAAGTAAAATTAATATATTAGGTTTTAACAGTTTTGATCACTAGGTATTAACAGTTTTGATCGTTAGGCAACTGTTTTGATCATTAGGTTTTAACAGTTTTGATCATTAGGTAACAGTTTTGATCATTAGGTTTTAACAGTTTTGATCGTTAGGTAACAGTTTTGATCGTATTTATTGAAGCACTGCTTTGGAATTACCCTAATATAATAACACTTATGAATATAAATAATTATTATTCGGTAAATAGTAGAGATTATCCGCAATGACCATTATCTAAACAACATTGCAAAGTCACGTTTGTAGTGCTATAAACTACTTAGAAGTAGAGTTTAGAAGGTATAACTGAATTAATTTCCAATTTAAGGTGCATAAGATCAATAATTGGTATTCGACTTATAGTCCAGTGAATAGAGACTCAAAAAGGGGGTTTACCATACAAAAGGTCCGGTATCGCTGATTTTTTTATATGTTGTGTGAGACCCCTAGGTAGTAATAAATGTGAGTTTTCGTCATCCTCGTTCTATTGCTTTTTCCGCCATCTTGAAAAAACGTTCGAAATTTCGCCCATTTCCCAGTTTTTGGCCCATAACTTTTTTCCTAAACATTTTTAAATCGAACTTATCGACACAAAGTTGTAGAAAATAAAATTTTCTTCAAAATCAGTAGCAAAAGTGTTTTTCTACGACAAACAGTTAAAAAGCTAAGAAGCAGCAAAAAGGGTGTAAAATCGAGTGTTTCGAAAAAATATTACGTTTTAACGACTTTCTATCATCGTAACTCACATAAGACTACCTTTTAGCAATAAAGTAGTATTTTACAAATTGTAGGAAATTTAATTTCCTATAAAATACACATATCAAAAATAAGTTTCCTATAGATTCCATTAAGAAGGGTGAAATGTACAGAAACACAAAAAAAGTCATATTTTCACTCGACAATACAATGTTTTATTTTTTTAACCTACAGCTCTTTCCCAGTGTATTTTTTAGTGTTTTTGTGAATACAAAACTTGTTTAAAATAATTTTTTCTATAAAATGGTTTTATTTTTTGTTCCATACGATAAAATGTGACGGAGCTACGTTGTTCGAAAAATTGCGTAAAATCTTGAATTTCGCTAAAAGAGTTTTTCACCACTTAAAATCCCAATAATTAAAAAAGAAATCATTGTTTTAGGGGATCATAATTATTATGAAACTTGTAGATATCATCATTTTTTATATTTGTAAGGCCTTAAAAGTAATTTTAGGCTCAATACCAAAGAATTTAGGTACATTAAAAAATCGAAGATGCGCATTTTTCATTTGAATAAATGGACTTCATTTTTTAAAAGATTTCAATTTACATGAGACTGAAGTAAAATTTTCCTTTCAACAAAGAATTTTAATAAAAATAAAAACTATTATATGTCCTTTTCGTTTAAGGAACATCGTACCAATAGAACTATGGAAAAAATATAGGAAATATGTTATAGAAAATTATCAATTTTTAATGAGATATTTTAATAAACAATTTATGCTTAAAGTAATACACATACAAAAAAAAACAGTATTCTGAGCGGCATTTATCATGCCTAACAGTTTATATCAGAACTAGCTATATGGATAATTGAAATGGTACAAATAAAATTTGACACGTATGTGGCTTTCAAGTGAATCAATTACGTTATTAATCGGACTCGTTTGGGTGGCATATAAAGAAGACCTTCAGCTGATTCATCTTCATAGATTGAAATTGTGATCGACGTTGAGTGCCCTATTGTCGCAGGACTGCCCACAGCAGTGCTTACAAAGGTAAGAGCAATGCAATCCAGATTTTCTGCAACTGCATGCAGCCAAACAACTTTTGATGCATTTGCATTTAATTATTAGCTAAATTGAGCCTTGTGGTGCTGGAAAGAAATTTTGAAAAGAGAAGAGTTGTGAGAGACTGATCTTTGTCTCCACCATATAAAGGAAACTAAAATTTGTTCTCCTGCCTTTGAAATTTTTGCCGCAGTAGCATCAGGGTTATTGAAAACATTTGCCACTTCTAACAAATATGTATTTCTTTGGAAAAGATTGCAGAATTTGCCTTTTCCATATCCAAAAATGTTGGAAGTCGTGTCACATCCGCTAATGGCATGAAGCAGTAGAAGATATGTAGTCGAACCATGCAGAAATGACGAGGAAGAGTAGATGTCGGGTGAATTACTTTTCCCTGGCTTTTTAAAGAAGACATTTTTGGCAACAGGAGGAGCACCAGTTAGTACCACCAGTAGATCAATATCTTCACCCACAATCAAAACAGCCTCATGTTGGGATGCTATTGACTTGGCAGTCTTGATGATTAGAACGTCGGCATCTTCGTCTGCTTGTTTTGTAATAATGTCTGAAGCCTCCAGTTCGTCTCTAAGTTGACTTACGAACCGTCTTTTGTTTTGTTCATTAAAACTTCTCCTGTGGGCTTGTATTAAAAGTTGTTCGTTCAAATATCGCATCAGCTGAGATATTCATCTTGCACCTCCTTAATCGTTCAGCGCTCTTAGTACTCAGCTGAAGATCATCGGGGTAGCCATCAAATACAAGTGTTACCGTAGAGCCATAATGCTTGAGAATGTAATTCCGATTATCAGAGTAGATTTCAGAAAACGTGGAAAATTTGACTTCAGTCTCATGTAAATTGAAATCTTTTTAAAAAAATCAAGTCTATTTATTCATATGAAAAATGCGCATCTTGGATTTTTTTAATGTACCTAAATTCTTTCGTATTGAACCTAAAATTTCTTTTAAGGCCTTACAAATATAATAAATGATGATATCTACAAGTTTCATAAAAATTATGATCCCCTAAAACAATGATTTCTTTTTTAATTATAGGGATTTTAAGTGGTGAAAAACTCGCGAATTTTGGCGAAATTCAACATTTTACCCCGTTTTTCGAACAGCGTAGCTCCGTCGCATTTTATTGTATGGAACACAAAGTAGAATCATTTTATAGAACAAATTATTTTAAACAAGTTTTGAATTCACAAAAACACTAAAAAATACACTGGGAAAGAGCTGTAGGTTAAAAAATAAAACATTGTATTGTCGAGTGAAAATATGACTTTTTTTGTGTTTCTGAACATTTCACCCTTCTTAATGGAATCTATAGGAAACTTATTTTTGATATGTGTATTTTATAGAAAATAAAATTTCCTACAATTTGTAAAATACTACTTTATTGCTAAAAGGTAGCCTTATGTGAGTTACGATGATAGAAAGTCGTTAAAACGTAATATTTTTTCGAAACACTCGATTTTACACCCTTTTTGCTGCTTCTGAACTTTTTAACTATTTGTCGTAGAAAAACACTTTTGCTACTGATTTTGAAGAAAATTTTATTTTCTACAACTTTGTGTCGAAAAGTTCGATTTAAAAATGCTTAGGAAAAAAGTTATGGGCCAAAAACTGGAAAATGGGCGAAATTTCGAACGTTTTTTCAAGATGGCGGAAAAAGCAATAGAACGAGGATGACGAAAACTCACATTTATAACTAAATAGGGGTCTCACACAACATATAAAAAAATCAGCGATACCGGACCTTTTGTATGGTAAAACTCCTTTATTCACTGGACTATTAAACGTATAGTATTTTTGATTATATGTTTTTAAGGTTTTTTTTATAACGATTTTCATTAGCTCCAGGAATTATGTTTTCTTCTTATATTAAAACTTTGATTTTTTACGCAATTATCTTTTAAATACTCGGGTTAACTAAACAGAGAACATGTTTTTAACATCGAACAGAGAACACATCATCCAGCAATTTGTTTAATAATAAAACAATCTAATTATGTTTTTCATTTATTCCTCATACCTTAAGATACCTCAAACAACCATAATAACATAACTAAAACTTTCATGCCTTAAAAATTTACTAACGAATTTGCTCTCATTTGAAGTATCGGCTGTCAACAACTTACCTAAACTTTTTGAAAGCATTTTTAAAAATATACACGTGCTGAAGCTGAATCTAAACTTTTAAAATAGATCTCGTAATATTAACGCGACGCGAGTTATCTTGAACAAGCAGAGTTGAAGCATGTTCTTGTGATTTATATCCTAATCGATAAAAACGCAAAGATTTATTGCTCGATTTGCTGCTCATTTAGCAATGTAACTAGCTAGCTCTGCTCGGAAGCAAGTTATGTGTACTAATTAAGGGTATCTTTATTTAAAGAACATCACTTTCATCATAATTTTAAGTTTTAGTTTTGCAATTTAAATGGTAGAAAAGGAAGAAATATAGATTCACTTCCGAATTTTGTAAAGGTAAACTGAGTAAGTAATGTTTCAGGAAAAGAACACTTTTAAATATATAAACTTAATCACCGAGTAATATACTTTTATTAAAATACCTTACACTTATGCCGGTTAAATCACAAACATGCACTATCAGAAATGGATGCTGAAATTTTCGTTATTGTTAACGAAATAATGTGATGACCCTTTCGTCAAATTGATGAATTCGTTTCGTGATATATTTGTCAAAATAAGTTTTGTCACATAAGTAACAAGATGTTTCTTAAATTTGACAAAATGAACTTCTTCAAAAATACAAAATACTATATGACTAGAAAAGAGTAAAAAAAATGTTTACAAATTTGAGTGTGTGTGAATTGTTAAGAGTAACGTAACGTCGCTAGGAAAGTGTTGTAAAAAGTGAAGAATTTCAATTTGACGATTCAAGATTAGCCAAAAATGAGAATTTCATTTCTGAGAATGTATTACTTGCTTAAATTTACAGTTTTTGATCAGTAGTTTGGAATAGTATATATTCGAGTTATAAAAATTCTGAAATCCAGTTAAAAAAATATACTTCCTAAAACCAGATATATTCTATTTACTCAATTAATTATTCAAGTTTCTTTAAACACAGCAAAAAAATATCCACCGACTTAAGAAGTTGTCCTGATTGTCACTGATTAAAGATGGTTTTTTTTTAATTAGTGTTTTTAAATAAAAACAAAGTTTTTTCTATGTAAAAGGTGTTAATAATTTTATGTAAAAGGTGTGAAGTCAAAAAATAAAGACATTACATTTTTGGTTAATAGAAGTGCCACATCCTAATCGATGCAAATTTAAATCGGTATATTTTGGTTTATTTATAACTATTAAGCTTTTTATTCTACAGTAATATAGATATCTTTTACAAAAGTTCAGAAAATCATATTTAAAAGTCGGCTGAAACTGTAAGCCTTAATCGACTATTTTAAAAGATTTTTAAATGCGTATTAAAGAATTTAGGCATTGAATGGGGTACTCTATTTAATTCACCATCTCGAACCCTCTATTTATTCATAAATATTTCTCCATATTTCCATTTGTAAACTTAAAAAAACAATATTTACGTAGATTTCAGAATTATAATTTGAATCAAGTCGGGTAAATCTGGTCAGGCATTAAAAAAAAATGTAATAAATAAAACAATAATCCTGCAAATTGAACCCACGTTCTTTTAAGCTGTGCCAGCGTTGAAGGTTCTTTTTTTTCAAATCTGTGAATTACAATCCAGAAGCTAACTAAAAAAAAGCGTGAAACCCGAAATACATTTAAAAAACTTGTATCAACCGTCAAAGACAAATTTACTGTTAAGTTTATATGGAGACTCAACGAAATAAACAAATAAATTTAAAGATTATTTCATTTCAATTGCTAACCAATCGAAATCTAAGAGTACGAATAAGATTTAAATGGTTGTTTGCTAAAGAGTGTTTTTAGAGTGCATACTGTACTCTCTTGTGCTTACGGGTGGAGTACATACTGTCTCTAGTGCATACGAGGGAAATTTGGCCCCGTACAATTTAATCCACTTTATACTGACTTAAAAAAAAATTCAATTTGGGAACTTAAGCAATTTGCTATTTATTGGAGGCTATGTTGATGTTTTAGAACAAAAAAGCTAACTTTTGAAAAAAAATTATTTTATGTTGTATAAAACTTTCAATGGATACAAGTTTTCTATGTTTAATACGTAGCGTCATCTGTCACATAAAGTGTAAGGCATTGCCAATGTTTTAACATTTAAATAATTAAGTTCCAGTGTAATATTTATCCGTTATGAGAGGGGAGGGGGTATGACCATCAGAAATCGAAATATATGTTTGTAGAATTAAAAAAATTTAGAATATTGCATTGGAGGATTAAGAACTTGAGAAAAAAAATGTTTTTATTTAAAGATAGAATAAAAAATTCTTTCAACTGTTTCATATTGTTTTGTTTTGTACACTTTTCAAAACGTAAATCTTAATCGATCTTGGAGGAAATTTTTAAGTTTAGTCGCATAGATTATGAGCCTGTTCGTTACAAAAAAAAACTTTATCTTTTCATAAAACATTGACTTCGTGATTTTCATTCCCACATTGTTTCCTATAAATAAACTCTCTATATTTAGAGTAAATAATACAGATAACTACATCGATAAACCAAAGGTTTTACCATCGATATCCTGCGATACATTTCAAAGAATGTCAAAACCTTTTGTCGATTTATTATCAGCTGCCACAATGCCCACGCTTTCCTGTCGAATGCTCTTAATACCTCCGAACTTCATTGTTTGCCTGTGCTGTGATTAATCCGATCAAAAAAGGACCAAACAAATCACAACACTCACTAATAGCTATTAAGTGATGAAAATGCATTATAGAACTTTGTGGTTCTGTAGATAAGACTATTTGTCGACTTCGATAAGCTTTATTTGACAACGATTTGTCAGCCTTTGAATGGAGTATGAAACGCGTTATGTTTGAATTTCGTTTTGATGAAATGCATTTGTTTAAGGTTTAGTTATTGCTTGATTACCTATAAGTAAGCTCTGTTAATTGATGGATTTGAACCTAGTTAACATGAACTAGCGTGACATGAAATTTTCATAGGATCAACGAAAAGCATTTTCGCATCCTGTTAAGTTTCGAAGTAATGCTTTGTTAAATTATTGCTCAACCTTGCCGCCTCGGTGGCTGAATGGTTAGTGTACTAGCCTGTGGAGCTGCTGGGGTCGGGTTCGAATCCCGGTCAGGCATGGATGTTTGTGACAGTCAATAAATGATGTTATTTGTCTAGGTGTTATTCATTTCTTTGTGACTGTAAAATTTCTTTCTGTGTCTGTCCCACTTGACGAAAGCTTATAAGCGGTTCTCTGAACAAGCACACAAGCTGGAATATATATGTATCATACCATACCATATCATACCATGCTCAACCTTTTCCAAGATACTCCTCTTAGTATAAACAAAAAAAAATGTAGTTTTTATATATTTTTAACCAATTTTGGGAGTAGCGAAGAACAGACATCTTCACCATGTCCAATAACTATTATCTATTCTTTTAATTCTATCGAATAAAAAAAAGGGGAATACAGGCTAAATATCACCGAGTGTACATTTCAGTTTTTTAAATATCGAATTCGCTAATAAGATTCTTAATTTGCACACATTTAGAGGGAACATTTAAATTCATAGTGGAATTTATCTTCCGAAGAGCTTTAAAAAAGCGATACCCAACAAGGCAAAATATTATTTTGAAGATTAAGCAGTTTTGGCATCATTGAAATAAGCTGAGAAAATTTTGCAAATTAGGATTCATAATTCCCTTGTGTCACTTTCATTTATACCTAATTGTGCTGACTAGTTATTTAAGTAATTGAATTACAATTTTTTTTTTGTGATAACATATTATTCATTAGCAAAATTAAAAATTACAAATTCTGTTTGAAACAATTGTGAGAGAATGTCATTGAATGTTTTTAACTTAATAGCTTTTTATGCAAATTTTTTTTTTGTTCTTCTATTAATCAGTCTTTGACAAAGATAGGTATTTTACCAAAAAAAAAATTAAAATGTTAAGTTAGGAATTGGGAAAAACAGGTTTGTTCAATAAAACAAATAGCTTTGTAACAGAAGCTGTCTGGTAAAAACAGAGATAGAAAAACCGTGCGCTATCACCCAACATCTATCTAAACGGTGGGTCAGAATCTGTTTCCTTTGAACACCTCAACATAGCGGTCAGTTGCGTAGAAAATGAAAGTACTAAAATTGCGCTTTTTTTTAGAAACCGTTATCTTGCAGCTGGTGGCTCTTTGAATTTTACGTTTTGTTTGAACGTTTACTTTGAACCATTATGTTTCGTCTCTAGATAGTGTGACACAGCGCACGGTTTTTCTATATCTATGGACAAAAAACCACATCTTCAAAAAATCCATGCGATTTAGAAAAAAAGGCGTCAAACGCAGCATTTTGTATAATGTTTTACCTCGAGTTTTCTCCGAAGAGGTAGTCCCTGCAGTCTAAGGCGGTAGGCTTCTTTGATACCATCCTCGGCTGATCAGTGCATGGTGAATTCATTAAAAAAAAATCGTTTATCATGGCTGGACACAAATGGCGGGTTAAATCTTTGATGTCATTAGCGAAAAGAGATTTCGGTATCATGGGTTTGGAACTGGCCGACGAAGAAACAAACTGTTCTCGGTTTACTATTGGGCTAATATTAAATTAGTACTTAATACGACTAATATCAAAATTATATAATTTGTTAAAAATAGTTAATAATATCAGGTAAAGATAAAGAGATCATCACATTTCAGATAACTAATGTCGTTCACCTCAGTTTGCTATTAAAGACTTGCTCATTAAATCTGTAGAGTCGAAAGTCCCGACCAGGTAAGCGTACAATTTCGCTTAAAGTTTCGTTGGGTGCCAGCTTAGGTGTCCGCCTCGTCACTTGGCTACGTTAAAGTTCCTCACAGGGGCTAGAAATAGACAGCCGGAGACGTTCACACCAAACCACGGTTTGAATTTGCGAAATCATTAGTCCAAGCTGGTTTCTATTACACTGTAAAAAATTTCCCTAGCTTTCCGCGTATATACCAGGAACTTTCCTGGCTTTTTCAAGTATCCTTCGCTTCGCGATAAGTTCCTGGGAATTTCAGGTTTTCCCTTTCAAATCTGGCAACGTTTGTTGTGAACCGCCGCCATTGCTCGCGGCGCCTCGCTTAAAATCAGTTGTTGACGTTGTTGTTGTCGTCCGACGGTGCTCATCAATTAGGTATGTTATTTTTATTACTTTCGTGTTTCATTGTACTATATTATGACAATTCTATCCAATAACGTAGATTAAACCACTCAGATTTTCAAAACAGGAACTGAAATCGTATTTTAGAACAGGAACCGAAACCGAATGATACAAGTTACAAGAATGTTTTATGCTCAATATTGCACTACAATCACCCGGAAATGCTAATCCTTTGCATTTTGTGTAATAAGAGACGCATTAAGACTTTGAAATATCCCCTATTTTTGGGAAATTCCATCAAAATAACTAAAATATCACCTTAAAAATTCTTGTGTTTGTAATGTATCATAATACACCTACACATAGTATCAGTTCTGGCCAGTGGCCACAAAATAATTTATTCCTAGAACGTCAAGACTTGCTACCTAAAATTAGTAGATTAAAAAAAGTTGTTTTATTTTAATGTTATAGTGATGCATGCAATCAGGGTAAAACCAAACTACTACCAAAACATAATATTTTTAGAATATTTTTGGAATTTGTGCTTCACAGCATACCTCTTCTGAATTTTGCTATTGGGCAATAAATGTAACAAAATTGTACCAACATCAAAATTAAATGTTAGCTTGTATCTTACAGCATTGACAAAATTGTGCAAAACTTGTATTCTAATTGTTTTGTTATCTGTAATTGCCTGTACCCCATAAAACCAGTCTTGTAATTGTTTTTAATTTTCTATAGGTTAATAAATATTTATTAATTAAATTTTATAAATTGTATAAAAAGTATTTTTTTACCTTCATAATATTATATATATGGCATTTGAATTGTAAAAAAAATTAATTTCATTTTTAAATAATCAAAATTTAAATCCATGACCAAAAATGTTGTTGTAAGAAAATATGCATATTTTTTTAAATTGTTTAATGTAATTTTAGATGCTAAAGTAAAAATAAATAAAAGTTAATTAGGTACTAGTATTTTATAAAATATGATTATTTATATATTATACTTTTATTGCTGCTTTAGGATATGGCATGCTAGATTCTTTTCTTATACTTGATTTACTACAATCATATTGAAAACTTTTTTGGACGGTAATCAGTACTATAATTTTTTATTTGTATTTTTATGTAATATTTCCTTGTTAAAATAAAATAGTTTAGTATAAAATTTCTTAAAGTTATCTGAGTGTTATAACATTTGTTTTAATGAAATCAAATAACATGTATGTTAGTATTGTAGCCACGATTTGTAATAGAATAGAATAATTCTTTGTAATAGAATTTGTTAGAATTTTGCCTTTAATTGTAATTTAAAATACTTTTATGGTAAAGTATTTTTAAAAAATTATTAAATACTTTAATAATTTTCATATTATAAAGACAAATTAACTTTATAGTAAGCTTTAATTATTTTCAGCTATTGTTGGTTTGTAAAAATACATGAGGAATCATGAATTATTCCTCAAGATGTATTTGTTCATTTATGCTAAAAAAAAATGTTTGAAGTCGTATCATAGATATAAAGTTTTATTTACTTATTTAATTACACAACTCACAACAGATTTTCTTTAATTTAGTAAAAATAAAAGTTATGAGACTTTAATTAATGTTCTAATGTGTAACCTCAATTAAACTTTAGGAACATGCCTCTCTTCAAAGTTTGGAGCCTAACAAACAAAAAGTGTGTGGTTGCCACAAGTTTACATGATTTAATATCATCTGAAAAGCAAAAGCTGGCATTAACAGATGAAGAAGTGACAGTTTTTTTGGAAGATGGGACTGAAGTGGACGAAGATGAAATTGTTCAAGAATTGTCACCTGGCACCATCTTATATTTACTTTCTGAAAGCGATCAGATAATTATTTCAATCTCTAAAATTCCACTCCCAAGTCAAAATATACAACGTTGATTCAAATTGAATGTCCTTCAACTGTTTGTATGAAACCATGCGAATGGGAAAAAATAGAAGTTTTCGGTGGAAATCTTGAAGTACCTCTTGACGAAGCTGTTGGAAATGATTCATTTGAAGCTGGAACAAGTAGTTATTATTTATATTGTATTTAAAATTTGTAATTATTTTCAATAGTAATTTTACATTTTTTCAAAAACTATATTTTAAGCTTATATGTTTTTTAATTATTATATGTAAACAGAAGGTTAGCTTGTTTAATAGTAGGAGAGATACGAGCGTGTGTGAAGACATTGAAATTTGTTTTATGTTAGCTCTCATTATAGTCCTAAAATAATGTCCTTCGATTCAATGAAGGATAGTAAAGGGGGTGATAATGTTCTGGGTTTTTACAATAACGAATTTTGTCACCTTGCTTGAATATGCAGAAATGCGTCCCAATTTCACATCTGTTTGTAACTATTCAAAAAAATATTTTGTGTTGGAAATTAGTAAATTAATTTGGCTAAGAAGCTTTAGGCTGCTTTTTAATTTGACGGCACGGAGGACTCGGTCGGTTGATATGAAAGAGAACTGTTTTGCTATTATCATCGTGTCTAACTCCACAGTTTTTCATTTCAGCGATATTATTCGCTGAAAAAATCCATGCCAGATTTCTTCTGCAATTTCTTTTCCCATGTTAATTGTGTACGGTGTATTGGTGTTGTGTCGTCAATTGAAAAAGCGGCATTATTAAAGGTTTGCTTTTCAGTACCTGAAGGCTTTTGGTCAAAATTGAAAAGAAATAGTAGATTTCTTCGATTATTAGGATAATGAAATGCTTCCTAGCTAGCTAATTACTTACTATAAGTTAACAATAATGTGCATAACATTAATAATGTGCATGCATTTATGTCTGAAATCCATTTTTGCCCACTCTCGATACTTTTTTCCTTATTGATAATCTTTTTAAATATAATTTTAAAGTCTAGTTTTTTCATCGTCCTTGTAGTGAATTTAAAAAGTTATAATTTTTTTATTGCTGTTGTGTTGTTTACTGCACTTGAAAATTGCATTTTATGAAAGCTAAAGAAAATGAAGCCTTAAATCATAAATAATTTTTATTGTATTTTCTTTTAGGCTCTCTGGAAAGCTCTTTCCATGGCATACATGGGCAATTATTATTACCATGGCCCGAACATTTTGGTATTCCAAAATGTCATAGAAGTGGACCGAACTTTAAAATTTGTCCAAACATATATTTTAGAAATGACAGAGTCAACAAAGTTGCCAGCAAAGTTATTAACCTTTTGTTCAAAAATGCCTTAATGCCATGTGACACTCGTTTTTAATTATCCATTCGTGTAATTCCCATCTCATTATGTTCTTATTTGATTTCTTATTATGTAACTATAGAAATAAATAATTTTGTACAAAAGAATTAATGTCCATACTAGTGATACTCTGGAGCCTGAGAAACACAAGTCAAAAATATTCTACTTCAAAAAATTATAAATATATGTAGCCACATGTATTGTAATAAAAATATGTATATACATATCTTAAAACATCAAAATTTCTTTATCTTAATTTAAACTTAAAATGTTAATTAAAACTCGAAAAATTACATTGAAATCGTGCTAAGAAAGCAGCACTAGAATGCTTGTGAAATCACACAATTTTCAGCTAAATCAATTCAACTTTTATACATATATTTGTGCATTTTTGATTCACTGTTTCAGGTTGTAAACTAAGTTTCTGTTTCATCATTATTATTATTAATTTATATTTAAAAAATTTAGCTGGGCTAATTTTTGTTGGAAAATAAATTAAATATTTTGGACAACAATCTTGCTTAAGTTGATATATATTTCTTTGTTAAAGGTATAATAGGAAATGGTAAGAAAAAAATTTAGATATTCTATTTGAGAGAAACCTGCTGATTTTTATTTGATCTTTCAGACTTGGTATAACTAAAGGGGCTATATAATTAGATATGAAATTTGTAATTTTCTTAATACTCAAAATCAAACATTTTAACTTTAAAGAAAAATTGTGTATTAGGAATTCAAGAATGCACTGTTTTCGCAGTGTCATTGTAAAACTCTTGAAGGTTTTGAGGTGCAGGGCACGAAATTAGCAACAGTAAGTTTGTCCAGGAACATAAAAACATACAACTGACCAGCAGAATATAAATTATAGTGGACCTGCAGATATATATTGATATAACAAAGAAATATTTCTGAATAGTTCAAGAAGATATTGAATTGTTCAATAATGTCTCATTGTTAAGCGGTATGTTCTCCAATAAAAGTGCACCCTTTCCGTATTTAATCCTAATTTCCTGGAATGATTCTGAATTTCTCCAGAAAGGTTCCAGTTATTTTTCAGAAAGGTTTCGGGTATTTTCCAGAAAGTTTACAGTTATTTTCCAGAAAGGTTCCTGGTATTTTCCAGAAAGGTTCCAGGTATTTTCCAGAGAAGTTACTGGCTCTAAGTGGGATTGTTTCTATATTTTTGGGGAAGGTTACTGATATATTCCAGGAACATTACTGGTAAAAATTGGGCAGCTCAGCTGCCCATTATTTCCCAGTAACGTTCCTGAATTTTCTTACAGTGTATATCCAAACTAGTTTTTTTTTTTTAATCTCTAATCATTTCAATTTTCATATTCATTGCTTACACTCCATGCATCGGCTTGTGTTTTGAGTGATTTCCTGGAAATTTTATTCTATTTATATATTAGCAATTATTTTAATCAGTAATAGTTGATATTTTTCTACATTTTATTTCATTATACTAATCGCCATTAATCACATTTAGATAAGGAGTGCTTTCTTGTTTTAGCTCTTCACGTGTAGAACATAGCGACTATTTAATCTACACTATTAATGACTGTCTGTCTGTTTATCTAAAATTTATCTCCGTATCAACCCAAAGAGGAAAATAAATATGGGAAAGAAATAAAAAAAAAAAAAAATCCAAATAAAACTCAATAATTCCGCTACTTTAAAAGTTTCTATGCTTATATGGCACTTAATTTGTAATTGATCGGTGTCGCCCCGGTAGCGCAATCGTTAGGACGCTAGATTTTGGAACTGCTGGGGTCGGGTTCGAATCCCGCTCAGGCATGGATGTTTGTGACCGTCAATAAATGTTGTTATTTATCCATGTGTTATTCCTTTCTTTGTGACTGTAAATATTCTTTCTGTGTCTGTCCCACTTGACGAAAGCTTATAAGCGGTTCTCTGAACAAGCACACAAGCTTGAATATATATGTACCATACCATACCATAATTGATAGGTATTTATTTCGCCCGCGCGCCGATGTTTTTTTTTTCAACATCCGATTTCTTTAGGGAAAACGACCTCGCCACTACTATGTATAGGGTTTCGCAACCGCAGATTTGACTTAAATATTTCGAGGGGGGGGGGGGCGAATTAGCTTGCAATGTCTTGATAAATAAACGAATGCTTGTATAATAAATAGAGGATTTGAATGAATGCAAATGTATAATCTGTAGAATTCAGTCATCTATAACTGATATTTATTTTATAGCTGATATTTAAAGAAGTTTAATTAATTTTAGTGAATAATTTATCAGCTCCATCACTTACATTCTTTAAATAGCAGGACTCTCCTATTTCCTTTTGTGCATTTCTAGCAATTTCATTGGCATTTTTTTTTATTCTCAAAATAACTGTTTTTATCATCTGTTGTTGCATTTTAGAGTTTTTTACGCGCAACTTGTTTTTATTTCTGCTATTTATTAAACTTTATTGGTTTTAATTCGATTAAATTTCAAGAATTCAAAACATTGCCAAAACGTCAAAGTTGTCAGAAAGAAATCGGTTTACATGATATTTTGTTTGATGCGAAAAAAAAAAAAATAGTAGACCTCTGACTCTAAAATCAGGGAGCTTTCTACTTAGCCAGCTCCTTGACCATTCGGAAATACAGTCGGCATAAAAATTGATGTTGTTAAAAGTCAAACATGAAAACTGAATTTTGCGACGCAATTTTGAAGAAATGAGCTAAAAAGCAATTAGCTTTAGTTGTAAGTGAAGTACAAAAATTTTACTAACCAAAATAATAAAGAGCTTGAAATTTCTTCATTTTTCGTAAATTATCCATTTTACTCTTACTATTTAATTTTCTCCAACTGACCCTAATAACGATAAAAATTGCTAATATTTTCTTATCTTTTTAAATCTATATTCTTCCAGTGCTTTGTCGGTTCTACACAATCATGAGATTTGAGAAATTAAAATTTTACTCAACCATCAGGTTAAATATTCATTTAATTATATTTTTTTTAGTGCAACTACATTGTTGTGCCAATAACAAACAGAGCATGGTCTGAAGTCGTAAATGTATATAATATTTTTGAGTCAATGTCACTATTTATAAATTAAATAAGAGTAAATACTAACTTCCTTATTCTCCATATTCCAGTTCATTATATTGTCGTGGGCAGGTAAACTGCAGTAATCACAACAATGAGTTGCACCATTTTTGATCTGAAATAAATTGCTTTCCAGTATGTTTTCTTAATTGTTAGAGTAATTGAGTGCTTGCAACAATGATCCAAGTCTCTATGGAAGTTGCTGCAGTTAACCTGTCTCCGGCAGTATATTCAGATGGTCTATGGTCTACCGTCGCTTCGTACATTATTATGTCATCGTTATGAACTTTTGACAACTAAGTTTATCAAAACTATAGTTGAAGCGATATAACATGTAAAACAGTACGGCTATTAAACTAGAAATATCCGATGTCCGAGGAGTATTATGTGATTTTGTTATAGAATAAGTATAAAACTTCATACAAGATAAGCCGCTGAACGAAACTGTATTTAATTGCTTAGTTAAAATCTTTCAGTAAGGAGATAGACTTGACACTTGCGGAAATTAGCTAATTTGGAAAGTTTAAAGCTTTGAACTCTTACTCCACAACTGTACGTCATTTTGACATCTTTGCGGTGAAACGGTTATCTGAAGCTGTAGCGCAGTTTAGCATGAACAACCCCATATCACTGAAGTGAGAAGCACAATTAAATTAGTAACTGGTGTATTAATATGCGAGTTACACATCTAAGTCCTTAAATATTTAACGTTTTGTGATATCTCATTTGCATTTTCGTCCGTATGGTTAAATTTCTGAAACTTCGGACTTGTATGACGAGGTAATTCTCAAAATAGGTGTAAACTTTCACTATATTTTAATGAGGCAAATGCTTTGAAATATATTTGAGTACATAAAAGTATACAAAAGTTTTAATCTATTACAAAAATAAATATAAATTGATAATGTTTTACAAAAAAAATCTAAAGAAAAAACGTTTTCGGAAAAATTCCAAAGAATATAACTTTTTTTTACATACATATTTAATTTTAAGTAATTAAGAATATTTCCACATTTAAATATGATTTCGTTGGTAAGAGAATGACTAGAAATACTAATCAATGAAACTAGAGAAGTTATCCAAACAATTATCATTTTAAAGTGACAAAATAATCTTATATATTTCAACTTCAAAAATTTCCTTGAAATTTATACTCCTTAAGTTTTCAAAATAGCCTAAATAAATCGATTTGCATGACATTTTAGATACTCCACAAATTCTTTCAATATTCCAAATTAGTATTAAGGAGTCTCATTAAAGTCGCCCACAATTAATAAACTATATTTGATCTCGGATTATTTTCAAAACTGTGGAAAAGGATTAGAAGTTTTGGGATCGCCTTAAGGTAAGACTGAAATAGAGAAGTGCAATGTTTCTTTAAGTATAAAATATTAATTTTATAATGAGTATAGATTTTTATGCATCGAAATTGAACTGTTATTAACGGTGTTTGAATTTTGAATGTTTGTTTTTTAATTTAAATTTTGTTTTTGTGTACCGAGGCTTTACATGAATGTGTGGCAAACAAAATTGGTTTTTGAAATCCCCCTTCCGGTGAATGTATTGCTTCAAAATTTAAGTTCTCTCTATATGGTTGAAAATCTGAGTAAAAATAAAATAAAATTTAAATATTATCCGGTTATTTATTAAAATTAAAATAGTGCCGCCATCTGTCGAAAGTTATAGTTATTTAAAAATTAAAACTTTAATAATTAAATAACGTTAAAATTACGAATTTTGTATCTGGTGAAAGAGTTCATAAATTGTAAAAAGTAATATACTTCTACAAATATTAGAATTTCAAAATTAATGCATTACGTCTGTGAAACTCTGTGGAATGACATACTTCATATATTTTTATAAGAAAAGCTGATTGTGTTTTACCTTTAGATTAGGTTAGTTTTGAATTATCGCCCCACTAGAGCTACACGAGGGCTATTGGTGACGGGTGTCATAATTGAGAACCACAGATTTAAATTTAGAATCGCATAAGGTGAAATGGGCACAACAGGTATGGCCCATTTTCGGTGTCGCGTCACTAAGTACAGTTAAAGTGCCAATAAGATTTTTTTTAGTATAAAAGTTATTGTTTTAAATTTAAGATTATTTTTCTTCGGATATAATATGGATCCTTATTGTATCTTTTTATAAACAAATGAGTCATTCTTCAAAAAAGGGCAGATTTCACTTATTATTATTTTGTTTTAATTTTCAAATAGTTGAATTGTCCTATTTTTTTTACTTGGAATGTTTAAACAAATAAAAAACATTAGCAACTCAATACTAATGAATCTGATTTTTTTTAAACAACATAAAACTCATAAACGGATTTCTTTTCTTTTGTTTAAAGCAAAAGTGACGGCAATTACTCCTCTCTATGAATGTATGTATTTTTTAAACTAAAATATAATTATGTGGTGATAAGAATTTTATCCGGGACAAATACATTTTAAATTTAAAAATACACTTGTACAAGTTATTTAGTTAAATAAAGCCCTATTTTTTATTTAGAAAATATCCATTTAAATAGAAAATCATAGTTAAAAATATTTAGTATCTAATTCAGTTTACTTAACAGAGCTGAACTTTTTTGAGCCAGGACAAACACGGGCCGGCACGCAACACGGAGGTGATATTTTAGATGGTTTAGTTAATATTTATCCCTAGTGCCGCCCCGGTGGCGCAATCATTAAGACTCTAGCCTTTGGAGCTGCTGGGGTCGGGTTCAAATCCCGGTCAGGCATGCATGTTTGTGAGGGTCAATAAATGTTTTTTGTATATGTGTTATTCATCTTTTTGTGACTGTAAAAATTCCTTCTGTGTCTGTCCCACTTGACGAAAGCTTATAAGCGGTTCTCTGAACAAGCACGCAAGCTGGAATATCCATACCATATATCCCTACAATAATGTTGTTAGAAGATGTAAATTAAATGGATTACATTCTCTAAGTTGCAAATATTCAGATTCAGGAAAAAATTATAGATCAATATAACTATTTTCGAAAAGTAGTACCATTACAGAAATGTGAATTTTAAAGAATGATCCAAGTACCAAATACATACCGAGGATTTTCTTTTTCCGTGAAAAATATAACGAACTCACTACTCTGGGGTTCTAAGAAGAAACCGTTGTAAAATACCCATTTTATATTAAAAATTTAATTTTTCTAATAATAAGTTGTGACTTTTTAATTCATATAAATTGTTAACCACCAGTAGCTCTATACTGCATAAAATGTCTACATTCTTATTATAAAAATATTTTGTATTTTAAGAAGCATTGCACTTTACTTTCTTTGATCATGACTTGCCGAATTTATTTTTACCTTTAGCAGAACCATTTTTCAAGGCAAAGGTTAAATTTCTAATTTTATTTCCAATTTATTTTAATTCCTTTTATATTTAAATTGAAAAAAGTAAAGCATTTTTTGTTTCATCCATTAGTACTTTTATGCAAAAAAAAAAAATCTGTAATTTTCTTAATTTTTTTTTAAGTTTGTGCGATACTTATTTCACCAAGTTTCAAGACAAAATAAGATAGTGTTCGATTTTTTTTTGTTGTACATGTATAAAAACGTATATGCGTAGTTCACAAAACGAAGCATATAAAGTCGTTCTGTCTTTGATCGTCGGGACTAAGACACCTCTGCCGATCTTTACATTTTGTACCAACCCAAATGCCTGAAGTGATGCATAATTAATTTGATTATAATATTTATTTTTTCTATTAGTATTAAAAATATAGCAGACCGGAGCAGAAACCCAGATGAGGCTATGCTCACTCGAGAGCGATTCGAAAGAGGCAGCACTTCCGAAAGTAACTGGATTCTTCCAATTTAGAATTTTTATTTTATTACGAAGAAAACGAGGAAACTTTTAAAGTAGCGGAATATAAAATATAGCTAGTATTTTATTTTTTAAAAAATATTTTTTCTGAATTGTAATGACAAAAAGGTCATCATAACTTTGCAACTACACTGTAAATATTTTAGAACCCAGAAAAAAATATATTAAAATGTAAGAATATCTAGCATTAATAAAGGCTTGTAATATGCCAACATCTGAGCAAACATTTAACATAAAATGAAACAGGGTAATAATTAGTTCTTTTATTTGAATTTGGATACAAAAAGAAAAATGCATCATAATTACAATTGTGTGCATAAAAAAAGGCATTACAAAATTTATTTGAAAGTTGTGCAATACACAATTTACAAAACTCAAATACAAGTACAGTATTAATATTCAAAACACTTAAAAAGATGAATATTTCATTTAGAAGAGTCACAGTTTAATCGTATCTAGAATTTTTTAGTAAAATATAAGAATATTAAAAGCAGAACTTAACAAAGTAATTACATAAAGTTACTTTAATTCAAGTATAATAATGGCAACAGCTGTTTTATACATTTAAGTTATCTGACTTGAGCCCTAAATTAAATTATCTTTAGTTAAACTTTTTAGCAAACATATATAAATATATCAATATATATGTGTTTTTAACATATTTAAATACTAGAAAAATCCCAATGCAATTTTACTGAAACTTGATATAATAGCATAGTAAAAATACTCAAAGGGTACAAAATTTTACCAATACACTAGTATTAATCTAAAATATACAATTGTTTGACCTTTACATTTGTTCACAGTTATAGTAACAATACCATTTAATAACTGATGTCCATAAAAATGTCGTTAAACAGATGTACTGATTTGTGTCAGAATTAGTGGTAGAGTTTTTATTAGACCGTATACAGTCAAATCCCGTTAAGGCGAACTCCAAGGGAGCACCAAAACATTAAGTGTTAAATGAAATTCATGTGAACCAGCATGAATTTTTCTTGCATTGAACTCGCGAATAGTTTTTTTTAAAAAAAATAACATCTAAAAATTATTCTAAATTTACAATATAAACTAATATACATGCATTACTTCAGGTATTTTTGATCCAGAGCCTTAATATTAATGTGATTTCTATGTCTTCATGTTCCAGTTCGCATTCTTTTTCTTGCAAGTTCAAATTGGTTTACTAATTTACTGTTTTTTTAATTTTAACAAGATTTCTTAAAATCATTGAAATGGTGCTTTTCGCTACATCATATTTAGACACCATTTCCCCTTTTTATAAACATTTGTTGTCAATACGATTAAATTTTTTTAAAAACATTTCTAAAGAAAGACGGCTGTTTTGGATTCACTTTGAAGGAAAATACAAATATTGTTGACCAGCGACAGGCCAGAGACCCAGCAAGGTTTGTCCATAAATTTCCCAAAAAAAATAACTTTAAATGCTAACCACTCTTTTGCTTTAACCTCCGAGACAGAATGCTTCAACATAATGGGTCATCCTACACTTAATGCCTTATTTATTGGAAAAAATGATGAATCGTGGGATATCTCCTGATTTTTTCAGAAGAAGTAAATTTATTTTTATAATATTTGTTGCCGTTGTTTTTTAATGGTTTGTTTAATGTGTCCTTTGAAACTTTAAATTTCTTAAAAAAGAAAAAAAGTCAAATCCTGATTTTTTTTTTGTTTGGGTTCAGCTGGATTTCAAGTGACAAGATTTTTTCAAATTAGCTCAAAGTGAGTTTTACGAGAGAGGAAATGCTTCTAGTTCACCTTAAGCAAACTTTAATGTTAACGAGGAACTGTATATAAATCGAGGTTTTTAAAAAATTAGATACATTTTGGGTTCTATTTATAAAATTTAGTATTTAAAGCAAATATCAGAAGATAGCAAACATATTCACGTAACTGGTTCTGAAATTTTAGGCTTACCTAACCATAAAGTATGGCATTTTCATTCACCTATTAAAGGTCCTAGAATTTAGAAAATAAAGGCATAGCAAGGATGCACACCCATCCAATAATAAAATCCATATGAAAAAAATATTATTAAACACAAAAAAAAAACAATTCCTTTTTAAATAGAAAGCACTTAAATATCCACAATACAAAAAGCAATTACAAGCATATTCACACAGAATAGAGCAATACACTTGCCAGTCCAAACAAAATACTTTTTACCAAACATAAGCTTAACAAAGCATATTTTTAACTCTTATATTCCATAAGAACTTTGAAAAACTTTTTGAAGAACAGATCTTTTGCTTCCCAAATGTATGACACTACACTATAGAATTTAAATATCACAATTAAATATAAATTATATACGAAAGCTCTCAAATTTCCCGTCAATGTGACGTAATCGTAGATATATGTCGGTTCCAATACCCTGCATTGTTTCTAAAGTGAGGGAGCCTCCCAGGTATTCAGCATAGGCTCGAGATGTAGGCAGGCCAAATCCAAAGCTAGAAAGTAGAATTAAGAAATTGAACACTAATATCTTTGTAACTTAGTAGAAATATATCTGGTTAGTAGATATAAGTTCAATCAGAAAAAACTTGTAGAATTTTTCAGATTTCTTTTTTAAAAAATACCAGCTGTCTATTAAGTGGTTAAATAGGCCATTGTCGCCTAGCTAGTAAAGTGGTTTTAACCCTCCCTGACCCTTGTCAAGCGAGTGGCCCCAGTTAGAATACCGGGCAGGGCATGGTGTTGTCCTGAGTACATGCGTAGAACGTAGATATATGTCGGTATATGTCGTAGATTACTCGTTAAATATGTGTGTCCAAAAGTCCTGTGGTCGGGCAGAGCGCAGTTTACTATGGGTGCCTAGTTGTATGGAGAAAATTAAAATTGCCCCTCCCCTCCAGCAACATGCCGAAATTGAGGAGGTGGCACCATCTCAGAGTAGAAGTCAGACATCCACCCTCTAATGGGTACTCAAACCCTTGTGCCAACAGATGCTACTGCAACCCTCTTGCCTTCCAGGCTACGGCCAGGAGGCCCATGACAACAACAACAACAAATATGCCATTACTTAAAAGAATTCATTTTTTTTTTTTTTTTTAACGAGAGTTTATTCATTTTTATTTTGTTAAATGTTCAAATGAATAACTTCGTATTAATGGTAAACAATATTTTTAAAAACCATAATTAAAACAAAATTTTAAAATTCTAAAAATCAGTTGCATAAAAATAAAATATGAAATTCAAAATTTATTTAAAGACAGTGCTCTTCTGCCCAATTGATTTTATTTAGGGTTATTCAATGTAGTTTTCAATCTAGTCATGTTAATCATGACGATGGAAAATTAATATCAGTGTCATTTTCAAAACAACTATTTGAAAACTATTCAAGGCGTACATACATCAAATGCCCAGAAATGAAAGGTCTAGTTGTGAAACTCATTCTCCAAAGTGTTAATACAAAACAAGTGCCTGATACGTCCATATATGTGAATTCTTTTGACATTTGTAAAAAATAAAAATATGGTTGCAATGCCTATTTAGTCCGATTAGTTAGCTTCTTTTTGGGAGGGTGTCTTGTATCCAACATCTCCAGAGGAACCCTTTGCAATATCTGGCTCTGGCAATTTGATAGTATACCAACCCCTACTTTTATCTTTTAGGATCGTACAAAGCCACCAATAATTTACCAAAGCATATATTTTACTGTTTGAAACTATCGATTTTAACAGATCCAATTGCAAAATAATCTTAGAAGCTTATTTACTTGTTTCCTCCTTTTTGTCACATATCATGTTTTTCCACTAAGCTCTTCAATTATACTTTAGAGAATGTGAGTTTTGAAACTACACTCCGTGCCACCCCAACTTGGATTAAAACAAAGAGTAAAAAGGCAGAGGGAAACACGCGGTTGGCTCGTTAGTTGGAAACTCTTGTAAGAAAATATTTACATAAAAAATTATCTGAATACAATTAACCAAAATACACTTTTCATTCTGATAAAATTGCCAAATTTTCTCAAATAATATTGAAATCTGTTAGACCTTAAACGAAATTAATGTTTCAAACATGTGTTCTGGATGGATTCACAAATAATTTATGGAACTCTTCACATCCTCGGAAGGATCTTCTCCATAGCATATTTCTATATACCCAACCTAGGTTGGCAAGGAGTGCAAACCCTTCAAATGCAGCACAATAAAAACAATAACCCAATAAGAAAAAGTCTAAAAAAATTGCAATTACCCATGCATGGGTCCCGATGCCTCAGTTGGTTCAGTCATGATGTTGCCAAAGAGACCTCCATCGAGTCGAGGGTCCGTGCTCAAATTGGCTGTTGTGAAATGGTATTCCATGATATGGGGCAACACCTGATGAGGAATGCCACACCCTCGGTCAGAGATTCTAGAAACAAAATGATAGAAGTCAATCACTGAGAATCGCATTTGGATATAAAAGCCTCTTATGATATAAATGGGTCTTTAACAGGACTGTATTGGGGAGTATAAGGTGTATACCCTGTGGTTGTTTTGAAAAAATAGAGCATATTCTGTGATTATTTTTCAAATTAGCGTATCTGATTTGAGGGCATCTTTACTGATTTCTAATGTTTTAAGTTTAATGTTTATTAATGCTAATGGACCACCAGTTTATCTGTTTGTACCAAAGAGATATGCGAGATCATGGTTAAAAACCATCGGACAACGACTATGATGTCCAATCAAGAGCAGTACAAGGGTGAGAAGAAAAGGAATCTTGCTCTATTGTGTGGGATATTTTTCGGAAAAATAAATAATTTGCTTATTTTGCATATTTCTATGTAAGTTATAACCTTTAACTTCTTGTTAGTTAGGAATAAGTTTAACCTTTAACTTCTTATTAGTTAGGAGCAAGATTTAAAATACAAGTTTATTTTATGTGCAGCTTAAACCAAGTTCTTTTCTGCATTTTGAATTACATTTTATGCACATTCGTAAATTTTATTACCAAGTACCAACTCATTTAAAGAGTATATACTCTATTTTTTTTAATAGGCACAGTATGCCCTGTACAGATTTTACGAATACAGCACTGGTCTTTCTGACTATGGCCTCTTACAAGCAACCTCTTACGATGTGCCTCATATTGCAATGCCTAATTGAAATGTGATACAAGTTTTTAATACAGACATCAATAATTATGACTTGAATGTGCCATGCTTTTAATGATTTTGTATAGAATAGAAATATAAACATAACATTTGAGACAATTTAAACTGCACAGTTTTTTGCAAAACAAATCCAGGAACTAAAATCCTAGGCCAATAGTCTAATTAATCACTCAGACATTGACATTATATGATGTTTTATAATCATCAAAGAAGTTTTTAATGAAAATTAAACTTTAACAAACCACAACCACACCTTAAACTAAAAAGCAAATTAAATAAAGTAATACAAAAATAAAAATAAGTACAATCAGAATCAGATTTAACACTTAAGATGGAAATTAGTCTACATTACAGCATATAAATTTATTAAAAAAAAAAACACCTTTAAGACTTTTAAAATGTAGTTTAAAAATTCGAAAGATAAATAAAAGTTTGAAAACAATATATTAAATCAAAACAAATATACCTTATAATGAAATCTACATCATTGTTTGCTATGGTTATAGTTACAGGTGGAAGACTGTCTTCAGATGCATCCAGATGACTTTCAACAGTAGCCCTAAAAATGTAATTAACATCATAGAACATAAGTTACAATTTAAAAAATAACAACAAGCACTTAATCAATCCCATCACAAAAAAACCCACCTAAGTTTAACCTTTAATTTTTAATCTTTTCATTACATTTCAAACTCCTAGTTGCTTTAGAATAGACAAGAAATGAGTTGGTTATCTTATCATTTAAAAACTTTAATTGTTGTCTTTTACTCATTGAGTTAATATTTAATATTTAAATCAGAATGACTAAACTGCAATTGTTTAAAATGATATTTTACATTTTTAATTAACAATACTGTATTCAATGTAAATCTGTGTTATGTAAAAAAAAACAATAAAAATAGGTACATAAATCTCTTTGAATTGAATGAAATACTCAAAGAAAATTCAAAATATATTTTTAAAATTAGATTTCGAGCATATGAGAAGAGATATTTCAGCATTAAGAACTGGAAAGCAAAGACCAAAGACAGGCGGCTTTGGAGTCGTATTGCAAGAGAGGCTCTCCAGCAGGGGCTGTAGTGCCGGGGAGTTAGTTTTTGAGTTGAGCATATGATTTCATGATAAGTAAAACACATTATAATCAAAGAAGCTACCAACTAAATTTATGCTCATACCGAACAGAGTTCTTCAGCAGTTCAGGAATGATATAATCAAGAGGCGCTTGAATATAAGGAAACACAGCATTAATGTGGCCATTCAACTTGATAGCAGGAGACTTTCCATACTTGTGCAGCGCTGTTTGTCTAGAAAATATAATGAAACCAAAGCTTAGCTAACCTCAATATTTTAACTAAAATACAGTATCCTCACTTATCAGAAAGGTACGAGAATTGAGCACCCAAAATAAAAAATTACTGCATATTTTGAGAAATTAATCCACTTTGTAAGTACGTATTTATTTTTTGTGTATTTATGTATTCGTATACATTTAATATTTTAGAAAAACCGGGATTTCGAAAAATGGGTCTCTACTGTATGTTAAAAGCAATAATAACTAGCAAAAGGAACTAATTAGTTAAGAACACTTATTTATAAAATCATTAAGATGTACTTTAAAATAGTCAAATAAGTATTCGTTTGAAAACAAAATATATTTTTATCAAATAATATTTACCTGACGAAATCGGCCCATTTATCAATGATATCTTTCAATTTCATAGAAACATTAATAACTCCAACATAATTGCCCTATAAGTAATATTATAAATCAAATAATGATTCTTTCAAAACATACAGTAATTAACATAGCATTAGAAATTTCATAATAATCTTTATGTCATTGCACATTGCATATATAAAAAAAAAATCTTTTAAGTCTCACTGATACAAAGTTAGCAGCACTGGTTTGCTTTTAACTATTCACTTGAAATAATACTAAGACTACTAGGACCACAGACAAATTTTAAAAGAAACTTTACATTTGTAAGAGAGGGCAAGCAAATCATCGTTGAATCAGAAGATTTTTTTTATGAAAGGACCTGGACAGATTAAAATTAAATGCTAGGTCTACCAAATTTTTAAACAATAATAAGTTTTTTTTGTTTTAAAAATTAAGTAAAAATTACAAATCCAATCACAGACAGGATATACATTTTTACAACAAATACAAATGGGTAATTAATGAAAAAAAACAATTAAAGCATAACAAACAATTCAGAACTATTTTCAAATACTTAAAACAGCTGAAACTGAATTTTGTTAAAATATTTATAACTGTATACTTATAGATATTTTATTTTTAAAAAAAGAATGAAATTACAAATTTTTAGCTATGAGGTGTAGCATTTTATATAAAGATGACACTGAACATTCTTCCCACCATAGATTTAGTAACTTGCAGTTTTTGCATAAGGAAGTCCAAAAGCTGTATGAACCAATGTTACACTTCTTTAGGCTATCTTGCAAGAATTTTTGTAAAAAATAAGCTTATTTAAATTAAATATCTTAATATGATACAATGGGAAAAAATAGTAACTGAACATTCAAAAAACACATTTCGGATTTTCTTATATAAAGGAAACACTAGATCAAATTTCAATCTAAATCAAGAAGAATTCAATGGACTTCAATATCATGCAATGATAAATCAAATCACTTACATTCCCGCCACAGTTCTCGTTATGCAAACCAAGATGATGTTCAGCCAGCATTCTTAAACCCAGACGCGAGGTCAACGTTCGATCCAAAAAGTTACGCACCAGTTCCTCATTCTTAAAGGAAATAATAAAAGGTTACCACACTAAAATAAACCATCAGTTAAATTAAGCTATTTCTTAAAATGAAGCATACCTTGATGTGCTTTCGACATTCTCTGAAGCCGGAAGCCAACTGGGTAACAACATCTTTGTGATCATCCAACAAGCCTTGCAACATTTGACAGTAACCCTTTTCAGTTTCGAAATCCACAATCTTTATTAAAAGAAGTACTATACATTAGATTAAATAGAATCTTAACTGAAACTTTCAAACATAAGTATAGAAAAATTGTGTTGACAAAATTTATTTTGTGTTGGGCGACTTTTCCAAACTCGCAAATACTGCTTTTTTTAAGTAACTGAGATGTTTTTGAGAAATATATTATTATTAAATAAAAAAATGATATTTTTGCACACTGTGGACTTCTGCAGTGAGTGACTTTGTATGATTTTGAGATAGCAGTAATTGCACAGGTATAGAGTCACTTAAGTAATTTCTTCAAAAGTTTCGTCAAAAGTTATAGTTTCTTAAGGTTAATGATATTTTAAATAATTTTTTTAATATATTTATAAAGTAAGAATTTATTATAAATATCAATATATTGATTAAATAAAAAATACACTTTATTTCTATAGACATTAATACCTAGGTGCTAAAGGATTCTATTTATTAAAAATTATAAATAGTTTAGGATTTCTTACTTGTGGATATTCATTCAACATATAAAATGCTCTGATGTACAACTCATGCTGGGGAAGAAAAGAAAAAAAAACAGGTGAAACACACACAAAGCAAATAAATCAAGTTTTAAGATAAAAAAAAGGAAAAATATTACTTTACAAGTATATTTTATCTTATTTCAACAGTGATATATAAGCACACAAATAATTATACTACAGAATTTCATGTGTTTGAATAATTTTAGTGTGGTACTGTGTTTATGAAAATTTATTCAACTTTTAATGATTGTTTTAGATAACATAAAGATAGGTTGAATTAGGTGGTTTATTTTTTTTACTACTACAGTTTATTATGAAGTTGAGATCTTTTAATAAATTTGTGGATCCGATGGATATTCCCCGATTTGTTACATTCCGAACTTTTTATTTTTACTAATTTACACAGTCGCTGTGTAAAACCACAGACAACTAAAAAGCATATCCTATGCTAAAATTGTCAGCAAATCATCTGTACTTATGGTCTACTATAAAAGGTTTGTACTGATTATACCAGATTAAAATAATGATATATGAAATACATTGATGAAAATATTCAGTATATATAAATCTCACAAAAGATCAAAGGCAAAAATATTGACCAATATTTGTATATGTCTACTCCATTTACTAAAAACCTATAATAACTTGCTATTCAACTATAATCAGGAAATTGTTATATTGTATCGAGCTATAATATCAAATCATTTTTAACAAAAATGGACGTTGATTATTTTTGATTCTGCGGTTACTCTGTCTTCAACGCTACCTATGACACTATCCAAGACAGTGTTAACTGCGGAAATCCAACCTGGCGTTGAAGGCAGAGCAAACCCATTTAGTTTGGGGGTTTTTTTCGGCGACTTCAAAGGCAAGGGCTACCATATGGTGAGGAGCAGCCATCTTTTCGGGTTTTCTATTTTTTAAGCAGTCCGTTGATTTTCAAACAATGAATAAATTGAACGCAATATAGAATCACTCGCAAATTTTCGCCAACTTTACCGAAGAAAAAAAAACTTAGAAGGCTTTGGAAATCCAAATCGATGCTGAAGACAGTGTTGAAGACAAGTGTAATTAACAGCGGTATGAGAGTTGAAAGTTGATGTTGTACTTACAACAGCAAGTATAGTTGGGTTGCATCCAACAATGAAAGGCAGACTACGAAATCCAGCTACTCTGTGGGCGATGCGGACAGGAAGTTCCTTATGCAAGTATTGGGCACTTCTCTGAAATAGACATTTTAATCATTTAATAAGACCATCAATTATGTAGATTGATATTTTTTATGATCTATTCTATATGTTAAGTTGGACTAACATATTGATAACAACAATGCAACACAAGAATAATATAAAATTTTAAGTTAAAGAACATTTGGATACTTGAAAATTACTTTTTTCTAATTATTGTTTGCAGAAATAAGTTTCTGAATAATAGTTTAATCTGCATAGATATTATGGAAGACTAACTTTTGCCAAAACTGTGTAACAAATGTTAAACATGTGACATACGTAACAAATGTTAAATAATACACTTCAAATCATTAAAAATACATCTACTCCAACACAATTTACCCACATAATACCAACATCAATTCACACACGATTGACATTAGATATATTTGTAGGTACACAATAAATTTTAAATATATATATATTTTTCAATTAATAATTTCTTTACAACTACCTCAATATATAAAATGACATGAAAAAACCAATGTTGTTTCTCTGGCAAAACTAATTTTATTGTGAAACAATTGTTATTTGGATTTTGTTAATTATTTGTGAAAAAAAATCAATGTTTTTTTTTCATGTACCATAAGCAAATTTGTGGATATTCTCTGAATACTTCAATACATGTTAAGGAAACTTTTTACTTACTAATATATGACTGCCATCAGGACTTTTACCAGAGTAAAGTATTGTAGCAGGAGTGAGACGAACAGAGGGCTGTAAAAAATATTTGATCAAAATATCTACCAAAAATGTATATAAAACAATTCGAATACTTTAAACCTCTAGAGCAGGGGTTCCCAACAAAATTTTCTCGCGGACCCCTCATTGAGTCGTTATTGTGACAAGGACCCCCATAAATTCCTAATCCTAAAATTAAACAGTGAGAACCCAATTAAGAGTTTTTTTTGCATTGTATACGTTTTTTCAGTTACAAAACGTTATACTTCATCAGTTATGTAATTAATTTCAATTTTCATTTCTGAAATCTTTCATTTTTGAAATGTTAGCCAAAGCTAATTTTTCAAATGTTAGCTTCCAAACTTGAAATTTTCACTTTAAAATACAACCGCAGGTCGAGCTAATTCCTAAATTTGTTTTTCATGAAACACATGGAAGAAAATGCTTTCTCTCATCGATATGTGGCTGCAAATGGAATTTCATTGCCTTATCTCCAAGTTTCTTGCAGTCCTTGCGTGCTGATGGCCAGAAGTCAGTAATTTTATCACCGATGAAAAGGTTTTTCATCGTATACCTCAGCTGGACAGATCCACAAGTTGATCATGCTCTTCTTCAGTGAGGCTTTGGATTTTGTGTATTTTATTACAGTTGAAGGGATTTTGAATCCATCTGTCGTCAGGATCAGATTCGGGAAACTACTCTATACATTGATCTTGATCTGGTCAGGCAAACTCTCCTCTGGTGACTCCAAGAATTGTTTTAAAGTAGAAAAGTTAGTTATTGACTTGTTTTCTTTCCTTGACGTTCAGATCCGACATTTTTTGACCATGTCACTAATCTTATATCCAACTTTGAACATGTCTACATTTTTTACTTGAAAACTCAACTTCTACTCATTAAAGTGTTCAAGCACATCAGTTTAGTAAGTAACTGAGTAAAGCAAATAGAAGTTAGTGAGAAAATTTTGAGTTAGTGTTTTGCACTAGACTCTGGCTAATGCAGGAAGATTCCAAAAAAACAAAAATTCTGTTATTACTTGAATTATAATTAATATTTTTTTTATTCTAATAGCTCTGGCATAGCTCGCGGACCCCTGGGGGTCCGCGGACCACCTGTTGGGAACCACTGCTCTAGAGAAACAATATTGTCATGAAATTTGTTTTTTCAATTTCCGTCTATATATATTTTTTTAGTTTCACTTTAACAGCAATATTACTCTTAATAATTATTAAAGCTTTTATAAATTTTTAACATAAAACTATTGTGTGCAATTTGATTATCTAAATTAAAACTTAAATCCATCAACTAATGATAAGTTAAATAGTTATTTGAGAGTACAGTAGAGATAGTTATGCAAGTTTTATAGTTTGCAACAAAAAACTAGTTAAAATTTCCCCATTCATACGTGAAGACGTTAAGTGCAAAACAAGTTAAATCAGTTTTTGGAAAAAATTGAGTTGGTTGGCTTTTCATACAGATTATATACATATTGATGATTATGAGTGATTATAATCGCATGTGTATATCCATACGATTTAACTTTTTTGTGCAAATCAAAATGTTGGTGGATCCCTTCCTACAATGCCTGTATGAAAAGATTGAAAAACTAACCAACTCAATTTTTTCCAAAAGTGATTTAACTTGTTTTGCACTTGAGCATTCATGTTATGTCAGTAAAAGTGCATATTACAATATCTATTTGTTTGTAACATCTGCATCTCGAATAATTAGAGCAATTACCTCGACATACATTCAATACTAAAAACAATGTAAAACCAAGTCTGAGCTTTTTTTTCACAAACAGTTGACTTGTGGATTTGTTTGAAGAAACATTTTTTTTTTAATTAACATAAAAGTAGCGCATTTTAAATAATTCATTTAAAATGCAGTTTAATTTGTTGGTTTAATACTTAATACAAAGAATTACTATTAAATTTATAAAGGAGAACAGGATATATTAATACAACAAAGCCAATGTGGCATGCAAATTAAACGATCCTGATTAATCTATTATGTATTTTGTTAAGAGTTAAGACACTTAACTTAAAGAAACCTTTTGGAATAGTAAAAAACTTACCTTTGCAGCAGCAATGTCTATGGCTGACTGGTTATAAAAAGATTGCACACTTCTTGTTCTATTTAGTCTTGGAGCAGTGCTGGTTTCTGGACCATGGTGCAAAAAAGTTTGGCCCGATTTGTAAATACTGTTGCTACGCTCAAGAACACTTGGATTTCCGTAAACTGCTTGGCCTAAAATGCGGACGCCAAAACTGCCCATCAATTTGGATTTCTCAAACAAATTAGTAGCCATGGTGGTTGATTTCAGGAAATGACACAAAATATTTACGATGCAAAAAGGCGAAATATTTCAAAACAAAACTCGGTTCACTAAATAAACATTCAAAGAATTAAAGATATCACAGGATTATATAGTCACGAAAAGAAGTTTTTTTAGTATAAAATTATACTCTAGCACCGATTTATATTCCTAGATGGCGATTTTTCTTTAAAAAAGTGAAATTTTGTGTCTGGAACTGAAATCCAAGTGGGCAAAAGTATTGGCTTCAGACTTCCATTTGACGGGAAGGTCTAAATTTAAACGGGATTTAATAGGAAGGGCAAGCCCCATCGGCAATGCAGATCTTGTCCAAAAAGTCGCTGAAATTCAAGTTTTGAAGTCCAAAAGAAAGTTTATAAAGAGAATTTAGAACTTATCACAGAAGAAAAGAGAAATTCGTAACTCCTCACAACAGTAGTAAACGAAACGAATCCCCATTCCCCAAATGAACCTCATAAGGTTACAAGAAAAAGTATAAAAGCTTCAGAATTTCGCCAAATAGGCGGTTTGTCGTTGCCAAATATTTTTTCATTTCATTAAAAAATGTCCATTTTGTCTTAAAAATGTTTACTTAGGTATGAAGACATTAAAGAAAGTGTTTTTTCGTAAATCAAATTTTTCCCAAATGGGATTGATGGGAAAATGTAAAAACAGTTTAATTATACATTTTTAAATTTTTTTTTAAATAAATACTAAATTCTTCTTTTGTTCCATTTTTTTTATTAAAACTTTCGAAAAAATGTAAATTATTTTGTTCCTTGACTTTAAACATCTTCGTTTAATTATACCAAAATATGTAGTCCTTAGAAGAACATGCCAAATAAGCGATATAAACGCCAAACGAGTAACCGACTATCATAAACAATGCCAGCTCACAGTGGACACGTGATAGTCAGCTGTCTATGGACTGGTCTTGTTCTTGGATCTCTTCGCAGAAAGAGCACGAACTGGGGATTTCGCAAGTCTAGGTAAAATAAAATTATTAGCGGGATGCGGGATCAGTGTCCCTAATTGTTTCGGATATTAAAAATTCCGTGCTTCATTTGAAAGGGGCTAGTGGCATCATGAGAGAGGGAGGCTTTTCTTTTATACTTTTTTTTAAATCTATCTGTAAGTCCTGACGAACATCTGACCACTATCTGTCTGTCTGTCCCCATTTATTTAGCATTGATTTTTTTTTTCTTCAAATTAGGGTGAGAGGTTGTCTGTGGAACAAATATACAATGAGCGTGGAAGTGTCCCGCTAACAATTATAATTTTAAGTCCGCATTTTTTAAAAAAGTCTTTCAAAATAATAAGATGGTTGAATCATCCCCGATATATGTACATAGATAGGTAGACTGCCGGTCGTCGGCTGCATGGCAGTCTTCCAAACGTTGGAATCCGGCCCCAGAAGCGCGCATTGAAGGTGAGTGTCAAATGCCTGGTACTGCGTATGACTTAGTGAAGAAACAGCCACTGACATGATCTTTCTTTCTTTCATTTTTTTTTTTTTTTTGAAAGGATGTTAAAAATAACACATCTTTCCAAGTTTTTAAAAAATTTAAGCTTCGCCAAGGACTCAAAGCCGATGCCGTCCAGGATTGGCAGGTCGTCCTTTTATTCCAGGATTTATCGTTTCCCCGGAAAATTCTATTTTGGTTCACAAATTCAAGCGAAAATAGATTTTAGAAAATTCTGAAAGGAGCTCAAATGTAACTTTGATATTTGTGGGATAAAAGCTTGTTGGTTAACAAATGTGCATCGAAATATTGTTAAAAATAATAATGATAATTTAAAAAATTTCATAGATGATAGATGTTTTCAGAAATAATCTTTTCGCTGTTTCAGACATTACTCACTTAGTTGGAAGTAAGAAAAATTGTATAAAATAAAATAAAAAACACAAAAAGGGATTTCTTCCTTTTCCTATGCAGAATTATTATTTACAACAGGGCTTTAATGACCCTTGTGTTGCAAAGGTGAAACGTAAAACATAAAGTTTCTGTACAAAACCCAACATACTTTATGTAATAAATGTAGAGTACGGTTCCGACAAAAACATACATAGATTGCAGTCAAGTTCAATTGCTTAATGTTTATTTAGTACCTTCTCTTAATTGCCCAATAATTGACAACCACGTATTAGGAAGGTAAAGAAATAAACAACAGGTGCTATCATTACCCATAATTTCAAAGGCAACAAAAAAGTATATAATTAGAAACTTGCATGTTATTTATATCTCATTATGCACGTTAAAGAGTAGTTAAAGTAATTTCTATTACGCATTTTCTAAATAAAATACAAGGAAATAAGTGTTATAGGAGCAAAAGACTATCTTAAAAGCATTGTTATTGAATTATTTTTCTATGTAAATAAATATTGAGTGTTTTTTAATCTATTTGGTCGATGTCCGTCCGTCCGTCTGTCTGTCTGTCCGTCCGTCTGTCCGGCCATACCCCCCTTCCAAAATCAGTTCTATCAATCCGATCTTAAAAATTCTTTTTTTTATTAGAAAGGTATAACCTCAGACACTAAACTTTCATACTTTTTGTCCGTATGTCTGTACGATAGGACGGACATAAATCTACTATTTGAAGACGAATTTCCCATTGAATTTGCATTGAAATTCAATTTCGAGTCATTTAAATCGCTGAATTTAGCTACAAATGCTACGGACAAGTGAGATACGTCAAAAAATTCAGCGCATCGAAATTAGAATACATTGAAAATTTCAGAAAGGAATTCGAATTCGAAGTACTTCAATTATTTAAAAAACTGCAAAGTTAAATGCTCATTTAAAAAGCATAGGAAGCCATTTTTATTAGAATTAAATCCCCATTGCCATCGCAACAATTGCTTGAGAAACTTTAATTCTTTTAGACAATAAATTAAAATAAATTTATTTTTGAGTCATAGATCAATTTAAGATGACGTCAATTATATATTTCACTACGAGATCTTTGTATGTTGATATAAATTGTTTTCATTCTATTTAAAAGCGAGGAATTTTACATATTTATTCTTTGAAATATAAATTTTTGCAAACGATTTAAGTTATAATTATTTAATTTTCGAAATAAAATATAAATAAAACTAGCCGAATTTAGCAAGTAAATGTTTATTTTGAGGAGTAGTTTTTTGGTTTTTGTTCTACGAAAAATTAAATATTCATTTATAACTGCAAATAAAGCTGTGTTTAGTGGTATGTTTAGTGAAAGATGCTGTGTTTAGTTAGATGCTGCATTTAGTGAAATTTATTTTAAATTTAATGAGGAAAAACGGTTGTTGATGTCACTTACTGTTACGAACCTAGTTTTTTCAAGATAAGAATTTTAGTAAGTATTTAAGTAACAGGAAAGTAGGCTATTTTAGTTCTTTAAGAACTTCTTGTTTTACTACACAATTCGAAAAATAAATGTCAAAAAGGTTGTTTTCTAATACGACACTATTTTTGAATAGAACAATGGATTATTTATAGAAAAAAACTTTTTTTGCCTAAGGTATTTTATAAATAGATTGCATTTTTCTCTTTATCTTTTACAATTTTGTGTGTATTTTGGAGATAAAATCACGTAAGAATAACGTGCGAGTAAGAGATGGAGTAAAAGTTATCTTTCATTTCTTATCAATTGAAATGCGTTATTCCTTTATTGTTAATGTAAAGTTAAGTTGGCAGTTTTTTGAATTATTGTCACACTAGAGCTATACGAGGCCTATATTGGCAAAGCGCGTCATAATTTTGAGCCACAGTCAAGTGACGAGCTGACACTTAAGTAAGCGACTTTTAAGGGTGACATTGTATGCTGCGTTAAGAGTTTGAAGAAAATTTAATATTTTATGTGCACTCCTACATGGGGACGTAGGATTTTTTAGCTACTGACTAGGCTCCCCAGTCCCATTCTAAAGTTAGGATTTAAGTTTTAACTTTAAATTATTGTATTATTTATTATATTGTATCATAAAAACACAAGGAATGATTCAAGGAAAAAGAAAATACCCTTTTTAATATGCATCAACGTGTTTTATTTCTTGAAAATCTATGTCATACATGTGAAAAAAAATCATTTTGTATTCTATTGCAATTAGGTATTAAAAATAAACCACGATTAGCTTGTTGTCATTAAAATTTCACTTTAGTTTAATTACCATTGATAACTTGGCAATTAAAAAAAAATCAAACTAAAATAAAATTAATGTGTTGTTTTATAACTATGTTATCTAGTTCAAGAATGTAGCTGGAATGAACAAATTCTGTACAGTTCCAATATCTATTCAATTACGCCATATTCAAATAGAACGTCAGTTATTTGACCTTGTCGAAAACGATGAGAGATTTGTGATATCTAACATTTCGAAACGTTCCTAGAATAGTTAGGTTTATTCTATGGTTTATTTACAGTTAAATAGCTTTGCGGAAAAAGATATTTAATCCTTGAAAACCTTTACTTTTAAATCCTTGAACGGGTATTTCTCTCAAATAAATTGCAAACGAATGATCGTGAATACCGGTAATAAAATAAAAGCTTTACATGAAAGTAAGTAATAGTAATATGTGACTTACACCAAGTATTGTGCTTAAAATTCAATTGTGAAGGAACTTTATAACCAGGAACCGAATTACAAATTTTGGAGCCATGGGCACCAATAGATTTGGGAGCCCCTTCAAACATATCTCGATAAAATATTTGTGTGTAGCTTTCTACACATCAATGTTCATGTTTTTTTTTTTTGTTTTTCTTGTAAATTGATTTAATCTGAGTTTGAACACAATTTCATAGTAAATTTTTCATGAAATCATAATTTTTCGCATACCTCAAATTTAAAAGTTAAGTTTGGAGGCAGTTATATTGAGTATAAAAGTTTCTGAACCAAGTTTGGGGGTCCTCTTAAAGTGGGTTCCCTGGAAATGTAACCCGTTTTCTGTGCTGGAAACGAGGCCCTGTTTATACAACTGCAGAAATTTAATAAAATGAATCTTATTGATATAACAGTTATAACTTGTATATTTTATGAAAAAATCTTTGGACGTTGAAATATTATTCTGAAACATAACTTTTGTTAAACAATTGGCAGGTGTGCTTCAGGTCTTGAGTGGCAACAGAAATCCTGAATGAAAATAAATTATTTTTTAAGCCACCATTGGTGAATCAGTGTAGTGTGGGAACAGAGCAACATTTGGAGCAAAACTATAAGAGAGAGCAGGAATGAATGCTAGATAAATATCCTTATTAAGCTTTATTAATGTCATCAATACATGTTTATCTCATCGTGTCTAATCAGCAGTCCAAAGTAAGTTTTAAAAATTCTTGGAAGCAAATTAGACTGTTGGGTGAAATTTCAAAACTCACATTCTCACTATTGGCGACTTTTAAGGATTATTTATTCAATTGAACGAAGTCGCCACGTCAATGAATGGACCAGTTTTACTTTGGAGAATGTGAGTTTTTGTGATACCCGACATTTTTACAAAACAACTGATAAAAATAGTTATTTAAAAGAGTTTTTATATGTGCATAGTGTAAAACCCTTTAGGACCTGGGGAACCCAGTCGGTTTGGCATTCGCCTAGCATGCGGCAAGGTCCCAGGTTCGGGTCCGGGTATCGTCAAAATAACTGTCGACCTATAAACGGCCCGTGCAGCCAAAAATGTCCAACGAATAATACTCCGTCTGGCGGGAGTGCACGTAAAATATTCTTCAAAGTAATAACGCTGCGTACGGTGTCGCCCTTTAGGTTGCGTTGGCTGCCTCTCAGGTGTCGGCCCCGTTACTTGATTGAGGTTCTAAAATACGACGCCCGTCGCCAATAGCCCTCGTGTAGCTCTAGTGCAACTATAAATCAAACTAAACTAAACCTTTTATAATACGAACTAATTCAATATGGAAGCGTACGTTCGCACAGGATTATGCAAATTCTTAAAAAAAAATCTTGATTTACATAATATGATAAGGTATGTATAAAAATCTAACAGTTTCAAATGATTATTCCTTTTAATCGGATTTTAACTATAACTTGTCCAAAGACCTTCAAAGTGATTGACCTTATCCTTTAAAACTGACGAAAGGTAAATCTAGCTGAATAAATCCAGCTGCCTCTTCAATATTAGTGAAGCTTTTTCTTTCACAACGTTATCTACACGAGGGATAGAAGTGTTTTTATGTAAACATAAATTTGAGGTTCAGCTTAATTAGGCTATTTCTATGCAACTAGCAGACTGTTTGGCCTTCAAAACCATAGACTTCCGTCATGCATGCATCCCGTACTTTGTCGTAGCCAAATACAGAAATGGAAATAATAGTAGAAGTTATTGGTTATAGTTAGTGTCTCATTATATACTCGTTATATTACTTTCAGGTATAGCCTATAAATTTATTTCAAAGTATGATTTGTTATCGTTTGCAACAAGCTTAAAAATTTAACAAAAATACAAGTTTTAGTATTCAGGAAAAATTAACTTTTCTTTTTTATGCTCATTTAAAATTATTATTTTTTTTAGCTTTACTAAAAATTAAAACTTTTCTTGTTTTTATAATATTTAAACTAATCCCACTGTTGATGTGTTTTTAAATGCTGAATTTAAATATACCAATACCAAATTGTAGTTAGTTTGAGAATATATATATTTTTTAATGTTTTTGCAATTTTATAAAGTAAATTTTTATATAAAAAAATTTTTGATTCTTTTTTTTTTTTTTTTGAGGTATGAATAAAAGTTTGTGAAACCTAGGCGTTCAACTTTGAATGCTTATATCTCAACAAATAATGCTAATTAATTTTCTTTTGGATCTGAGATATTTTGAAGATGATTAACATTTTTCTGCAAAAAAACACATTTCCCAACCTTTCTTTGACCATAATAGCAGCCGAAAAACAAAGGGTGGAGAGTTCTTTCCCCAGCTGTACTAGAGGAACCCTGCATTAAGTAGATTTTATTTTTATTTTTGGAAAGAAGTTTTAGCCTATATATTGTTTTCGGGTTTAGGTAGACACCGAAAGCTTGGATTAGCGACATTGGACTGTCTTTCAATTTTTAGCCCACTTTTTTCTTAATTCGAAAGAATTAAAAAAATGAAAAAGTAGGTATTGACATGCTGTCGATGCCCGTCCATCTTTCCGTACCCCCCCCCCCCCTCCAAAATCGGTTCTATCAATCCGATCTTAAAAATTATATTTTATTAGAAAGGTATGACCTCAGAAACCCATCTTTCATACTTTTTGTCTGTCTGTATGATAGAACGGACATAAATCTACTATTTGTCAACGAATTTTCCATTGGATTAGCATTGAAATTCAATTTCGAGTCATTTAAATCGGTTCGATCTATCCGATCTTAAAAATTCTTTTTTTATTAGAAAGGTATGACCTCAGAAACCCAACTTTCATACTTTTTGTCTGTCTGTACGATAGGACGGACATAAATCTACTATTTATCTAAGAATTTCCCATTTGATTAGCATTGAAAATCAATTTCGAGTCATTTAAATCGCTGTTGCCAACCCAACAATGGCATGAGAAACTTTATTCATTTAAAAATATTATTTGAAGCAAAATTTATTTTGGTTATAAATCAGTTTGGAATGACGTTGGAATGTGATTATTTGATTGTTTATTATTTATTTACTAAGTAAATGGCAAGGCATATTTTTTTGCGTATAATTCTTTTAGTTTGAATTTACAATTCCTATTTTAAGTGCATCTTGGAGTAGTTTTATGGTTCTTGTTCTACGAATAATTAAATATATATTTACAACTGCAAATGAATCACGCAGACGATAAGAATTTTTTTTTGCGATATAAAATTAACGAAAATAATTTATTTCGGAACTTTAAATTATAGCTGGATGCTGTGTTTAGTGAAATTTATTCCTCTTGTGTAAAAATTTTATGTAGAAACGGTTGTAGATGACACATACTGTAACGAACCTAGTTGTTTCCCGGTAAGAAATTTAGTAAACATTTTTGTAACAGAAAAATAGGCTATTTTAGTTCCTTAAGAACTTCTTGTTAATTTAATATGATGTTTAAATATTGCATAATTTCTAAAAATAACCAAAATTATAAAAGATAAGTACCTTTCTGAAATAATTAACCATTAAAAACATTACAGCAAAACTATTTAATATCAAGGTAATTTTTTTTTAATTCTAGGTGTTATTCTTGTCTGAATATAAAATGTAGTATGCAAATTTTTACCCTGTTTTTAATTGTCCTCGACATTAATGTGCGTGTTCGGAATTCCAATAATATTCTTTGAATCTTCATAAACTAATCTAAACTTGCAACATAAAATAGTTAAGAATTGATATATCGTTACTTTAAATCAAAATTGCTTTGTGTTATCCGTTAATACTTCAAAAACACTAAGTACTAAATATTCTTAACCTTACAACCCTATTAAAATTGATCTAGAATTCATTGCCCTAGATTCCAATCAATCGTGCTACTTATGCAAAGCATTCCAATAAAAATATCCCTAAACAATTGCGTTTAAAAAATGTTAAGTGTTTTAAAAAAATGACCTCTAACATTTGTTCTAAAATCCATTAAAACTACACTCTCAAGTTTATCTTTTCCACAGTGATGCGCAGTAGAAACCGATGCATGCGCTAAATATTCCTCTCCACTTACCAAATTTAACAAAGTTCAACTTAAAGATTAAAATACAGGCTCTATCATGAGAACAGCTGTTATTTTTTCTAAAAAACATTTTTTTAAAAATTAAGCTTATTATTATCCTTAAAATATTTCTCTTCCATATTTCATAAAATTTAAAAATTATAAATTTAAATAATAAAACAGAATATCTTAATCGTCTTAAAATCGTGTGCAAGCTTTATGCAAGGTGTTTCACCTCTACAGTTTCAGGTTGAGGTTAAGAGTTTTAATTATCGCCTCACTACAACTACACGAGGGCTATTAGTAACGTGCATTGTAAATTAGAACCACAATCAAGAGACGGACCGACACAAGAGTTGTCAATTTATCAGGGTTCTAAATTACTAGGCGTAATTGGTTGTGTTAAAACGCAATGGAAGCTAGAAATAAATAGCTTGAAACGTACAAGCTAACCTATCGCGAGTAAGCACCCTACGCAATTTTTACTTTGGATCATAATTATCGTACACTTATCCTCCTCACGGGGTATTTATTCGTTGGACTGTTTGACTTCACTGACTGTTTATATAGTTTAATTCAGTTTCCTTGCACAGAAGCCACGACCATGGGCGGAGCTGTAAAACGCGTTGAGCAATCAGACGAAGAGAACATTTCAGCAGTTTTTATTTGTCTTCATCTGATTGTTCCATGCATTTATAGCTCCGCTCACGGTAGGGGCCTCTGCGCAAGGAAAGTATGAGTTTAACTAAAGGTCAGCAGTTATTTTGACCAGACCTAAACCTTGGACCTTTTGCATGCAAGGCAAGCGCCTTACCGACTGGGGCTCTCAGCCCCTTCATATCTTGAAGAGTACTCATAAATTTATATACTTACATTTTTAATATTCGTTTATTAAAATAACTACATTAATCTCATAATGTTTTGCATTAAGTGGAGGAACTGAATTACTAAATATTTAAAACTACAATATTTAATTACAAATAAAGTACCTAAATTTTAATTACAATACAACATTCTTTGTATATATTTTTTCATTTTCTTCTCCCCGTTATAATCTGGGAGTCAAAATTGGGATAGCGAGGTTCGCCTATATGGTGCCAAGAAGAAATGGCTCTCAGTTCTGGGGAATATGCCGAGTCTGCAAAAGGTTTGGCCACCCATTTTGCAGCCTTATTAGAGAAAAAAATTCTTCTTCCCCTCAACCTTTTTTAGAGAAATGCTCAAATAAGCCTCTTTGCAGAATAATATAATGTAAACAGGTGCGTATGGGTATAATAGCATGCCCGATATTCATTTTTTTTTAATTTTCTAATCTGCATGAACATTATTCGAAATAAATTTGGTACATCTGAATTCATTACATATAATTCAATTTTGCTTTCAATGTAGTTTTAATTTCCACAATAATAAGTTTATAACGTTAGAAGTGTAAGCTTTTATAAAGGCTGCGACTTTGTCCATCCGTCACTCACTTTCACATTTCACAGCCCAAACTATAAATGGTAAAGGCAAGTGTGATAAGCCAAATTGAAGCAAAAAAAAAATTGAATCGGTGAGTGCAGAAACAACGTCAGTCACAAATTTCAAATTTTTCAGGAGGGAGAAAAAACGTAATAACTCTTCCTCTATTTCTGCACTCAACACTCGAAACAAACATCCTGTATTTACGGAACTACTCAACAGACTAACGTAGTTTTTGCACCCAACACGCATCTTGCCTTTCTACGCTTATTTTCATTGAAAACGAGTTTTCAGATTTTTTGACTGAAGTGGTTTCTGCTCTCACCGATTCAGTTCTAAGGTACAGTTGAAATTTCATTAAAAAAATTTGAATTCCAAGTACAATATTTAAAATTTATAACTAAAAAATTATAAAAATAGTTTATTCTAAAACAAGACAATTAGCTTATTTCAGGTGGTATGTTTTTTGGAACTTGTAAAATGTATTTTGCTCTTATTTTGTAAAATAACGAATATCTAAAAGTTATTATCTTTCATGTCCTTAGTTTGACTTATCTTAAATGCGTCAATGTTCAGTACAGATTCCATTTCTATCCCCCTCTTATGCAGTTTATGTTACAGATACTCCCGTGTTGGGCAGTTCTTTGAACTTCGGCTTTGGAACGGATATCTATTTTTGGTCATCGTTGTTTTGATTCAAAGATAACTTGATTGAAAGAGAATTCATCCACACACAAAAATATGTCAAGTGTAATGAACAATTTAGAACATTTAGAGGCTTTAAAAATACCTCCTTGAGCATATTCTAAATTGTCCCTTACACTTGAAAATTCTTTTCACACTCTAAAATTTGCCTGATGCAATTTCTCCTCAGTCGAAGGATTATTTTGGAAAAATGTGATCATTAAAAATATATGGGGCAAGTTTTCTTCATTTCGAGTCATTTTTTTGCGTAAACTCCAATAAATTTTTGCATAAATTTAACACTGGTAGCTTCTAATATATGTTACTATATTTTCATCTTTATCTTGAACAAAACTATTGATTCCGATGTATATTACGCTATGGTAATATTTTAATAAAGACTCAGTGGCTTAGTGGTGGTGCTACGCACTGCCATGCCACAGGTCCGGGGATCGAGTGCCGGATTGGGCGATTTTGACTCATCCTTTCATCCCTTAAGTGGGTCGATAAAATGAGGACTAAGTATGTCTGGGAACTAAACACGGGGGCCTTTCCGCGAAAGGCTGCCCACCTGAACAGATGCCTAGAACCCCAGAGAACTTGGTCACATAAGCTGAAATGGGCACGGCAGGCCTTGGCTTACTAACTGGCTGTTGCTCTGAGGAGTTTAATATTATAATGGAGAAGCGTGACCTGTTAGTTATCGATAAGAAATTCAAATTGTAGGTAAGTTTATGTTTTACAGCAGGCACAAAATGAATTAGTCATGTAGCCTAGCCTGAAAAGGAAGAAAAAACTGTCTAAGAATGCTTTTTTATTTTTGACGATTGAAAATCCCTAAAACAGACTTATTTCTGGGAGAGTAAGTATAAATAAACTCCAAGTAATGACATATAACTACAATACTATAAATTTTTTTATAAAAGAACAGATAAATTCAGATACAATAAATATTAAATACAAAAAAAATTCTAAAAACTTCAATAAAATCACTGAACATCCCGCAAAATATTCAGATGGCCGTCTCTTGTGGAGGTATCCGCAAAGCGTTATAAGGTTGATCCAACTTCGGTTCTGAAGAAGTGCTTTTGTAGATCGAGAAGTTGAACGTTGGCACAACTGGGGCTGGTGGCAGGAAGACCGAACTGCACGAATCTTTCCTGCTGGTGTTGCTGCTGCCCCCTGAATACCTGTCCAGAAGGTTGGCTTTCAGCTTTGAAATCATCTGGAACTTGGCGACTTTGGTTTGGCTGGATTTCAGGCTTGCCGGGATGATGGTGCGAGGAGTGTGGGAGTTGGAGGAAAATTTCCGGAATGCTAGATCGAAATGGTAATAAAAATAATAAATGTTTAGCAATTAACAATTGAAGGCCTAGTGGAAGAACGTGTTAGGTGACATTTTTGGAAAATTTGAGATTTTTGTGTCGATGAACATATTACTAACTCCTTTAACGATAACAAGTGTCACCTTTTCCCTAAATTTTTAGTTTAATATATTTTTTTAAGATTTGCAAGTACCGTTTTCGACAAATCTGAGTGCAAACTTAAAACTTTAAAGCTCATTTTCTTGTCTTCACTTATTTGTCACTTAGCACGCTCTTCCACTAAGCTCTTCAATTTTTAAATTGTTAAAAAAAATACAAATTTTATTTACTTGTGCGGATTCGATCGGAGATGTTGGCTCCTTGAGCGCGTAAATCTGCTGAGTTATTTCGGGATCCATTACTTCTTAGTCTCTGAAAACATTAGTTATTTTTACAGTAGATACAAATCATGACTTGTTCATAGGTGGTAAGTCTTCACTACTGCAAAATGCACTCAAAAATATAGAACAAATAAAGTTAGAAACTTTATTGATTACAATTGAATCGGGGTTTTTTTTTTTCGGAAGCAACCTAAATGACAAGTCACTTGACTGGTTTTTGAAATAAACAGTGTAATTTAACACACTTTTGGTTGGGAACTAAACAAACTAAAACGATCACATCTCTACGTCAATATTGCTATGTGTGGTCCTATTACGATTAATCCAGTCACTACCAAAAATGTGTTAAATTAAATTGTTTATTTCAAAAACAAGCCAAGTGACTTGTCACTTAGGTGGTTTGCGAAATAAACGATTCAATTGAAGAGTACAGAGAGAGAAAAACCGTCATTAACAGGATATCCGTGGGTATCAAGCCTCTTCGGTGACTATAGCGGTTCATCGCCAACTGGTGTATGGAAACCAGTTTCTGACTTGGTTCTTCTCTCATGAATCACACTCTTCAACATGAATCACACGGATAGAGAGAGGAGAACCAAGGGAGAAATCTGTTTCCTGTCGCCAATGTCAGCCAAGCAGACCTGAATACGATAATATTCCTAGTAAACCAATGGGTTGTTTCCCTGAACTATTTCTTGAGGACGCCAAAACCATTAAACTTTCACTTTCCTTTCTGTGCCTTGCAGTTAAAAAAAATGAAAACGCCTTTTATATGGAAAACTCTTATATTGACTTTCATTTAACCCTTTCAGCCCCAGCGATGCCATTTTTCATCATCATTTTTCTTATAGGGGAGAGTGTTGTACCTTGGGACAATTTTTACATTTTAATTTTTCCCCTCGATAATTATAGTCAAAATAAAAATTTAAAAGCAGCATTTCAACACACCACTATATTCCTCTATAATATAATTTTTTAAATTCTGGCAGCTTGATATTAAAAAATTGCCACTCATTTAAAGTGGAGAGGATAAACTGTCCCAAGGTACAATATGATGGTGTACCTTGGGACATACTTTATAATTCAGTCAATAGTCTTACACTTGAACTAATTGTGTCAGGAAACAACCTTTTCAAGGAAATACACAAATAAAACTTCATAATTCAAGAATAATTTAAATCATACAGCAAAATTGCAAGTCCAAATTATTTAACATTATATGATGATACAATATGCTTTACTGTCCCAAGGTATAACACACTATGTGGTTTAAATAAAAAAGCAGGATAGTGGCCAATCTAAATGCATTATCATTATTTTCTCATAACCAAAATATTTTTAAATCTTCTCTTTTATGAAGAAAATAAAATGCAGTTGACTTTTTGTAAAAGTACTAAGGTAAAAAATTATATTAGAATGAGAAAAATATTTACTTTGAGATAATGAAATATAAAAATTTTTGTTACCAATTCATCAATTCAATGATGCTAGTGTTAAACTTTATTTTGATGATGTCTGTTGGTTAAGGCTACTATTAGAAATAAACAATGTATGAATATTGTCAATAGATTCTAAGAAATTGTCAGAGTCCCAAGGTACAACGCTCTTCCCTAATTAAAAAATAATAATATTGCTGACATATACTTTGATAAATAAAAAATATTTTCTAATCGAAAAAAGTTTGAAGAATCGAATGATGTGCTTATAATAAATGGCTATAGACGATCAGAAAAAAAACAGGTTGGTTTGTTACAGAATCTGTCACTTCCACCGCTTCCACACAATATTTAAGCTCAACAGGAAACACACTAACAGCATCTCAGAAAGAAATTCGCCAAACAGGGTTTTTAGCCAGTTCTAATTCAAACTTTTATAAGCCAAAATTAATAATTGTCTTTAATCTTCTTTTGAAGATTTGATAATTAATCTTTATCGTTTGCTATTTTTTTTTTAAGTTCGAAGAATAATGATGTATTTTATAAATAAATATCCTTTTGAAGCCTCAAGTTTAGATTTCGAAAAATAAATTAGTAAAGGTTGCATTAAAAATAAAAGCGAAACTTTTCATATTTTTTTTATGAAAATTTAGAAATTTTTTGTGCATCTTTCTTCATTCATATATAATGAACCTTCGAAATAACTTTATTGTGCTATTACAACAATCCAAATTGAATAATTACACAAAAATAAATATTTTTTCAAGAATTTTATTTTTCTTTTAAATAAAGTTTCTCGAACGTTTGATGTCATGGCAACAGTGAAAATATTGAATAAAAATGGAATTTGTATGTTATTTCAATGTAGATTAAATTTTTAGATATTTAAATTTTAAATTAACTTCTAATTATTTTTTAAATGAAATTTGGAATGTAGCCTAAACTGATTTTTTTGCTTCAAAATGACGTATCGCACTTGTTTGTGAGACTTTTGGTTCGTTCTGTGAAAGTGAGTGACAGACAGACGGACAGACAGATAACGGACTGCACGATTATAAAACCTTCCACTTTTTACGTTATAAAGTAGTGTGGAAGCTAAAATTTCAAAAATGATAATACCAAATTGTCATAGGGGCTCAAAGGTTAAGATTTTTTTTCTGTCATATTTTAGAAATAACCATTAAATATTATATTTTTACCTGCACACAATGCGGGAATAGATGGAAACTTCTTGGAATACAAAATTCAATTCATGGTAACTAGCATGTCAATAAAGACAATTAACTAACCATATTTCGCAATACAATCTGTCAAAAAAAATTCTATTTTGTAACCATATTGAGCAATATTTTACGAATAAAATATATATTTACGATGCAACATCTGTTCCAGATTGGGTAAATGCGCGCTTTTTAAGTATCTTGTTGTTTTAGATTTCAATCATATGTCACACAAATGCGGATGATTTCGAAAAACAATGACTGTTTGTAAAGCATACGGGAATCAGAGCACTAGTTTAGTTTTAAAACAAAAGGAAATTTAAAAGTTGTCCGAGCTGCGAAAACGACTATTTTTCTAAGGTGTAATCTGTAACATGACTTTCTTTAAACCTTGACTTATTTAAATCTTGGCTCTTTAAACCGAATGGTTAATGCGCTGGCTCTTCGAACAAAAGTATATGTTTTCGTAATGAAGAAACTATAAGTAGATGTTAAGGTGTATAATTAGCACTTGTGCATTATAGAAAAATAAACGAACATCTTTCTTACAAATACAAAAAAGTACAAAAAGCAAAATAAACACGACACAAAAAGTATTCTGCAGCGGGCAGGTAAACGCAATATTTAGACCTATCACTCAATAACTACAAACAATTCGAAACTGCACTATCGACTAGTTATTTAATTTCCGTCTGTGTTAAAGCTTCGTTTGGAGGCTATAAATAGGCAGCCGGAAACAATCTATCGACCGGCCAATTTCCGGATTAAAATGGTTCCTTTTTGTAGAATGATGCTAATTACTCACCAATCCTGGTTTGTAGTGGACATCAGGTTGAATTCTGCATCTCTGGAACTCATAAGCCTTCTCCAATTCCTCCCTTCCTGGAGCATTGGGAAGCAGGCCGTGAGATGGCTCTGTCGCCCGAATGCGAGATCTTATTCGAAAGCTACATAATTAATTTAAAGCATATTTGATCTTAGAAGAAAATGTGCCTATATCTTAATTTAAAATATTAGACATAAGTCTATTTTTACTTTAGTATGGATTTAAAATTTAACTACACTCCTTGCCAACCTAAGTTGGGTAAATAGAAATATGCTATGGAGAAGATCCTTCCGCGGATGTAAAGAGTTCCATAAGTTATTTGTGAATCCATCCAAAAGACATGTTTAAAACATTAATTTCGTTTAAGGTCAAACAGATTTGAATATTATTTTAGAAAATTTGGCAATTTTATCAGAATGAAAAGTGTGTTTTTGTTAAATGGTATTCAGATCATTTTGTACGTAAATATTACCTTACATGAGTTTCCAACTAACGTACCAATCACGCTTTTCCCTCTTCCTTTTTACTCTTTGTTTTTACCCAAGTTAGGTTGGCACGGAGTGTACTGTAATAGATGTTCACACTATCATCTAAATTAACCCGCCTAGAGATAAGCTATTTTGCAAAAGTAAAAAGGTTCCTAACTTTATGAGATTTAAATTTAATTTTTTTACTGTTTTTATACATTTAAATATTTAGTGTTGTAGTTAAAGATCTTTGAATCTATATATTTAAAATTGATGATTTTTTAATAACTTAAATGAATGTTTCTGGAAAAATGAAAATTTCCTTGAAGGGTTTACTCGTTTGTATCCCTCAGACGGTAAAAGTAGGAAGACTACTACATATTTTCAAAGTTATTAAGCTAATAAAATTTCGACTTGAATACGAAGGCGATCCTAATAATTCACAGGCCAACTTATACAGGGTGACTAAAATAAAAGTGTCCCGTCTATGGAGATAAGACTACGATAGAAATGCTGCCAAATCATAAACCAATGCAAAAAAAAAGGCATGTCATGGTGCGAAAGATCTGAAATCGCCGATTGTTCATGTGCAGCTCTAGTCCAGTAACAACCAAACCAACCAATGAAAAAAACAGGTTGGCCAAGTGAAGCTATTTAAAACACTTGAAAAAATTATGAATGACTTGGCGGCTTTCAGACGGCTTTAATAGTTTTTCTCGCCAAGCATCTCAATGCATTCGCATTCCTATCTCTATGATGGGGCCACTTTTATTTGCGCCACGCCACCCTGTAGATAGTATGTGTACTGATCGGTAATCGTTACATTGGTTGTGATTTCATATTTCTGTTGGTTTTTAATGCGTAAAGAATCTTAACAAAGAAAATTTTTTACGGATTACGGAAAAAAAACGGATTACCGACTGTGCAGCTGAAGCCGAATTTTAAAGAATAATTAGTCAATATTTAAAATCTATTTATATCCTCTAGTTAAAATATCGGACGCTTGTTTGTCTTTCCAAAGTTTAAATTTAGGTAAATAAATAGAATTATAACATAAATGAAGACCATGGCAAGAAACAAATTATATAAAATGCAGTTGAGCTTTTTTTTATTTTGTAAGGAAAGTGTTAAAGGGTCTTCGAAAATGAGGTAAGAATGTGTAAAAAGTGCAATACAGTATACTTCATTGTAACACATTAAGTAAATCCTTTATAACATTTAATTTACACATTAGTTATTAAAAATAATTATTTTTTATGATGCTTAATAATGTATTTGAATATAATGACAAAATTACTTACCAAATAGTTTTCCTTACAAAATATACAAGTCCCACGAAGCATATCACACACACCAGAAAGATAATGAGTGCATCAATGAGATACGAATACTGTTCGTCCGGTAGAGCTTAAAAATGAAAAATGAATTTGCCATAGAAAAATGCATTAAATACCGCGGTTACACTACCATAAGCGCTAACTTGGGCAGCGATTTGAGTGTGACCTTGGTTTTGCCAAGGTAAAAAAAAATCAAGCTAGATGGTTTCGTGGCCTTTAGCGCAATCTTGAGTGCCAGCTTGGTTTTTCGCAATTACATTGCCTTAGTCGCTGACTTGGTTAGCGTCCAAGGCAGTGTAGCCGCGGTATAAAAGATGAATGACAGACGAACCCCGTTAACGAGAACTCGAAAGGAACACCGAAACATTTTGTGTTAGCCGAATTTCATGTTTACCGTTAGGAATTTTTTTTAACGTTAAACCAGTGAATAGTTTTAAAAAATAACACCTAAAAATTATTATAATTTTTCTATAAAATACACTTTATAGAATTAGTGATTCAATTATTAAGGTTAATTTGGACTAGTACATACTATGCAAAATTTAGGAATATTTATTAGGAACAGCAATTGGATTAAAACTGACAAATCATGGGAGATCGTGATTTTTTCAGAATTAGAAGTCAATTTATTTTTTTATACAGTTCACTTCCCGCCTTTTTTTTTTAATTGTTTCATTCTCTTCTTCGAAACTGTGAATCACTAAGAAAAAAATTTCAAACTATGTTTTGTTCGGGTTAAGCGGGATTTCGCATACGGCGATTTCGAGTTAAGAAATGTTTTTGCATTACCTCAAAGCTTTATATGCCGGTGACTTGTTTTCACTTCATCTTTAGCGAAATTTTGCGTTAAGCCAGTTCGCGTTAACAAGGTTCGACGATATATTCAATTTCAATTGAGAAAATAAAAGTTATGGATATTTGAAACATTTTAATGTTTGTAACAAAAATTAAATAAGGTAAATGTAATTCCTTGTCTTTAATTTTTATTGTAGTGTCTTTAAAAAGTTGTTTTTCAGTTACCTAACTCGTTAATTTTTTTTAGTTGTTTAATTTAGATTATTTTATTGTGAATTGTGTTCAATATAAAATAGGGAGTCACATTTAGTTGATTACTATAAGGTTGTTGTTCAGTTACAAGTTATTTTTCTATTTTTTAAAAAACTAAATCTATACTTATGCGGACGTAAACATATTTTTAAAAACATTTCAAAGCATACTTTTAATAATTACGTAGATGAGGATGAAAGATGTTCGGAATTTGTGATATGACGCGTGATCTGCGAAGCAAAATAAACTCAAATTTATCTTGAAACGTAAATTGCCTCGAAAGTATTTTAGCACAAAAAATGTGAAATTTGATCTTTGAAATAAATCATTGAAAGAATGATCTTTTAAGACGAACGATTTTCGCATGTACTTTACAGCCCCCTCATTTAGCCACCAATTCAACTAAAAATAAGAGTAGTTTTAAACTATCCTATTCATTGTCAACATAATTCTTTTTTCAGTTAATTTATCTATCTTTCAGTATTATTATTAGTTTATGTAAAAAAATTTTTTATGAATACACCAAATTGTAATTGTTTCATAAAAATGGAACTTCCCAAACATTACAGGTAAAAATTCATAAACTTTCTTAAGCAAGAAACAATATCGATCGCCAAACTTCTGATGACAAACCTATATGAAGAGTACACGGGAAGAACCACTTAATTTTTTAGGAGTCTTACCTTATGTGACTGCTTGGCCGACATTGGCGACAGAAAACCGGGTTTTCTTTTGGTTCTTCGTTCTCGGTACAAACGTGTCAACTGATCTCTGGCGTGAATCAGGGTTGCCGCGAAAGAAAAACAAAGTGAGTAACCGGTTTCTTTATACCAGTTTAGGCGATTTCTCGCTATCATTGCCAAAGAGGCCTATTGAGGAAAGCCTTCTACGAAATCAAGTAGCCTTTCCCTTGTACTCTTCATATCGTTCTGACTTAATTATATCGGGACTACATCGATAAGTATTCGTAATACACATTATTCTGCTAAGGTATTTTGCGGACAATAGCCGGCTGACCTACAGTCAGATCCTGATCTTGTAATCAGACTATAGGACTAACAAATTTTGGGGGTCCCTTTAGAAAAAAAGTTTTGTGTGATTTCTCGTAATAGTGATGCTAGTTTTTGCCCATATTTTATATTTTTTGCTACCATTTTATCAGCTTCCTTGTGACCTGGCGTCCCTATTTGGGGATATTTTTAAAACCTTCCCACAAGCAATTAACACGTTAACTAGTTCCGAAATTGACCTGGTCCGATCCAAGTATCAGTATTCAGTCTTTGATAACAGGTAACAGTTATTTATTTCTATAAAAAAATGAAGTTGAACGAGGGTCAATACGATATTAGAGTTCATAAAAAATTTATTTTAATTTTTTTTCAGATTTTTAAAAAATTCATTTGGGGGTTAATTTTAAAGGCATTTTGAAATAAAAACAATGACAAACAATATGTTAACTACAAATAAGTGATATGGCCTTTTTTGCTGCATTTATAGCACAAAATATGCGTATTTTTAAAGTTTAAAGCATGTCCCTAAGTAACTATTAATTTAATTTTTTTTTTACTTTCTCTGCAAAAATACTTTTTTGCATATATTTGTATGAAAAGTATGTTTATATTATAAGAATACAAGTGTAGGATTTTGCTCTGGTCATAAGAAATTATAATATCGATCAAACCATCACGTTGGGCCCATGACGAAAGTAAACTAAAGAAAAATTGGAATCTAAGACAATAGGGTACTTGACTGTATCGCTAAAATACCTTCCAATGTTATTTAAACTATAGTTGAAAGCAAAAAATAACAAATGAATATGTAAATTTTGCGAAATAAGTCTTTAAATCATTAAAAAAAATCGTTTTAAAAGGGCATTTTTTTCACGTGATGATCACGTGATCACAAACACGTCGGTTTGGCTGACGTCCTATGAACTATAAACTAACAGGCGTGATGTTTTTTTGTTTTCTGATTAAACTTGATTTAATGTAATTACTATTGAAATAATAAATATCGAGAAAATGTAGGGCTGTTTTACAGAAGCTTGTATTTCAAATTTGCCTGAAATCGATTCCAATGTGGTGTTTCAAAGTTTGTTTATAGTTCATAGTGACATCACAGATACCACGTGACAGCCAGAAAGCGTTTTCAGGAGTGAATTTTCGTCCTAATTTTTAAATTCATTTTCTGCCTTTTTATGGGGTATTTGAAAAAAAGAAAAAATACGGGTCTTATATTTTTGGCATAAGAACATTTTAAGCCAAAAAAATTTTTTTGTCATGTACCCTATTTAAAATCGACTGAAATTTCAGGGGGTCTACAACTTTCATCATTATAAAAACTAAAATTTAAGGGCCCCAAAAATTTGGGGGCCCTAGGCCCGGGCCTTATAGTAGATTAGGCCCTGCATACAGTAGTTATAAATTGCAATTTAAATCATTTTACGTACCTTTAAAAGCAATAGCAAGACCCTGTTCCTTGTCGAAAACATGAAGTCCTTTGGGATTGTACAATCCAGAGAAATATCGAATCCGTACTTTATGGAATGGGATGGTCAAGTTCAGGATTCGGAAATTGCAATGTTTGTCTATGTGAAAACTTCCCTAAAATTAACAAAAAGTTACCCTGCAGTATAAATATAACAACCGAACATTATCAAATCAATCATATTACAAAGCAGTCTAAATCTCAGAACAAATATAACTCGGCATACCAAGCCATAGAAGCCATTATGCTGAAATATGGATAATTATATCAGCAGTTGGTTGTAATTTTGTTTGGTTTGAATTATATCGTCACACTAGAGCAACACGAGGGCTATTGGCGACGGGCGTCGTATTTTAGAACCACAGTCAGGTGACGAGCCAACACCTTAAAAGGCACCTAACGGCAACCGTTAAGGGCGACATAGTAAGCAGCGTTAGGACTTAGGATATTTAACGTGCACTCCCTTACACGGGGTATTATTCGTCGGACATTTTTGGCTGACCGGGCCGTTTATAGGTCGGCAACTATTTTGGCGATGCCCGGTCCCAAACCTGGGACCTTCCGCATACTAAGCGAGTGCTTAACCGACTGGGCTCCCCAGCCCAATGCAGTTGGTTGTAAAGAAGTAGTATTTTGAACATTGTTCCGCCTTGTTTTGGGGGAAATTATGCATGCGCAAGGGTAGGTACGTTAACATAGAACTTTTTTGGCTTTAAATACATTAGTAAAAAACGAAAAAAGCTACAGATTTCAAATTTGATACATGAATTCTTAGTACCAGTCAGAAGTCGTAATAAGATTTAAGAAAACTGGGCATGAGCAAGGGATAGCTGCAGTAGCAATTTTTAGGCTTTAAAGTTATTGAAATTACTGTAATATATAATATTAGCTTTAAATGTGTACATTAATTTATTGAGCATAAATTATAAAACTATTATTTACTCAATTTCCAACAAATCAAAAACAAATTAAAACCGAAATCATAATTTAATTTAACTAGTTATCGCAATTAAAAACAATTGCAATTGCAATTAAAAATAATTTTTAGCTAGATTTCAGGTATTTTTGAAGATTTAATATCCCGTATTTTGATCTTGTCTTGTTCTGGTCATATAATGGGCCATTGTCATATGCACTTACAGATCTGATTTTTTGTCAAGATAATTCACGCAAAAAATTAACTTATTATGTTTTCATTGTAGTTCCTTTTTAAAGAAATATTCTGATTAATTTTATAGAAAGCAATAATTTATATCATGTATTATTTTTTACCAAGTCATACTTTTTATCAAGTCAGTTTGTACTACATTTGTTGCATAACAGATGGCAGCACCACAAATTAGTTAGGGTCAAGTGGGGTAAGTGTGATAGGGTTTCTGCATTTTTCATTAAGAAAATTCGTTCTCTGCTTCAAGTAAATTCCAAATCCTAAAATTGGTAGTGAATTATTATAAGAAACATACATATGTAGAAAAAAAATTATATGTTTGAATTCCAATTTTAAGTGTACAAAATTTGCATTTCAAAATCCATTGCTGTATATCACACTTACCCCACATAGGGAAAATAATATAATAAAATAGCATATTCAAAAGCTCAAAACTTTCTTTAAACAAAAAGTAAGGTCAATATTTCTTTTTAGTTTAATTATAAGTGGTCTAATGTTATATATTGCAAACTTTCAGATTTTTAGAATGATTTCCGAAGTTACAAGAGCTGTTTATCACACTTACCCCCAATCACACTTACCCCACTTGACCCTACTTAAGTATTTACAACAATTGGCAGCCCTAACGAATTGGATTTTTTTTTGTTTCAGAGTACACACTGGTTATTCAAAGAATTTTAAAGAAAACTATGATACAAATGGGCTTTTAAAATATGATAATACTATTTTTGTTTCGAACTTAGTTAAAATAAATTTAGGTGGCGTGATTAATTAACCATAGCAATTTTATATGCAAAAACATCGCTTATTTGTTCGAGCATTATACAACCGATCTATTTCATTACGCTTCATAAATTTAAACAGTTGTTACAACTTGCAGATTAGTTACAACCGAGCTGCATATGCGATATTACCAACGAACTTTGTAAATTCGAACCGTTATTGTCATGTGACAAGACAATCACCTTAGCGAACTAAATCAGTAATACAACTTAAAAGCTAACGTCTTACAAGACATTAAAACACTTCAACTGACTTAACGTGCCCTTTCAGATAAACATATTTTTTAGTAGATTTTCTAACGCTCACTAATTCGTTAATATATGGGTCACGTTACAGGGAAAAGAGCGAACGCCTAAGTTACCAGAAACCAACACCAAGGGTACAGTGCCTTGCCTTATCAACCACAAATTTCATCAGAGACAAAGGCGCCACTGAAGTAAATCAAATTAAGAATGGCCATATGTTATTGTAATTTGACTTTAGTTTAACGTCGATTCTTACTGTCTTTTTAGCTTCTGTACTGAGCAACAACTTGCAGAGCATGAGAGTACAAACCATGTACATGTACAAGACCATGCAAAATGTCCCATGATTTTCATTGGTTATTTTGGCTTCCTATTTGGTAACTTGAAAATTTGTAAATGATATATTCGGTTTCTTCTCTCTGGTTACTATAAAGCAAAACAAACCGAATCAGCGTATTCCACTGAACTAAACTAAAACTCTGGACGGAGCATCCTATGAAAGGAGCACCCCAGCTGGTGAAGCCTATTTTTGGGTCACTTGGCTACAGATTAAGGGAGAATAAGTGCCACATTTGACATGAATTCGCCCATAACAATTGATACTTGACTTAACAGTTTGCATTGGATGTTGTTGACCAAGCCTAATCGCTCGCCACATATTTTCCCCAAAGCTGCCACCAACATTCAATGTTTTCGGTCCCGCATGCGTTAGAAAATATCAAGGCGCGTTTAAATGAGCCATCGAATCCATGGAATGAAGAGCAAAGTCTGTAATTTTTCCCTTTTGGTGATTTTCGCCCAGGCAGAACCGGAATGCCGGGTTTATTGGGAGGATTAGCAAACCCTCCAATGAAGGAGGTTAGGTTAGGTTTGAATTATCGTCGCACTAGAACAACACGAGGGCTATTGGCGACGGGCGCCGCATTTTAGAACCACAGTCAGGTGACGATCATTTGGGTTAGAAATCCTGCTCGACTACTTTTCCCCTAATGGAGGTTTGCCATTCCATGGATTCGATGGCCCATGTAAAAGCGCCTAAATTGTCCCACTGTAGATACTCTAATAATGATCCAACGCACATACCTGCACCCCATACACGATCTCGATATATGGTTTATCTGTGGCGCAACTGAAGTCTGGCTGGTCCGGTGGTAGCGCACTGAGGTAGTTGAAGCCGAGACTGACGGAATGCGAGTCCGGAACCTCGATCGTCCACTCGCACGTCATGTCATAGTAGTGGGCCACCGGATAACCGGGAGTCTTGAGGAAGCCACTGGAAGCTTTCAAGGTTTTCTGGCATACTAGAAAGAAAAGTATAAAGGATGAAGGAGAATCGTTGTTTGGTAGCAGCTTTTTCATTAATAGTTAAATGTAAAATTTATTATAAGGATTTTCCAATGGCTTTCCGTTTTTTCGACATTTTAGTTAGATCAGCCAACTCACCGGATTTAACCCTTTTAATCCCAAGGACAACTTGGCATTATCATTTCAGATTTTTTTTCTGGTCGTCTGTAGCCATATATGATGTCAAAAAACACATCATTCGATTCTTCAAACTTTTTTCTATTAAAAAATATTTGTTATTAATCCCAATAGATGTCATCCCTATTATTTTTTAAAAGTTATGATCAGAAAAATAAAGATGCCAAAGGGCATCTCTGGGATTGAAAGGGCAGCAATACCAGATTTTAACTACTCTCTGAATATCCGTGTCATATGTACCAATTGCCGGATTTTCGAAGGGGTCAAGTTAAACTTTCTCTTGGTGACCGGAATCCAGATAATGGTTATCACCTAGTTAAATCCGGATAGTTGACATGTTGGTTGACAAAAGTACTCTGCTGCACGTACAGCGAGTCTGTATTAAGCGCGGTTACATGAACCATGGGAAAAAGAGGTCAAGCAGGATTTCGAACCCAAATAGTCTATGGCTGAATCCATGGTATGAAACATCAAACTCTCCTTCATTGGAGGTTTTGCGCAACCCCCCAATGAACCCTGCAATTCCGTTTCTGTCTGGGAGAAAATCCCCAAGAGGAGTTTGCTCTTCAATCCATGGATTCCATGGTTCATGTAAACGCGCCTATTGAGAACTCCACTTCCTACTCACCTCCACACGTCAACTCCGTCAGCATGCGGCACCCCTCCGTCCTGACCTCGTACCAGGCACACTGCCCCACGCTCTGCTCGTACCCGTCGCACTCCCAGCTCACACTCCCGACCCCTTTCGGCAAAGGGAGCACCACCGAACCCGTTGTTGTAGTTGACGATTCCCCGTCTTCCTCATCAACAACCGCGAAGGTGTCCATGGGTACTCGCTTCCCGATAACCGACGAGGCCACAGCGTGCCCCATCTGCCTGCACGCGGCCTGCCCGAGGAGGTGCCCGGACCGAACCTGGGACCTTTCGCATGCTGGGCGAGTGCCTAACCGACTGGGCTCCCTAGTTCCCATACCACATTTTAAACTTTCTGAATTTCCGTGTCATATGTACCAATTGCCGGATCTTCTAATGGGGAAAATTGAACTTTCTCTTGGTGCGCAGAATCCGGGTAATGGTTATCACTTATTTAAATCCAGAGAATTGACGTATTGGTTGACAAAAATACTATGCTGCACGTACAGTAGGGAGTTTATATTGAAAACTCCACTTCCAACTCACCTCCACACGTCAACTCCGTCAGCATGCGGCACCCCTCCGTCCTGACCTCGTACCAGGCACACTGCCCGACACTCTGCTCGAACCCGTCGCACTCCCAGCTCACACTCCCGACCCCTCTCGGCAAAGGGAGCACCGAACCCGTTGTTGTAGTTGATGTTTCCCCGTCTTCCTCAGCAACAACTGAGAAGGTGTCCATAGGTACCCGCTTCCCGATGACCGACGAGGCCACAGCGTGCCCCATCTGCCTGCACGCGGCCTGTCCGAGGAGGTGGACCTGCCTGTAGAGGTGGTAGTGGAGGGGGAAGCAGACGAAGAGGGGCCGTCGCGTGGTCGAGGGGAGGGTGATGTCGAGGAAGCCCTGGCGCTCGCGGGAGGGGAAGAAGGGGGACAGCTCGATGAGTTGGATGTCCACTGAAAGAGAAACGGGGGTTTCATTCGGTCAGTTAGGTTTGAATTATCGTCGCACTAGAGCTACACGAGGGTTATTGGCGACGGGCGTCGCATTTTAGAACCACAGTCAAGTGACGAGCCGACACCTGAATAGGAACCCAAAGTAACCGTGTACGCAGCGTTAGGATTTTGAAGAACTTTTATCGTGCACTTCCTTGTACGGGGCATTATTCATCGGACGTTTTTGGTTGCACGGGCCGTTCATAGGTCGGCAGTTATTTTGGCCATGCTCGGACCCGAACCTGGGAACTTTCGCATGCTAGGAGAGTGCCTAATCGACTGGGCTCCCCAGCCCGGGGTTTGATTCAGATTTGTTAAATAAACATCACTCTTTCATACACGAAGAATGTTAGAGAGGGTTCTCATATTTTTGAACCTCCGTCAAGATGTACGGGTATGCTTAAACACGATCTTCCACAAACCAATCGCCACACCCCATGTAACGAGCAGATTAAAGCTGGACACAGGTTGACAATGAAATGAAATCTGATAGAATCATGTACGCACTTTTGGAGAATAGAATTTTGATTCCGAGTCAAGTGACGAGGCCAAATTTTAAAAGACACCAAACGCAATGTAGCAGCGACATGGCACGCATATCATCAGTTGGATTAATTATGACCAAGTGTCAATTATGAATATCAAAAAAAAAAAAAAAAAAATTAAAAATACGATGGATCGCAAATAAAAAAAAAACATGTATGTTTGATTAGATTATGTATAGTTTAAAACAAAATTACTTTACATCGAATCATTAAATATATTTTTTAAAAATTACTCTAGTCAGTTTGATTTTGCGAACGGCATTTGTCAATTATGAATTTAAAAAATAGTGCACGCTAAGTTAATTCTATTTTCCAGATAAAAAACAGTTTCGCTTTAAAAAATGCAATTTTATGATGGGATAGTTTTAAGTTATTTAAACAGTGTAACAAAATTACTTACTTTTAGCAGTTTCGCAACTTTTAGGAGGGCGTCTGCTGAAGTTGTAACGAGCAGAATTCTCGGTTGTCTAGAGAACGAAATTTTTATTAATTTCCTGCCTTTATTATGGAACTAAAATTGTATGCCATGATCCTGTCATGATCTGTGACAACTCTCAAATCAGTCAAAATTTCATAAAAATCAATTAGTCTTTTGGCAATCGTTTTTTGTTACGATATTTAATTCCAGTTTCAGACAAAAAAAAAAGATGTCTGTTCGGTATCTTGAACACTTTTTCCGTCACATTTTAATCAATAATTCCCACACTTTTGTCCAACGAACTTAAAAGCAAAATGAGGTTGAGGACTATAAAATGGCAAGGCTCATATTTTCTTAGTTTAATTGAAGATACGCAATACAAAAGCAACTGTTGCTGATATGACAATGATTTATCTAGAACACACAGAGAGTACATAATCACATCACAGAGAATCACAGAGGAATGAGTACAATCACATCACAGAGAATCACAAAGGAATTAGTACAATCACATCACAGATAATCACAGATTAATGAGTACAATCACATAACAGAGAATCACAGAGGAATGAGTTATTTTTTGGAGAATAGGAAATAATTTAAATAATCAATACTAAAAAATAGTAGCGACAGATCCTTTCGTTTATTGGACAATTCAAGGAACAACCTAAAGAATAAATTTATCTGAATTTCTTTAACTATTTCATTAAAACTGTCTATATTTCAATAACTTTATTTATTTATTCAAAAATAAAAATGTAAATTTCTTGAAAGAAGATAAACTCTATTTTGAGGTAACAAAATTTATTAAAACAAGCAACAATAACTATACATTTGATATAAGTTTAAATAACAATCTATCAAACTTTATTCAAAGCTAAAAAAAAATCAATTTAGGTGTACTTACATTCGTTTTTAAACGACGCTTGCATGATCCTTCATTAATAAGCAAAATAAATGTAAATAAACTAATTAAAAGCATAACTATATTAATTTTAAAAGCAGCTTGAGCCCCAAAAAGCAATTTTTTAATATTTCACCATTTGGATGATTGATTGGTAGACGTATATTTTTAGGCTTGTGTGCTTGGTCAGAGAACCGTTTTCAAATTTCGTCAAGTAAGACTGACGACAAACACAACGCACACACATAAGTTACAGATGCTGCCATCTATCGCCACCTCCTCAATTTAGGCATGTCCCTGATGGGGAGGGAAATAGTCTCCAAGGACCTATTCCCCTTAGGAAACTACGCCATGACCACCCACAGTACTTTCGGACTAACAGATTTAACGAGCACTTACTCCGCATATACTCGGTGGTTCGTCAATGGTATCGGGACTTGATCGCGGGACCTTCCGATTCCGAGAACGAGACCTTAACCACTAGCCTACCCACTTCATCTTATACCAATTGGAGTTTGATTCAGTTTCGTTGGGGAATACTTTGATTAGTTGCTTCCAGAGTCCTTCGTTGCTACCAGAACTTTGCGTGAAAAGTTTTTGTTTGAGTTGACATATCTCGTAAATTTTAAAACCATGGTAAAGTGACGAGAATGACATATTAGCAGGCACCTAACGTAACTTTAATGACGACATGGTACTGTGTCAGGACTTTGGGTCACATTAAACTTGCACCCCCTCTACACGGAGTATTATTTAGTTGTATTTTTTTTGGCTGCGCAGACTATTTATAGATTGGCAATTAATGTAATGTAATCGTTTCCGGCTGCCTATTTCCAGCCTCCTTTCGGAGCTTTGATCGGCGATTATTTTGGAAATGCCCTGGGACCATTAGCATGCAAAGTCTGGGCTGATATCGGTGTCACCATAAAATCTATAACTGAGAGTTGTAAAAGCTTAAGAGCTGAAAGCTTAAGAGTTGTAAGCTTAAAAGCTTAGCTCGTCATGGCTATAGCTAGTAGGCAAATTACTGAAAATATATTATTTCGGTTGGTGTGCTTCCTACCTTGTAACAAGAGAAGCAACAGAGAACTGGAACGGCCACGCCTACAGTTTTTTCAACCGTTTTCTTAAAACTTACAAACCAACCAACCGGCAGGTAATTCGTCTAAACTAGAACGGCCGCACTTACAGTGACGCCATCTGTGTCAAGCATTGTCTTCTTTTCCATTAATAAACCAGCTCCTTTTGATTCCCGTTCGAATTCGTCATTTGCATAACCTCCGCTCTGAAACACTAACAAACAAAATGACCAAGCACACAAGCCTGAAAATAAATGTCTACCAACCAACCAATCAACAAAGAAAAAATTTAATACAGAACCAAAGAGTTCATAAGTAGGGTAGAGGAATGATTCGTACTGAGCTGCTATCGGCAGCCATGGCTCACTACGAAGCACGAATAGAGTGGCAAAAGTGCTGGATATATTTATAATTTTGATTCTGAGAAAGGAAGTACACCCAGGGCAAAGGCGGGAATCGCACCCGTCCCCGTTACAGCTCACGGACAGCTAGCGTTATGGCTTGGCCATTGGGCCATCGGGCCCCACATGCCATACTATAGAACTTTTAGTACAGGACAGTTCGTTACAGTTTGGATTTGACATATGTTTGATTCAACACCATTTTAGCTCTAAATTATGACGTCCGTCGTCAATAGCCCTCGTGTAGCTCTAGTGCGGCAACAGTAAACCTAACCTAATTTTTAAAAAAACACCCATATCTGTCTACATGTGACCTATACCAACTATATGAATGACGTAAGAAACAAACAAAGAAAAAATATATAAAAAATTCTTCTGTGGTTTTATCTGTGTCTAATTTTAATGGCGTTTTCGGTGCTTCCGTATTGTGCTCAAGAAGAATATGTCCGGTCGTTGGAATGTGACAGAACAATCTTTTTGTCGGATACGGATAATCCATTCGGAAGCCAAGAAAACCGTGGGTAATTTTCTTGACAACAAGTGGGGCCAGCATAAAACCATAAAGTGGGTCAAATAAGTCACTCGTCTTTTACTTAAAAAAACTATATCAAGAATATCATTTAATGTAGCTATTATGTTAGGCAGGGCGGGTAAATTTGGGGGCCCTTTTTAAGTGATACTGTTACTAAAAATATAGATACTGTGAAGTTTAATAAAAAAAAGTAAAGTCATTCCTTAAATGTTATGAAATCAGAAACATCAAAAATATAAATAACTTTTTTTTTTCATAAAATCTAATAAATTTACGGCATAAGAAACAAAATGTACACGTTTGCAGCCGATTTCGGGGCCCAATACGATAATGGGACCAAGGCTCGGGCCTTGTTAGGCCAAGTTAATGATCACTGATCAGGGTCTGATATGTTAGGTAGGCTTTGCTCCATTTTTACAACCACTATGTTGTTGAACAAAAGAAAAACAATAATATTTATTTTAAATCTAAACTTTTTAGAAAGTTAACTTCTTATTTAAATTAGAAATACCCATAATTCAGAGATTTTGAGTTTTTTCAGCAATACATATAATTTTTAATAAAATTGATATTTTGCAATAGATATTTTGCTTTAGAGACCTCGGGTCTCTAAAGCAAAGTGCATCAGTATTAATCAAAATGGACCAAAAAGTATCTTCTCTGCAACATTTCTCCGGCTGCATTGAATATTTTTACAAGCGGATTTTTTATGCGATAAATATAGGTGACTTACAGGTCCCGACAATCGCACATTTGGAAATTGATACGAATATTTCTTTTAACTTTCAATCAATGATTTTACAAAGAGGATTCGAAGCAATTTCAAAAAGTGCGATTATAGAGACCTGTAAGCTATATACATTGATTATTAAAAAAAAAAAGTTTGTTTTTCAAATATTCAATACAGCCGGAGAAATGTGCCAGACAAAATAGTTTTTTCTCCATTAGATTAACACTGAAACACTTGAGTTTGGAGACCCACGGTGAAGTGCATCCATTCCCCCTTAATCAATGAAAACAAGATAACACTTTGGGTATTTGCTACATCAATTCTATCAAATTTGAAAGTTAATTGGTCTTAAAGAAGTATTTTAACGCATTTAATTACAGGCGTAATTTACAAAAATTGTTTTATGAAGGAAGCAGTTTTGAAGCTTAAATTACAGTGTTTTACAATTAAAACAAGTTAACTATTCGGCCATTCGGTTTTTCCAGAGGATTGAAACTCATTTTTTGTGATATTCTTTGAATTTTAAAAGTGTTTAAGAAGTATCTTTACAAATAGTTTCAATGAAACTAGAATAAATATATTGCAATATTAACAGAAGTCTTTCGTTATGCAAATTTTTATATATTACATATTTTACTGAAATTTACAAACAATTCGCATAAAATTGCTGTATAATTAGAAATTGTGAAACTGAAACTTCAAAACAACTACGCAGTTGGCCCCTGCGACGCTTTTAACCCTTTCACTACCAGGACGTCTACAGTGTACACTCTTAAAACAAACGAGTGAATTTAACTCAGTCTGAGTTAATTTTCACTCTTTTCAGTGTCGAAAATGCACTTATCCTATTAGAGTGGATTTCACTCTTTTGTTTAGTTAAAACTCCGACAGGATCACTCCAAACGAGTGATTTTAACTCGGTCTGAGTTAATTTTCAGTCTTTTTCAGTTTCGAAAATGCACTTGTCCTATATGAGTGGATTTCACTCTTTTGCTTTAAGAGTGTACGTCCCTCCATAAAGCTATTTGAACACATTGGGATTAGGCTTGCGTGGCAAATTTTGAGGTCAAAATGGAAAAAATGACCAAGAAAATGACTTTATATTGTACAAATATGTACAAACAAAGGCTTATACCTAAATTCGCAGCTCAATTTTAATTAGAAATTATTTTAAATACTTTTTTCTAAAAAAAATTTTTTTTTAATTTTGATTTTAATTTAAAAAAAAAACAATTTATAATTAAAATTGAGCTGAGAATTTAGGTATAAGTCTTTGTTTGTACATATTTGTGCAATATTAAGTCATTTTCTTGGTCATTTTTTCAATTTTGACCACAAAATTTGCCACGCAAGCCTAATCCCAATGTGTTCAAATAGCTTTATGTTTAATATCATTTAGTTTAGTTTTGGCTAAAGTTTCATAAATTTTAAAATTTGTTTTATATTAAATAAATCTTGTAGAATTACATAAAAAAAATTATACTTATAAATTGAGTAGTTAAAAAATTAACTGAAAGGTCAAACTATGCTTTGTAGTACCTTCTTTGCAAATTTTTAAGACTTCCTAAGGTAGGCGAATACCCAAAATTCCAAAATTTTTACTATTACTTTAATCCTTTCCAAATTTGTCATAGTGATTTCAAATATAATGAACAATGCTTTTTGGGAAATTTTTTTTATTTAAATATAATTGATTTGTTTTAAACGGTGTTTTTCAACTAAAAAAAGGGGTTTTCGCCAACCCTTCTAGCATAAAAAGTTTTACATTAATTTAATTGAATTTTTTCGCAAATGCTATTTCAATATATATCTGTGCCATGAACCTCTAACATCTGGTGTAAGTATACAAGTTTTTTTTTTTAAATGTCCAAGTGTAAGTAAATCGAAAAAAAAATCCCTTTTTTTGTGGTTAATTTATAACATTTTTCTTAATAACTTTTTTTCTTGTAATTTTTATGTAACTCTAGAGGGTCATTGCATGTATCAGTTCAAAACGAAGAATTTAACACATAATAAATGTTCATAGGATGAAAATTCAATGTGGTAGACTTGTTGGCGTAAGCCTCTATTTTTAGTAGAAAAACACCGTTTAAAATAAATAATTATACTTAAATAAAAACAAAAGCCTAAATAGTATTATTCATTATATTTGAAATCACTATGCCAAATTTGGAAAAGATTAAAGCAATAGTAAAAATTTTAGAATTTTGGGAAATTTTGGGTATTCGCCTACCTTAAGCCAGGGAGTGAAAATAGATGAGAATAGAACTTAAGAGAACAGATAGATATAACAACTGTGTTCTATAAACTATGTCAAAAGATGCTCTTGCCCTTGGCCTTAAACTGAAACCTAAATAAAAATAAAATGTATACTTTTTGTGTAAGAAAAACTACATCTTGAAGTCGAAAAAACAATGCCATAAATCTATATCTCTGAGCCAGTGTGGTGTAACTATACAAAAGGAAAATATCCAAAAACTTTTTCCATTCCAGATGTAAAGAGTACATGGAATCGGAAATAGCATAATTTGATAGAAATCAATTATGAATATTTATATCTACATCCCCTGTACTTAAAAATACACAAGGTTAGTTTCACCAACAATGGTTCATGTAAATTTAGTAGCACTTAAGGCTCCGTATAATCCACAGAATGTTAAATCAATTTTAGAGCTTGCACACTCAGAGGGGAAACAATATCGTAATTACGGTTTTATAAATGATTATCTTTACCATCTTCCCTCAAGTAGTGCAAATGTTAAGTAAATTAGAGCTTTCACATTATAAGTCTGTTTTAAAAAAAAGTCTGTTGATTTTTACAGAGAAAACTGTCAGATGGTGTAATTTTTAATTTTAACTCGTTAACAGACAAATTGTAAAGAACAAAATTCTACATCCCTACCATCTGAACATTGCCATTGTGATCATGAAGAACCGTAAGTACGACAAAATATTCCGCAACCGTTACATATGTGAAACAAGCTCGTTTACTCACTTATTCAATCTGAAAAAAGAATGTATGCCATTTTTGCTTTGACTTACAGGAATATTTACGCCATTGTCTTGCTTCTAAGCCCCCCCCCCCCCCCCCAAGGGGTCAAGCCGTTCAAGTTGTACTTCGAATTAGAAGACAAGGAGAAGAAGTGACACATGAATAGCTTCTTGAAGTAATTCCTGCGTTTAGTAAAAGATCGCAGTGTCAACCTGTCCAGTATAGCTTAGGTAGGTATAAAGGCTAAAAGCTCCCACGGATATGGGTTTAATCGCTTTGAAAGTTGATGTCTGGCTGGGGCCTCCTTTTTTGCAAGGTAAGGAGATGTATTCATTATATTATCTAATATTTTGAAATTTTGTTGTTACCGTTAAAACCCGAAATCAGCTAGAACTAGAATTAACACGTGAAAAATAGTTTTAACTGATCAAATTAGTTAAAACTAGTTTCCACTAGCTAAAACCAGTTATTGCCAGTTAATACTAGTTTTGACGAAATAGATTTGTTTAATCTAGTTTTAACTATGACACCCTTATATTAAATAAAACTAGAATAACGGAAAATGGCACGATTTAGGATAATAGGTTTGGATGAATTTAGTTAATTATTGGGCTGAAATGGATAAAGCGTTTGGATATTGGAAACACTCCATTAAGAACCGTACATCGAGATTTTTAAGGACTCCATTGTCGTGATAAGATTATAAAATTATCGTTCATAATAAATAAAAAGTCAAGCATTAGCAGTAAATTCTAGTTTTATCTAAAACATGTTAGATAATTCTAGTTTTGGCTAATTACAACTAGTTTTAACCAAAGCAATTGGTAAAAACCGGTATTAACCAGTGAGATCTAGTTTTAGATAGAGGAATCCAGTTTTCACCAATGGCTTCAGTTAAAACTAGTTCTCACTAGTTATGACATTTTAATGTTTTGGAAATAAACGTATTTTATATTCCCTCTAATGCTTTAATGTGCAAATATTTGGATTTGTCGCCTTTGTCTAAAGATATGCCTAGTGAGCATTAGTTGGGGAAAAAAATATTTTTTAAAAATCATTCACCCATTTCTCCTCTTTCAAAAAACGGAGGAAAACGAAAAGACTTAATTTTTTATACAATTTCTCTATACCAGTGTAATGGTTGTTAATAAAAATTATTATTTTTTCATAATTTTTATTTTTATTATTATTAATAAAATTCTTCTAACTTTTCTTAATTGTTATGATAATTAGTTCTAAATAGTTAAAAATTATTTGGTAACTGTCAATTTTTTTTAGATGAAGCACTCTAGTTGGTGCCGCAAAAACTGGTTCTCAGTTTTAATAAATTTGCCAAGTCTGCAAAAAGCCGAATCCGGCAAAAGCTGCCTTATCATAATTTTTAAAATACGTAATTTATGTTTTGGTTTTAAAACTTTTGATTTAACTAAATTTATTGAATGGAGTTTAAAAAATTATGGCTATGCGTGTTTCTAATTTAAAACCAATTGGTCAATATAAGTTTTTTTTATCAATGTCTAAAATAATCAATTTGGTTTTAATAAGTATTTGTTATCAGACAAAATTTGTGATAAGTGTTCGAAACATAAATCTGTAAGAATATTGCTCGCGCAGCTCTAGGGCGAATTGTTTTGGAAAAATAGTTATAGTTCAGGAGAGTTATTTTAAAATATATTTAATAGTTTTCTAATCATTCATCGAAATCGGAATTTTGAAGTTGATTTTTGCCATATGGCAAAAATTTTAAAAATTGAAATTATTTAAATTCCAATGCAGTTAATTTGTTTTCAGTATTTTTCCCATAATGTATGAGTATTAAAGATACAAATAATTTTTTTCGGGATGAAAAAAAAATCATAAATTACAGGGTTAAAATTGAAGAAATTTGTGGGATCATGCTTCCGTTGGCAGGATAGCAGGTAAAGATCAGTATTTAGACTAATTGGTGAGCTTAACTCATTTTTGTAAGTTCTCTACCTAAGCTACAGTGGTGGAAATTGATTTATGAACTGACAGTTTTTTAACAATATTTCTTTATTAAATGCATTTTTATCAATTTAAATTTTATATACTATACAGGCTTTGCATTATAAATTATACACGTAAATAAAATTTTATATAAATTCGTAAACAATTTATTTTGCTGATATTTTAGTTTTAGCATAGGGAAATTTATTTATGAACTTTTACATTCAATCTCAATTAATAACTGCTAAAACTATTTTTTGTCGCTAATGCTTCATTGATTTTGTTTTTCATAGACGACACAAAACTTTGGGTCAAGTTTTGGTCAAGCAATTTGCAGTTTTTAATGATTAAGTCCTTCTATTCAATAACTGATGCACACTTCCTTAAAACCATTCTCCATTTGAGTAAATTATTCAAACCAATTGATCTCAGACATTATTCTTGGGGTTTAAGTCATGGCTATTGGCAGGATGATCTAAATGAACAACATTTAGTTCATTTAACCAGTTTCCATTTCGTTTGAAAGGTGGATACTTGCATTATCATGCATAAAAATCTAATCAAAAGCATAGTTTTGCCATGCAAAAAGGAATTAAAGAATTTTCTAGAACTAATCTGCAATAAAGTGATGTTTGTCAGCCCTTCAGAAACATAACCTTGTTTCTTCAATCATACGATATCGGTGCCCAAACCCTCAAACTTCCACCACTAACATTTCTGCTGAAGACAGATCTTGGTTATTTTCGAAGATCCTTTCAATAACATTTCAAACCATCACGTCTATCCAAATTGAACTTTTTTTCACCAGCAAATGACTATTTTTTCCCATTTCTCTCCCTCCACTCCCACCCAATCCATTTTCATGTAGTTACGACTATATTTTAATAGCCTGTTCTTATGGTGAAGAGTATGCTTTGGACCAGCCTTCCTTTTGGAACATTTCAAGTTCGACGACGATATCAATATTTGTCCTACTCTTCTGGGAGTTACAGGAAGTGATTGTTCATAACAAATTCGCCCTGTAATGCACAAATGCTGACACAAATGGTAACTTTTTGGGATACAAGTTCAATAATCCTGCTTTTGTCCCTCGTCCCACGAGGGTTACATCTTTTTTAATGATGGTTTTTGCCGAAGTCAGAATGATTCTTCAAATATTTATGAATTATATTTACTGATCTTTTAATTAATATGCTAATTTCTCTTACAGATTTGTTACAATATTGTATAAGGGGCATTTTTTTAATTTTTTGGCTTCAGGCAGTCCCGCAAGCTTTAAAATGGGAATAAAACAGATAAATTTCAACAAATTTGGCCTTAATCTTATTTATAAACACTGGTAGTAAGCTCCCCTGAAGTTCAAATGAAGAACTAGTTAAAATATTTGGTACCTGGGTTCAAAATAAATCTAAGTTCATAAATCAATTTCCATCATTTGACATGCTTAAAAACTGAAATTAGATATATTTTTATTTAATATCATTTTTTGAAAAAAATTAAGTGTGAAATTCCTTTATTGTGCTCTGAATATCCAACACACAAAATTTGAATTGTTAGCACTTAATACAAAGCGATATCTGGTGAAAAGAATGTTAGTTCATAAATCAATTTCCACCACTGTATGACCTGTTAGAAAGCATAGGTACTGAAAGACTGATTATTTCAGAGAAATATGGTCTAATTCATTGGCGTAACCTACTGCATTTTACCTGCCCACTGCAGAATGGTACTAAATGTCGCGGTGCAAAATATAGTCAGGCTTACTATCGCAGGCTATAATGTCGCGTGCTTCAAAATTTACCTGAAAAAAAATATATACTGGGGAACAATCACGCGTATAATGAACGAGGATTTGTTCTGGAATGATACAAATTTTCAATTTTAAGAGAAGTTCAAACCAATAATGTAATGCGTTTTGAGGGCTCTTTTAAAATTGTCATCCTGTATTTAATTAAACATGTTTGTATGTAACGCGTTATTTTGCCTAATTGATATATTGGGACTATCGAAAGATATATCGTAGAAAGTTAAATCGAAGATATGTAGTTGAGAAAGTTCAATGACATTTTATTAACTCTTTCAGTCCCAGTGATGCCATTTGCCATCATCATGTTTCTGATCATAATTTTAAAAAAAAATAATAATAAGGATGGCATCTATTGGGATTATTAAAAAACATTTTCGAATAGAAAAATGCTTGAAGAATCGAATGATCTGCTTTTTTGACATCATAAATGGCTATAGACGATCAGAAATTTTGTTCTAAAATGATGGTGCCAAATTGTCATTGGGACTGAACGGGTTTAAAAAAGTGTTGGACTATTATAGGTTGTTCTCTTCTCTATTGTACCCAGACTTCAGCTGCTTATCTACTCTAGCCAAAACAGAGAGTTTCACGATACGCCCCCAAAAAGGTTTGGGTTCCAATCAAGCTTGTTGGTATTCTTTCTTTTTCAGAGTTATTATGAATCCAGGCCACTTTGTGCTCTGGGGTGTGTTCAGTCACATTGTCACCAAAGCGGCGCTTGAAGAGGCAAAGCCAAAGGTAAGGCCCTCTTACTGTGATAGACACGATAGTATTATAATAATAAAGTTACAAACTCGAGCTAGACCTCTGATAGCTAAAGAATATAATTAGTGCAATTGTGATTTAGGTTTTATACGTAAATTCAAAATTAAAATTGACTAGCTTTGATGACTGGAAAGCTTATTGGAGCACACTGTTAAAAAGTTTGGTGTAAGTTTTCATTGGAATCGTGTGGAGCTTTCTAGCTAACCACTATCTGGAGCATGAATTAACCAATTTTGAGGTACAACCATAACTTTGATGCACCGTAAAAGTGGTAAATCAGTGCTTCAAATATTGGTTATATCTAGCAAGTTCCAGGATAGAGGTGCAATCTTGTTTCAAAATTTTTACACGGTATATCATCCTTTGAATAAATTTAATACAAATCGTCAATTTAGTCACAAAGTTTTCAATACAAATTAATGCTATACAGAAATTCAAACTCTTCTCTGGTACAAGCTATACCCTAGTTACAATCACAAACCGACGTGTACACTGTTAAAAGTTTTGTGCTTGCTTTTTCACCGTAATAATGGTTCCTAGTAGCTGTAACTGCGCTGTGTGGTGAAATGTTTCACCATATTTTCGGTATTCGGTCGAACCATTTTTCAAGTTTTGGAAACAGAAACATGACAAACGGTTCACCCCAATACAGAAAATATGGTGAAACACTTCACCACACAGCCGTTGCAGCTATTAGAATTGGTTTGGTTTGAATTATCGTCGCACTAGAGCTACACGAGCGCTATAGCAGCTACTAAGAACCCTTATTATGGTGAAAGCAAGCACAAAATACTTAACAGTGTATTTGTTTTTACAGAAAACGGATCGTTCGGGCCTTGCTTGGTGGGAATCTGAGCCTGCCTGGTTGACAGAACCCATTGGCCCATCTTTTTTGGGCTCACCCGTCGGGCCCCCTGCGTCCCAGAGACCAGTTGGACCTCCGGCACCATTGGTGGATCAAGGACGACCTCCTGCACCGTTGGTGGATCAACGGAGACCTCCTGCACCATTGGTGGATCAAGGAAGACCTCCAGCACCATTGGTGGATCAAGGAAGACCTCCAGCACCGTTGTTGGATCAAGGAAGACCTCCAGCACCCCTTATTCAGCCCCCGGAGACAGATCAAGTGACGAGGGGAGGAGTTCATGCAGAAGGTGAGACGTCGAAGCCAGTAAATTAGAAATCAGCTTCCGGATGAGAAACATTGTGTATTTAGCATTTTTTAATAGAAACAAGTTTAAAAACAACCCAGCAGCAAAACATTTTAGAATTTAACAGCACAATTATTAACAATGCCAACAGTGGCAAGTGCCCATAGAAACCACATAACGGCTCCATGGCAATCATGAAACAATGAGTGCGTCTCCATAGAAACCTTACGAACTACCACGGTAAATACAGTGAGAAAAGTTTAATAATTTGTAATTGAGATGGTTTCAGAGTGTTAACGGTTTCATTTGTTTAACACTTTCATCGGTGCCATTGGTGGAATAAGGGCGGCCTCCAGCGCCCTTGATTCAGCCCCCGGAGACAGATCAAGTGACGAGTGGCGGAGTTCATGCAGAAGATGAGAAAAACTAAATTCTTAATGGAAATGGCTTTAGAGTGTTATAACCGTTTTACTTGTGTATAGAAAAATTTTTGCTAGTGACGGACTCCAAGACATGTAGTTTCTAAATTTAAAAACGTGTTGAGTGATCAAGAAATATGCAAAAGGTAACAGAATAAAAGACCGCATTAGTTCTGAAGTTTTACATATTTATGGGGAAGAACTACAAAAAATCTAGATTTTTAAAAGCATCGTGTACAGTAAAATGTCTGCAAAACTATGTCATCCATCTTTTTTGGAATTGAGAAGAAAAACTGCTCTTTCTCATGAGACCTTAAAATGTTTAATTGTTACAGTCATATAATAGGGTATTTGACTAAATTTTTTTATTGCCTTAAAATATTCTTATGCCAAAAATATTAGACCCGTAATTTTTTTTTTCAAATATCCCGTGAAAAGATTTTTTAAAAAAGGAATTTGAAAATTTGGACGAAAAATAACTCCCGAAAACGCTTTCTGGCTGTCACATGGTATCTATGATGTCACTAGTAACGAAACAAACTTTGAAACACCATTTTGGAATCTACTTTAAACAAATTTGTTATATCGTCCTCTGTAAAACCTCCATTCCACTATCTATATAATTCTTATTTTAATAGTAAATTACATTCGATCAAGTTTAATTACAAAATAAAAAAAACGTCATGTCGATTTGTTTATACTTACAAGTGATGTTATTTTTGAGTTTAAACTATAATTTAAATAATATTGGAAGGTATTTTAGTGATACAATCGAGTACCCTATTCTTCAGCGACCAAAAATGGATTTGTCATAGTTTTAACATATCTACATTTCAGTTTTGCCACTTCTAAAAATTTATGTTCCATAACTATTGTGTTATTGATCACCAAAAATCTCTTCTTCTAGACATCCGCTGCATGAGATCGGGTGGTTCAACCCTCCTCTCGGCGATGGTGGTGCCACCACCTGAGCTGGCCCATTCCCGACCCGTGTTCGAGGACGCCTCTTCAGCGCCCCCTACCGACTGCCTCATGAGACCCATGGAACGGAGGCGGACGTTCCAGATGCATGTCCAACATTTCGGCCGGTGTGGGGTCAGGGTGCAGCCAGCACCAGACGGAAAAGTACGTTCTTATTATGGTTTGTGCAATATAAGATTCGTTTGTTTTTATTCGAGAATTATACTGTAAAGCTGACCGTACACGGAGAGACATGGTCAAATGAAACTCCACCTAGATTGAAGGGTTGGTGAATGATAGCCCCTTAGTGAGATAAAATGATTCAAGCCATTATTGGTCATGTACCAGAGACATAACATAGAGTGGACTGCGCATTCATAGTAAAGCAGCTTAGGGATGGAAAACCAAAACCGGTTTTCAAAAAACCGGTGGTCCCGGTTCTGACTGAAAACCGGTTTTTTGTATGAGGCCCTTCGGAACCGAAAACCGGTTTTTTAGGGAAAAACCGATGGAAAATGGAAAACCGGTTTTTTCTAAAAAACCGCCATCCCTTGCAGATTAGCATTATGTCCTAAACATCATAAATCGCCAAGAGGGGAAAGGTTGCTACATATGGCAACTTAACGCTACTCTTTCGTTACGAACTATTCCAAATTATCGCAAGACCTGAATATCAGCTAGCAAACCGAAGTGGAGACTACCATCAATGCCCAAGTCACGTGGGTTTCTACAAATCACGGCAGCTTGAATTTTTTTTAATGTTTTTGCAGACGCTTTTTTGAGCATTGTTGGTATTTTTCTCTTTTGGCTTTTATAATAAATATTTAATTACATTCTTTTAATCTCTGAGCATGTTAACAATCGTGAATGTTGTACTCTTAATTCAGTAACGTTTTGTGCAAGATGCCAAATGCTTGTGAATTCCTAATTGTAAAGAGGGGTATAAAAAAGGATTAGTCACACTTTCACGGGTGAAATGTATTTAGTTCTGCATACATTTAGTAATTGTGTGTTCTTCTTAAACTATAATTTCTATCGAGGGAATTTATTCTAAAAGCTCTTTTATACTGAAGAATCATATTCATGATTAAATCAACGTTGTTAGAACTCTAATTATAACAAATATTTTGGGCCAAGTCAATTAAATTAATGGTCTGAACATTGACAGCTTAGAAGTAGAATCATTTTTTTACAATTTGGTCAAAACGAAACCTGTTTTTGCAATCGTAGTTTTTGAGTTATTTATATTTAAAAAGAATAATTGGAATATATTGATGCGTTTTAGAAAGTTGATTTATTCCAGGTGAAATAAAGGAAGAAGCAATATTTAAAAAAATATATATATATAGATATATTTGATATTTTTTTTAAATCGGACCGTTAGAACGAAAGTTATAGAGACAGCAGAAAATATTCAACATGTCTATAACCAACTTATATTACAGCAACACTCTACATAAACCTACTAATGTTCTTTTAAATTAATTTTTAATAACGAGTCCACATTCAATTGTTCAAGTAACCTTAAAATAGACGCACAAAATCAAAGAAATAATCTGATATCTATTAAGAGGATCTTAAAATACTAGCGATTCATCCTTGCTCCTTTCCAAGCTTCTTTATCATAACATTAGATTGTCGGCCTCTGTGTTCAGGTCGTTGTGGAAAAACTCGCCAAATGGTAAACTCGCCATAGATGCGAGCCAAACGCGACACAGTCATGTGACTGTGTAAGTTAGATGTTTAGGACACTTTAGGTTTGCCAATGCGCAGTCCACTCTATGTTATGTCTCTGTCATGTACTCAAAATCGGTCGACTATTGAGACGTTTTGTTGCTTAGTTCTGCGGCATTCTAGTATAGGTGGTATTGCACCAAGCAACTCCAAGCTTCCTCTCTGGTGTTATCGGAAGTATTTTCTCTCGTCAGTGTTTGGTGCGGATGATATTCAGCCATACAAATGTATATTCTTAGTGTTTATATATGAAGAGTACACGGGAAGAAGCGATTGTGATTTATTAGGCCCGCAATTGTCTGCTTGGCGGCATAAAACCGGTTTCTCTCTTTCTTCTTCGCTTGGTCCAGGCGTCGGGATCGCCAATCGCCTGAATCTTGGTAGCTAGGAACCACAGAGACAGTAGTTAAAGTACTAAGTGGCATATCACGTGACCTACAACACTGACTTCATTGGGGCTCTTCTGGGAGCTCCTTGCTCGTCGTGTCATTGGAGGTCACGTGATCTGCCACTCAATTACTTTAACTATGATATCTATGGTAGGAACTGGTTTCCTTGCACAAGTTAAGGCGATCACTCGCTATCATCGCCAAAGCGGCCTGCTAAGGAAACTACTCTAAAAAATCAATCGGTTTTTCCCGTGTACTCTTCATATGTCTTCGTCATTAAGCTGTCCCATGTTTCAGGAGTGGATCTCTGTGACTTTGAGGTTCCCTGCCGTGGAGGGTCTTCGGAGTGCCGAGGACGAATACGTGGTCGTGATGTGTCGTCCCCAGGACAGGGTGGTCGCTACTCAGCACTCCATGGAACTCAGGGGCACGGCGTGAGTCACGCATTTTCTTATTCTGACGGTTATTGAACGTTTCCGGTTGCCTATTTCTACACTCTTAAAACGAACGAGCGATTTTATCAGTCTGATTAATTTTCACTCCCCCAGTCTGGAAAATGCACTTCTCCTTTTGGAGCGCATCCTTTGTGTGTTAAACCTCCGACAGGATCACTTCAAACGAGTGATTTTAACTCAGTCTGAGTTAATATTCATTCCTTTCCAGTGTCGAAAATGCACTTCTCCAACTGGAGTGGTTTTCACTCTTTTGTTTTTAGAGTGTAGCCTCCCAGAGCTGGTTTAAAATAGCCGACTCAAGTCACAATTTTGAACCGTAGTCAAAGTCGGCATCTGAGACTGCGCCCAACGCAATCTTCAAAAGGCATATTACAATGGCGTTGTCAGGACTTTCGACCTCACAGACTTATGAACAGCTATGTCCAATTGTACTCAAAGTAACAGTGGTCACTCCTCCAAGTGGTGAGTCACCGCTCGGTTGCTTAAGATCGTATTTCCGGTGAGAGCCGTTGTTAACATGGCTGCCCCTTTGGTCAATGAGATACATTAAAAAGAAAATATAACGTAATCGGAATAGGTGCCAAAAAGGTTATTTTGGGTTTATTTGGTGTAACTTTGGCCGTCATAAAACCGTTTTACTGATTTTCTTCTTAAAACTTTTTACTCCCATGGGTCAAAGCAGAGTTGCATACTAAGCCGAAGTTATCCCATTCCAGGATTGTCAAAACTTTTAAAGATTAGACGTAAATATTCTTTATATCTTTTACCTTCTCCATGATCTCTCTTTGATATCCCATGTCTCTTAATGTCTCTGTAAACTCCGTACTATAGTTGAATATCTCTCTTTCTAGGAGCGTGGAGGGCCGGTCGGTGCAGCCGAAGCGAGTGTTCCGCGGCGGCGGTCCGCGAGACATGTCTTGCCGCGTGTCCCTCATGACCCGCGGTTCCCCGGACTCGTCCGGTTTCGTCCGGGAGGTCAAGTCCGGACAGGCAGTCAGCGTGGGACAGGAGCTGCAGATACGGGCGCAGGTCAGGGAAGGGGACGGTGAGTGAACTCTTTATTTCTGCACTGTCTAAATGTTTACTTACTTTCACAATTAAAGAGCTTAAGAACATGCTAATTGACAAAAAGGTGAAAACGAGCTTTAAAGATTTTAGTTTACACTCAGATCTATTGAAAATGGTACTTGCAAACCCTAAAAAATATGCTAAACTTGAAGTTTATGAAAAAGGGGAAACTTTTTATTGTTATAAGATGTTAGTAATCTGTTACTGGACACAAACATCTCAATTTTTCAAAAATGTGCCTTGGCACGTTCTTCCACTAAGCTCTTGAATTGTTTTCCGGTACAAATACATTGATGCGTTTGCGTTAATTGGGGAATCTTATGCAGTTTGAAGGGACTGGCTCATATTAGCTTTAATATTGACAAAAATGGTATCGATTTACAGAAATATATCGTCATGGTGACGGCTAACGCGATGACGTCAGTGTTGCAAAAGGACAACTGGAACCTACGGTGAACTCACAGCTAAATCAAACGTAGTTCTTCTATTCCACAAACAAGTCATGCTCCGTCCTGTTCGAATTCTGTCAACAAATTCCTGGATCTAGCCTGACTTCGTCAGTCTATAACTGTAAATAGTTTAAAGTTACCTGCATTATTCTGTAGATCTACACTGCTAAAAACAATTAAGGCAGCACTTTGTGTACTTTTGTTACCTTTTAGTCTGTCGTTCAGTCTCAACGTTTTTTTTTTTAAATTTTTATTCTAAAAATCTAAAATTTGGTAAATAGATTCCTTATGAATCAGGAATGAAATAGTATAAAACAGGGAGGGAATCTTAATTTTTTTAATTGAAATGTAAGGGAAAAAATTGGAATCGTAACTTTTGAATAAATTAGAATAATATTTTTCAAAAATTTATTTAAAAAAATTTAAATAAAATTTTAAACTTCTATAAAATGCATGCATGAAGAATTTAGGGTAAATTTATTTGCTAAAATTGTTTTAGAGTAAATTTTATTTTACCATGTTTTTCATATTTTTATTTAATTGAAACAAACATTATTTAATTCTTCAAATAAGATTATTCTTTCATCTTACGACACATAAGTGTGAGCTTAACTTAGAAAAAAAATTGGAAGCTGATGATTTTAAATGGAATCATTGGGGGGTGAATGGGTTTAAACCATGCTCTCCCCTAACTGTTGTGAGCAGTATAGATTGAGTTATGTAACTGTATATCGTAATCCTCAACAAAAAAAAAATTCTGTTTGACGTAGGTTGGAACTACGCCATGCTGAAGGACGTAATGGTGACCCGTGTCACTCCAGGAAACAAATTTCAGCCGTTTCGCCCCCTGGCGGAATCTAATAGCATCGAGATTGGCGAGGGCGCCCTCTACCGCGATCAGCGGCAACCAGAAGATGGCCACGACGTGGCCCACCTAGTGCTCAACGATGGGTGAGTTAACGAATTTATCCAAACAAAGATGCATTAATACAGTAGAAATCCGAAAATTATAAGAATATCATAAATAATTCGATTCACATATCTGTTCTTCTGCCGCTGGAAGGTTAACTGCACTTACTAGACAAATGACTTAGACGATTATTATAAGGCCAAAAAGTTTTAACCTACAAGAATGTATTCTTAATGAGTGATCATTCCAGGACAAAAATGGTCCAAATCATTATTGCGGTTACTGCAGTTTACCTGTACCCGGCAGTATTGTTCTTTGTTGGATGTTATGCCTAGTAATACTTTTTTGACCGACAAAAAAAATACTAGGCATGACATCCAACAAAGATGATAAAAGATCGAGGACTGAACTAATAGGTTGTGTTTCAGGTGTCGTAACCCTCTCTACCGTCCGCTGGCACCCTTGCATCCTGAACGTGACCCCCAGCGCCCTCTAACGGCGAGTTTCACGTTCAAAGCTTTCATGTTTGCTGATATGACCGATGGAGAAGCGCTAAGAATCACGGCGCAGGTTATTGCGTGCGCAGACGCTGCAGATTGCCAACAGGTTTGTCAACATTTTGTTGAAGATTTACAATTATGAAATTTATATAGATTTGTGGAGGTTCACCACACACGCAACTTCTATATACCATCCACAACTAGGTGGCGCTGATTTACCACTGCGTTCCTAACAGTAATTCTGGATTATAACGAAAACAGACGTAGAGTAGACTAACCAGTGAATGAACGTTTAAGACGTCACGTTCGCCAGTGAATGAACACCAGGATATAATGACCAGGACAACCAACCTTTGTCGGATGGCTTCCTACTACAAGGGATAGGCAGTCAGTGTTGCCAATCCATATAGTGGAATGATTTTCAATTCTTATTTTTTTAATTATATTTACCAAATGTTCATTCACTGGGGCCTGTTCACTCACTGGTCAGTCTACCCTATAAAAAGCTACAGTAATTCATCTTCACCTTGAGGATCATTTTGGTTGACAATGGGTTACTGAAGTTTATATAAATGTATGAGTTTTATTACCACCTTCGTTAATCCTTTAACGCCCAGAAGGCACCGAATTCAACCAGCATAGGTTGTTTTAAGAGTGGAGGGTAATTCAGAGTTAAGTAAAAAATTCAATCCACCGACCTCAAGGTTCAATTTCGGAATAATTAAAGAGTTACAAGGGGAAAAGCGCTTGATTTCGTATAAGGCTTTCCTCGATAGGCCTCTTTGGCGATGATAGCGAGAAATCGCCTAAAATGGTCTAAAGAAACCGGTTACTCGCTTTGTTTTTCTTTCGCGGCAACCCTGATTCACGGCAGAGATCAGTGGACATCGAGTCGCACGTTTGTACCACGAATGAAGAACTGAAATAAAAACCGGTTTCCTGTCGCCAATGTCAGCCAAGCAAACACAATTATGGGAAGAATCCTAATAAATCAAGCGGTTCTTCCCGTGTACTCTACAATTGTGTTTTTAAGTTGAGTCGATATTTAGTGAAGTGAATCTAGAGTACACAAATTCACATAAATAATGGTGTGTATTAACGTTGCTTCTCGTTAAAAGAATGCCATTTAAAGTATATATTGGTGTATAAAATCGTTGTACTCTCAATTTGCTTTTGTTTTCAGTCCTTTTGTGATGCGGCAAGAGGTGCGGGGAAGAAAAAACGTAAGCGCAGGGAGCTACATCCAATGGCCAACTTCACAGACGACTTTGAGTTGCACATCAACTTCAACGGATTTTCTTCAAGTGAGTAATATTCGTGTTTTGAACTGTAGAATTATTTTAGTTATTGGCTGATACTTCAACATTTTGAAAAAGGTTTGGTAATAACATACGGATGTGTATATAGTAATTAAATTTTAAGGAATATTAAGAGAAGATTTCTCTCTGGTTTTTTCCTTTCAACACTCTTAAAACAAAAGAGTGAAATCCACTCCAGTTGGAGAAGTGCATTTTCGACACCCTAAAGGCATGCATATTTTCTCAGACTGAGTTAACCCGGCAGCACTCGCCTGGGGTCTAATAGACCCCAGATAGATTAAATACACTTCTAGATCTGATACTCTGGTTGGATTACCATTATAAGGATTTTCTATATTAAAATTGACTTAGACACTAACTCCCCCAATTGTGACTAAGAGAACTAATGTAATGTTTCACGGCTGCCTTTTTCTTGTCTCCTTTAGGAGCTTTAGCACAGTCAATTGCGCCTCGTAATTTAGAACCCTGGTCAAGAGACAAGTTCCTTTTTTTCTAAAAAGAATGGAATCATAAAACGAAACTCGTTTCTTGACCAAGGTTTTAAATTGCGAGGCACAGCCAATTATGGCTAATTACGGCCAACACATCCAATTACGCCTCATAATTTAGAACCCTGGTCAGTGACGAGTTTGTTTTTTATGATTCTATTCTTTTTTTCCTTCTTGATTAGTCTCTTCCCCCTTCTTGATTAGTAAGTGTCTCAAAGTTTTTTTGCGTTTGGATTATTCAGTCAAGCTACAGACCACTCCGAATAGCGAGCGTTATTTTATAACCACCCTGTACATTTCGAAGAAACAGTAGATTTGCAATCGGAAAGTCCAATTATGCCAATCACAAATCAATCATTAATAGTGTATTAGTTCCGTTCGACACTTTGGGGGCGCTAGGCATTAGATTGAGTTCTCGGTTTAGAAGATTCTTAGTCTATGGTAAGTTAGCGCGAGTGCTGCCGGGTTAAAATCACTCGTTTGGAGTGATCCTGTCGGAGGTTTAACACACAAAGGATCCACTCGAAAAGAAGTGCATTTTCCAGTCTGGAGGAGTGAAATCCAATCAGACTGAGTTAAATTCGGAGTGTTTGTTTTAAGAGTGAACATTTTAAAGAAACAGTTAGCGTAGTAGGTTTGGTTTGAATTATCATCGCACTAGAGCTACACGGGCTATTGGCGACGAGTGTCATATTTTAGAACCAAAGTAAATTGACGTCACCTGAGTGGGCATCCAACGCAACCGTTAAGGGCGACATCGTACGCAGCGTTTGGACTTAGAAAGATATTTAATGTGCCCTCCCTCCACACGGTTTGGTTTTAATTATCGTCGCATTCGATCTACACGAGGGCTATTGGCGACGGGCGTCGTATTTTAGAACCACAGTCAAGTGACGAGCCAACACTTGAATAGGCGCCCAAAGCAACCATTAAGGGACCATCGTACAAAAATCGGCAACCAACGTACGCAGCGTTGGTACTTTGAAGGATATTTAACATGCACTCCCTTACACGGGGTATTATTCGTCGGACATTTTTGTCAGCACGGGCCGTTTATAGGTCGGCAGTTATTTTGGCAATGCCCGGACCCGAACCTGGGATCTTCCGCATGCCTAACCGACTGGGCTCTCCAGCCTCTGGTAGCCTAGTAGGTTAGCTTTGAATTATCGTCGCACTAGAGCTACACGAGGGCTATTGGCGACTGGCGTCGTATTTTAGAACCACAGTCAGGTGACAAGCCAACACCTGAATAGGCACCCAACGCAACCGTTAAGGGCGACATCGGACGCAGCGTTAGGACTTTGAAGGATATTTAACGTGCACTCCTTTACACGGGGTATTATTCGTCATACATTTTTGGCAGCACGGGCCGTTTATAGGTCGGCAGTAATTTTGGCGATGCCCGGACCCGAATCTGGGATCTTCCTCATGCTAGGCGAATGCCTAACCAACTGGGCTCCGCCCCTGATAGCATAGTATAGGAAACTCTCCACTAAACTCAATCCCTTTTTCATTTTAACAATTCATATAGCTTCTGTATTTTCCAGCGTCATTGTCGTCTTCTGATATCTCCGTCCACCCATCCCCATCCTTTGACTGCAGGCTCGTGGTAGCGTCCGTGGGCGCAGCGGCCGTATTTCTCTGCGTAGCTACAACTACGGCGGCAGCCATAGCCCTTGGAACGGGCAGAAAACGTGTGAAGTAGCCAATTTCGCCAGATTTGACACTGTGTGGCCTGGAAGAAAGTGATAGTTATTCAGGTTTTATTGTCATCCTCATCATCATCTTTTGTAAATAAAGTAGAATTTTGTAATTGCAGCAGTTATTCTTTAAAAGCGATTTATGTGTTTGTGATATTGCGTTTTTACTAAATAACGAGTAATCATACTTTTAAGGAGTAATAAGGAAAACGATAGTTTATGCTTGACTAAATTGTATTACGGTTTACCTGCCTTCATACACTCTTAGAAATACCACTTTCATTTATGACGATTCATGAATCTTCAAGCTCATTTCGTTAATTTTGAGGATTGTATCGTCAAACTATCACGCGACTTTTGAGTAAACGCGAATCCTCACTTTTACGATCGTGATTTGACGATTCTGTTTCTTGATTTTGAGGAAACTGAATCTCATTGCTGTACTCACATGCTCAAAAATGACGAAATATTTCTTTAGATTTGACGACATTCAAATCCTCATAAAAAATTATTCAAATTTCCTCACCTTGAGGAAACGAAAACTCGGAGCAGCAGCCAGTAAACGGATCGTCAAAATTAAGGAAAATGTCGTCTTTTGAGCATTCATTTTTTAGAGTGTAAGTAGTTCAGATTCGGAAATTAAGAAGTTAGGTTTTTTTTTTAACCGACTCGAGGACCTGTCCCCTTAACACAGTTGTCCTGCCAATCATAACATCAGAAAGAGGCTTTGTTTCGCTGACTTCACGTTATCCATGCGTCTTCTTTCGTTTCTTTATCCATTCGTCCATCTTTACTTACTCTTCCAAATCAAGAAAACCATTGCCTATGATGTGCAACTACACTGGAATCTTATAAAATAGATCCTCCGTACATCTGATGAACTCATCCACATCACAACAACCCACTACAAATATCTTTATTCATCCAAATACACAAAATACAAAAGTGCCGTGTAAAACAATCAATCGCTGAGCTGGCACAATGCGGCCACTCCTCGGTTGATCCAGTGTTCTTTGGTCTTGTCCGATGGCAATTCGATCATCGTCACAAAGTTCGTAGAGTGGCCGGTGGTGCTGAGGGTGCCACGACGCGCGCTGGTTTTGTATACAGGGCAGCTGTAGGTTTGGGAGGGTGGAAGTTTTGATTTTTTGCATGGACGGATCCATATCTAGAAAAAAAAGTTAAGGACAAGAGATAACAGAATATGATGCAAACGAGGCGAGTTATTAACAGAAAAAAAATCACTAAATGAAATCCTCTATTAGTCTATGTTTGTATTTTTAATATACGAGTATTATACGTATTTATTTTAGTTTAAATGCATGGTAAAAAAATTTTTAGGATTTACTGACAGTAATAGTTTTTTTTTTAATTATTTAAAACGTCATGTCTTTTTTTTTTAGTCGTATTCAATGGCTTACTGATTGATCAAATGTCACGAAAAATTCACTGTTTTCACAATACTGATTTTTTTCCCCTCCATAAGAACGACGATTTCGAGTAAAACGACTAATGTTATAAAAATCAAATCAACAAAATATTTTTTAAAAAATAACTAAAACTTTAGAATACAAAGTGATAAAGTTTAAAATTCTATTAAAGAAAAGTAGCAAGGATACGGCAGGTAAAGTATCATATAGAACTTTAGGGTACGATTCATTGAGTATCATCAGTTCCCGATCCCATCTCGCACCTTCAAGATACAGACCCTAAAAAATAGATATACATATATTTTAAGAACAAAGAAGAATTTGCTCAACAAATAAATATTTTTTAAGAATCAAATTAGGTTGATGTGTCAAAATAAATGTTTAAAAAATTGACAAAAATTACCTCAACATAGACGCCATCTTCTGGTTTACCATCCACGTCAGATTCGAACTTTAAAACTTCAAAATGGAATCTTAAAAAGTCTATGGGAATTTGGTATTTACGAGCGTAGTTTTGAGATGCTCCTGAAGTAGACAAAAACCAGTAATTTTTTTTTTATTATTTATTAAAAATTACACAAAATCAGTGTTTTAATTCCTTTAATTTTAAAGAATCGAAAGAATGTTTAAAAATATTTAGGTAAGAATATACGATTTTCAAAAACTATTTTTCTTGAAAAAGTTAATTATTTACACCAAATATAAATGAATGAAATTAGTCTGTTTGTATTTTCGTCAGAAGCGCGCCATTCTTACATCATAACATATATCAACTTCACTTTCAATCTTTATTTTTACGGACCCGCTGCAAATCTGTGGTGCTGCTATCTAGCGACCAAATATTAATCTAATCAAACTATAGTATTTTCCTTATGGAGCCGCTGAAGTTTTTGGTGCTGCCATCTATTACACAATATCTTATACTATTCTTATTAAATGATAAACTTTTTTTAAAAAATGAAATAGGAAGAATAAATTTTGTATTAGAAAATATTTTAAAAATAATTCATACCTGTTAAAAAGGACTGTGTAAAAAAGAAACCTGAAATCCAGAACACATTTGGAGGCCCATCTTTTACCCAGTTACTGAAAAATGTTAGCCTGAAATAAGAGGTTTAAAAGATTTATTGATTTAAAGGTATAAGAAAGTAATATCGTCTTTATTTTAACTACGTCTCGAAGATAGAATACGTGAATAGTTTACTGGTAGAAAAGCAAATGGTAGAAAATGCAGGGCTGTAAAAAAAATACCCTGTCTAAATAAAGGGGAGTGGGAAAGTGAGAGTTGATATTTCAATTTTGATCTTCCTGATCCATTGTCTCTTCCGCTTTTTTTGAGAAAATATTAAATAAGAGCATAAATATATTCAAGACCAAAACAAAATGTTAAAAATTTTTGTTAAAAAAAAACTTGGCCCATGGGGGGATCGAACCCACGACCTTCGCGTTATTAGCACGACGCTCTAACCAACTGAGCTAATGGGCCTTGCTACCGTTGTCCAAATTTAAATTCTAATCAGTGGAAACAAAAATTTAAAAAAAAATTACTCGTACTGTAATATGTTTTCTATTCATTTCACAAAAATTGAGAAAAATTCATCAGAACACATATATGAGAAACAAAAAAAAAGAAATAACACCCATTTTTTCTTTTCTTTTATTAAAATAAGAAAAAGACATTCTGCATCGGCCGGGAATCGAACCCGGGCCGCCCGCGTGGCAGGCGAGCATTCTACCACTGAACCACCGATGCTTATGATTCATCGCATTCTGTACATTCAAATAACTAGGAAAGTAGCATTTCGCAAACTTAATATGATAATTATTTGTTACATCCTTAACGATAATGCATAACTCTAGACGGGTAATTAAAAGTCATGTGGTGTTTCACCCCCAACTGGCTTTTTTTCCCATAAGTTTAGGCAATTTTAAATTTGTATTAAAAAAAAATAAACTCTTTAATTAATTTTTTTTTTAATTTTCCAGAAATGCAGTACTTTCTTTTAATTCTATATTCAGATCTATATAATTTTAAACAAATATCTTCCGAATTACAAAATCATAAAAATAGTTAAAACTGCTTTTAATGGAAGTAAAATTAAAATTAGCAACAAAAAAATATATATATTTGATTGAATTTTGAACAAATTCTTATCCTTGGCATTGGGTGAACTCTGAAAAATTAAAAGAACGCCAAAAGCCTCATTTGATTCAGTTTGAGGGAGCTTAATTTTTACGTCAATTTTGCCTGTCTTGCTTCTAAAACTTACAAATTTATTTACAAATAAATGAAAGATAAAATACAATTTAACTCATTGACACAGAAATGTGAATGTACACTTTTATTTCATAGTTAACTTTTTATGATACATTACTTTGTACAAATCAAACTTTAAAAATGAATTTACATAAAACTGAAACAAAACACTTTACCCAACCATTTAGTCTTCAGAAATAATAATAAAAAGTAATAATAATAAAATAAAAATTAAAACTTCATGAACTAGAATAGATTGAATTGAAATCAGACTGTCTCATAAAGGACAGATGGACAGTCACAAAGCATAAAAGATAAATTTTTGATCTTACCTTTCTGATATTTTTTTTTTCAAAGCAGACAGTTAAAACACAAATTACAACAGACCATCTTATAAAGAATAAGTGGACAGAAAAGCATAAGACAAAAATTACAAAACATAGATAGCTGATGGCATACCTATATAACAAAACCATATATAATAAAAAAAAGAATTTTTAAAAGACGATTAAAACAAAATTAGGAAGAAAGGAAGATTGGAATCACCATATGTCAGGTTTCTTTAAAAATTATAATTACCAAACACGGAAAGTAGGCTAAAAATCGACAATACTTCATTTTACTACTTTTATTTGCAAGACATACTATTTTTCATATAATTGCTGCTTCAAGGTCTATGATTTAAGATTTTTCTCTGTTGCAATCATGACACCCAAAAGACACTGGTGATATGCAGTGCACTGCCAAAGACCAGGTAGAAAAGGAAAGTTTTTAAAGCATCAAATGTTGTAACGGGAAAAAAGGTGTCAAAATGATTGTCAGTGGACAGTGTCATTTGAACAGTGTATATTTCAGGTCTTTAGTTGGATGAACAAATGGACTTTGTTCAGGCAGAGTCAGAATGATACACAAAAGAATATTTTTAGGCACAATAACTTTAGAATTGTTAATTAGACCATTCTTATAATGTTGAAAATAGGTAATGAGGGTGTTAAGTGGGATTTTTGACATCTTTTAATATTATCGTGCTTGAAAAAGATTTTTTTAGTTTCTTGAATTGAGACTTTTTAAGTACAATATGAAAAAGAAATTAGGAATTCTTAAATAGATACTTGAGGAGAATAGAATAACCTTAACTCCATTACTACAAGTTTTGAGATGAAATAGTTATAAATCAGTAGGATTTTTTTTGTTACTTATTTAAAACCTCTAAAAAATTCCAGGGACTTCGATATAGGTACTGACTTTAAGCCAATAAATTAGATCACAACAAATTTGCCCAGCTCCCTGACACTGAGTATTTTTCGTAAGAAAAAGTAACCAAATCCATAGCTCTGAAAACCATCGCCATACCAATCAGGCAATCATACCATTTTGCCAATCATTTTGCCACTTGAAGAGCATGAAAGTGTTGACTATAGTGGAATTGGGTCAGCAGCAGTATGAGGACAGATTTAAAAGACTATATCTGTCTATCACTTCCCACTCTATCTCAAATCCTATTGTAACTAAAACTTAAACTCAGGGATTGGAGGGATTCAGGGTGTTACTTGTAAGTTACTTTTTTTAGGTAACACATGGTAAAACCTTTATATTTTTCAGAAAGTAACATTAAATTAGTTACTTTTAGCAGTACCGTCTTATCTACCGAAAAGAAGGGTTTTGAAATAAATCACACTGACTGTCAAGCAGATTGCTGTTCGGCAAGTTTCGAAAAGTGCAAACCCTTTTGTTAACTGAATGGGTTCTACAGCAATGACCAACAACAGAGTCTCTCCCCTTGAAGAAGGGGGTGGGGGAGAGGCCACGTCCACACCTATTTCTGTCAGTATTTGCCCGAGAGTTTATTTATAAGAATTTCAGCATTTTGTTTGTGTAATGTTACATTAAGCATGGTTTTCTTTGAAAAATGGTAAGATGGCTAATTTCAATTTTTCTTATAACTTGAAATTTTAAAAAGTAATTGTAATTGTAACAAAATTACTTTTTTAATTAAGTAACTGTAACAGTTACTTTCTAAAAGTAACTTTCCAATCCCTGCTTAAACTAATAAGACTTTAAAAAATATTATTTATAATTAGATTTTTTTAAACCTACCTAGCCAAGAGATCAGCAATGTAACTTCCAAGTGGCTTTAATGAAGGGTACGACTTAGCAGCCCACATGGGTGGTACTTTTCCTACCAACATACAGTCGAAAACTTCCTCTAGTTCCGAACTCATAACCACGAGACCTTTTACAGCCTTCTGTAGGTTTTTTAGGGAATCACGAACAACAGAAGTTAGTCGATTAAATCGAATGAGTTCTTGCCTCAGCACAGTGTTCATGGATTCTGTGTAGATCACAGGGTACTGCTTAATGACCTAAAAAATAGCAAGCAATTTGAATAATTATTGAAAGAGTTAAAAAATTTAAGTAGTAAATAAGCACAGATGCAGTTACACTCCACAAAATCTTATTCATTTTTTTAAAGGGAACAAAACTTTTGCAAGTGGTTTTACGGTCACCTAGATTCCAGTGCACTTTTTAAAAGACATTCTTAAAAAGTCATCAAATTTCTGCGCTGGTTAAGTACAAAAATATCTGTTTTCTTAATATAATTTCAGTAACTCATTAAGCTTAATTGTTTATTTATATAAAAAAACTTAAATATTTCCTCATTACTTTTTATTGATTTCTTCGCTTTAAATAAAGAACATGATAGAAAGAGTTCAAAAGTACCCCAACATTTTTATATACTATTCACATTGATTGTTCTTAAAAATTAATCTATTTCACCTTCTCAATATCGAAATCTGGCGGTAATTTCTCAAGTATGTCATCAGCTAAATCATAGACCACTTCTCCAGGGGAGTGTGTTCCTGCTCCAGCTGATCGTCCTTGGGTTAATAAAATGCCATCTAAAAGCTAAAATAAAAATTTTAATTGAAGAAGTGCCAAAATATTTTATTTGTTTTTGTTTTATTACAAAACTCTCTGGTTCCTAAAATGTCTAATAGTTTGAGATGTACAATTACATTATATATACATGGGGGTATCTTAACATTTTGTGCTATCTTTTTGACAGCCCAATAAAATAATTTCAATAACTTTAATAACATACATCATTTATCTTGTTTTTATACATTCTTCATCTTGGAATTGCATTTTATTTAAATTAGTAATTATTCCCTTAATTACAGTAATATTTTTAGGTTAATTTTGGCCCCATTTGTTTAATACATCCTACATAATATTTGATCTGAGTTATTTGTTTTGATTGCATAAGCTATTTATTGATCATTAATACTATTTATCATTTATTGAAATGCTTTTTACATAATATTAAACAATTTCGATTGGTTCTCCATAAGATATAACTTTAATCACTTGATCATTGCAAGTTATAATTATCTTTAGTATATTTACATAATGGATTTACAATTTACATGCAATATTTACTTAATTACTGACTATATGTATCTTAATTGGTGTTAAATACTTTTATAATTGCAGCCTAAATACTTTACAACATGAATTCCAGCATTAACTTCGCTAGTATTTAATCATTTCCTGTTCTTTTAGCAATTACTGATTTTTGTAAACTAACAATTTTACTGCTAATTTTGTAATTTTCAGTATCAAAATCAATTTATTGTATTTTTATTTCCATATTGTGTTATTCTACAAAAAATTCCCTATCTAGCAGTAGCGAGTACCTGGATTTTCGCTACGTTTGGAGTTAGTTATGCCCCGTTCAGTCTTTTATTTCGTTCGCTGTTTCCTTGATCACCATGTTTCTTTTCGACCAGTTTTCGGTAGCCATTACATCCGGCCTCCTCGAAATTTTCGCGCCTTTTCCTGGCGTCTCTGGAAGACTCCGTGATTGGTCAGAAGTTTCTTTCGCATCCCAGTCATGGGATTTTTCGGTGTGACGTAGGTTTTTTTCTTAACGTTTATATCAATATATTAGCCTTTTAATCGTTTTCGTTACCGGTTTTGGAGGGTGCTTAAATACTTCGAGCGGGTAGAATTCGACGTCTTTTGCTAAAACTCACTGCTTGGGAATACATGCAATTTCGTGGATCGTCCGATGGTAGAAAACCTTCAATCAGCCTCAACTACTAGTTCCGAGATGTCATCGCCAAGCCAATGAACTTAAGTGCCTAGTGCAAATCCCAGCCGGGAGTCCCCTAGCCATGTGGGGTTCTCCTCAACCACTGTTTAACCCCGGTAAATACCAGCCGGAGCCGGGTCCATAGACGTCCGTCGACGTTCATCCAGTGTTGTCCAGGACACTAAACACACCCTTAACCGGGAGTCCACTGGCCATGTGGGGTTCTCCTCAACCACTGTTTAACCCCGGTAAATACCAGCCGGAGCCGGGTCCATAGACGTCCGTCGACGTTCATCCAGTGTTGTCCAGGACACTAAACACACCCTTAACCGGGAGTCCACTGGCCATGTGGGGTTCTCCTCAACCACTGTTTAACCCCGGTAAATACCAGCCGGAGCCGGGTCCATAGACGTCCGTCGACGTTCATCCAGTGTTGTCCAGGACACTAAACACACCCTTAACCGGGAGTCCACTGGCCATGTGGGGTTCTCCTCAACCACTGTTTAACCCCGGTAAATACCAGCCGGAGCCGGGTCCATAGACGTCCGTCGACGTTCATCCAGTGTTGTCCAGGACACTAAACACACCCTTAACCGGGAGTCCACTGGCCATGTGGGGTTCTCCTCAACCACTGTTTAACCCCGGTAAATACCAGCCGGAGCCGGGTCCATAGACGTCCGTCGACGTTCATCCAGTGTTGTCCAGGACACTAAACACACCCTTAACCGGGAGTCCACTGGCCATGTGGGGTTCTCCTCAACCACTGTTTAACCCCGGTAAATACCAGCCGGAGCCGGGTCCATAGACGTCCGTCGACGTTCATCCAGTGTTGTCCAGGACACTAAACACACTCTTCACCGGGATCCTCCCACCATCATCTCCTGCCCGGGTACATCCGGCCAGTACTACAAGCTATGGACCCTCTACGTTTTTGTGCGATATGAACTTACCGGCCAATGGATTAAATCGATTCGTTCTAAGTGAGCACCCTCCCAAATCGAGTGAGCCAGTTTCAATTAATTTTATTTAATTTGTTCTGAGTCTTTTTGCTTTAATTTGTTTTTGTTTTTAATTTAACGTTAAGGATTTAAATTTTTATGATGGTTTAACTTTTTGTCATTAATTTAATTGGGTAGTTGAAAACTCCAGGTGGTCTCTGTGTTAGATAATTTTTTTTACAACTTGTACTCAATTTAAAATTGCTTAATTATTTACTTAATTGATTTCTCACCTTATATTATGTCTAACTTCAAATTGATAGATTATTTGATTCATGTTTATGTGATAGATCATCTTAATTGCTTGTGTTTCAAGACACTTATTAATGTGCATAATTCACTACTGTCCAAACATATTGATACCATTTGTAATTCATATCGATATTTTTTTTTTTTTTTAAATAAATATTTAGTTTGGCAATTTTCTTGTTTTTATTTGGATTTCGAATTATTTCTTTATTTAATATTAATTTTCTTGTACTGGGTTGTCAGATCCGGCCATTTTCAGGATAACCCAGTATAATTTTTAACTCTTTCTGTGCCAGTGATGCCATTTGTCATCATCATGTTTCTGATCATAATTTAATAAAAATATTTGGGCTGACTATTAAGATCAATAAAAAATATTTTATAATAGAAAAAAAGTTTGAAGAATTGAATGATGTGTTTTTGATATCATAAATGGCTATAGTCGATCAGAAAAAATAATCTAAAATGATAATGCCGAATTTTCATTGGGAGTGAAAGGGTTAATGTATGGGTTACATACTAAGTTATCTTAATTTAAAATAGAATTTCAAATAAGAATAATAATATAAAAAATAGTTTCCTGGTTTTAAGTCATACTTTTGATAACAATCATTAGGATTTAAGAAATAACTGTTTTCTATAAACTAAATAAAGCTTTATATTTTCAATGCACAACTTTTAAAAAGTTGATTGGTTGTATTTTTGTATAAATGAGAAAAGAATAAGAAATAAGATATTGAAGTTAAAACGGCCTTGATGAATTTTCATATGTAAATTATTTCGCAAAAATATATATTCAATTTACCATGATTTAAATAAACAGCCCAAGCCCCTTTGACCAAGTTATTTAGATAGGAATTAGAATTACATTATCAAAGATTATGAAAGAGAACATATCTAAAAAATGATAACAAAAACTACAAAATGATTACTATAATTAATTTTAAAATGGTATTTACTACAGCACAATACGAAATTATGTTTTATTTAATAATCTACTGAAAATATGGTCTTAATGCACATTAATATCATAGCAAAAATGTAGAAATTACACAACCAAAATATCATACACCTTTTATATCATTTTAAAACAACAAACCTGTTGAGTTTCTTGATTATCCTTAGTGATATCTGCATTTTCATGAAGACCAAATACCTCAGGGTGGGGGTTTATTGGTAAAGTGCGAATGTATTCCACAAATCCCTCTCGATCTCTTTGTTGAGGTATGAAATACAAGCCACTTTCAGAAAAGCTAAAATAAAATTAACAAAAATGAGAAAACACAGTCATAAGTATATTATAATAAATTAGGATTAGAGTATATTCTTTATTGATTAAATAGGATTGAAATTTTTCTCAGCTTAAAAAAGCTCCCCATATATCTTCATTTAGAAATGATTTGTCGTTCTCAAACTTTTAGTATATCAAGTTTTGCAGCATTTTAATTTTAATATAGTAAGAGTGGACAACAATAGAAAATAAATTATAATGAGGTGTACAAATTTTTTTTTAAAAAAACAATGCTTGACTTCAATCTAGCATTCATAGTCATAGAAAGTTTCAACCCACAAAAATAAAAGGTTATGAAATTTGCAAAAGCTACAAATATGATTTACACACATAATAATTTTACCAAGATCATTTGTGTTTTAACAGTTATAACACTTTACCGACCGGCCTTCGATTAATCGACGTTTTGTTCTTAGCGCATACCGACCAGCTGTCAATTAATCGACGTTTGATCTTTCTGTTAGATTTGGGTAGGCCGTGTTCAGTCTATGCTTCGATCCACGACCGATCTGCCTCAAGTTGTCCAGTACTTTGGATCGCTCTAGACCAGAAGTGTTTGGTGGATTAGTGCGGTCGGTTCGAGCCAGGATCAAAGTACCCGAGTTTAGTTTGAATTATCATCACACTAGAGACACACGAGGGCCATTGGGAAACCAAGTCGGTGTCTCGGACGATCTGTGGCTGAGCGGACGGTGAAAGGGCATAATAAGTTCAAACCGCTTCCAGTGGGTAAAGTGTTAATTAGTAAAAAATTTAAAGGTTAAATAAAATATATTTGTCGGTTAACATACCTGTAAGCACTATCTGTAATTATTTTTCTAGTGTATACTAAAGATAATAAGGATAATAGCAGTCTTCTATCTTTATCATCTGTAACTCTTCCTCCATAGTTGCACTCGCCCGTCAAATAAGTCAGGGCCTCCAATGGCAATTCTTTATAGTCATTCAAAAACATCTGAATGCAAAAAATCATTATTGCAGTTTTACTTATTCAAAAGTATATGATGGTTTATAACAACCAAATATAAGAGTTTCAAATTGAATAATAGTAACATAACAAGAAAAGAGAGCCCAATGAGGGACGAGTGTAGGTTATATAGCCCATTACTCTATGAGCATAGGATGACAAAAATATGTTAGTGATTCATTTACTCAACAAAATAGGTTAGGAAAGGTAATGATGATAAGGAGGTACTGACAGGATGACTGGGCAGGTGATAATTCTTCTGCCACAGTGGACGTCAAAGATAGGGGTACGTTAAATAATAGTAAAAGAAGTTACAAAATATTGCAATCATATTTTTTTTTAGGAAATTGTTTAATACATTCTTTAAAATGTAATAAATGAATTTTGATTAGAAACCCCAGGTTTATCTAACATTTTAAAAATGTATATATTTACTATTTACTCTGTGCTACATATTTGGCTAAGCATTTAAATTTTAAAGTATGCAACTGGTGAAAATTAAAATTTAATAAAAATAAAATGTGTTGCAAATAATTTATACAATTTTATGTAACAGTTCATTAAAAAATTGGCTAACAGCTCAGGAAACTTTTTTTTAAAATTCTTCGAATAACTCAAATGTAATAAAAAATGAAGAGCTTAGTGGAAGAACGTGCTAAGTGACATTTATGAAAAAAATTTAGATTTTTGTAAATAAACATGCTATTCCCTACTTTAATGATAAAAAAGATTCCATCTTTTCATAAACTTAAAGTTAAGTACATTCTTTACCTTTTGTAAGTGTCATTTTTAAAAGTATGCAAATGCAAACGATAAACTTCAAAGCTAATTTTCTTGTTTTCACCTTTTTGTCACTTAGCACATTCTTCTACTAAGCTCTTCAAATGTCTTAACACTTACTTGCAATTGAGTCATGCTAATCCTCAAGTCTGACTCATTGAACTCGTATGGTATATTCCATCCCAAAGGACCAAACTTTCTCCGTTCTTGTACTAAGGCATGGAAAAAGCACAGCCCAAACAGCAGCTTATGCCACAAATCAGGCTGGTTCAAGAAAATATCATTAATAATGTAATAAATAATTTTATTAGTAATATATGGAAATTGAATATCAAAATGCATACAATTTATAAAGTGGCATTTGGAAATCATAAAATCACAATAAAACATAACTATAATTTTTAAAAAGTGGAAGTGAGATATTTTTCTCAATAAAATTAAATCACAATTTAAACAGTTAAAAATTAACATTTATTGTTAAAACAAGATACTGCCCTAAATAAATTATCTGTAAAAAAATAAGTAGACAAACAGTCTGGTTCTTTCACTATTATTTATACAATAAAAATCAGCAATAAGGAGAACTAAATTAATAATTTAACTAAACATTTTATAAGTCATACAGTGTTATAAACTTCGGAACACAAAATTTTAGGATTGAAACTTATTTCTGTAGTTCTTATTAGAATATTGGGAAATTACTGTAAACAATTTTATTAAGAGGGACTGTCATTTCCATAGAAATAATGCATTAGTTTTGAAGTCACGCCTTTTGCAAAATAATTGCTTTGCCATGTTATCTAGTTATATATGTTAATCATCATAACATCGAAATGAAACAATTTTGAAACGAAAATGTTATCTAGTTATTTATTTAATTATATATTTTTGAAGCTTTAAAATGCCAAAAATATACAGCAGATGGCGACAATATTTTAAAATTTTATCAATTAATAATTAAATAGCTGGATGTTATTTTCTTTTCAATTTTGTTTCAAATTGAAGTTAGGATGATTCCCATACTTGGTGAAAATAGGATAACAAGGCAAAGCAATTCTTTTGCATTAGTTCCGGTTTCAAAACTAATGCATCAGCTCTACTGGACTGACAGTCTATCTTAAACATGAAATATACAGATTTAAAACTTATTTTATCATAGAAATTAAAATAACTCACCTTATCACAGCCATTATAGAAATCTTTATTTGAAATTGGATCACTGAGGTATGACCGCAATAGGTTTGCTCTGAGACCTTTTGGAGGTTCATTTGTCATTTTTACACCTAGGTTTAATAAAAGTCCAAGGTTAATAAAAATATGAATGACAATTTAAAATTCGAATAAATGTCACTTGAAAAACAATGAAATGTTACAAAAGAGATGTAGGTGATTTTTGCATGGTATTTTACAAGAATATTGTGTTTTTTACTGTCAGAATCAATAATTTCAAATTCAATTTAACTGTGTTACATGGTGTTGAATACATATTTATTTACAGTCAAACCCTGTTAGTGTGAACTCGAAGGGAGCAACAAAACATTTCATGTTAACCAACAGGAATTTTTTTAATTGAACTTGTGAATAGTTTTTTTAATGATATCTAAAAACTATTCTAATTTAATAATGCAATACATTAAAAATACATGTATACAATTAGTATTTCAATTAGTTTATTTGGAGTAGTACAAATCATAGAAAAATTAAATTTTAAAAACTTATTTTTTAAAAATTAACACAAATCAAATTTAAACTCGCGAATTGTGGGAGATCTCATTTGTGGGAAGTAGAAGATTTTTATTAGTGTAAAGCTGATTTTGCCGAAAGCAATTTTGTGTTAAGAGATGTTTTAGCATTAGCACAAAGCTTTATAGGCCGGAGAAATGCTTTCAGTTCATTTCAAGAGTAAAAGATGAAGCATACTTGTAAATATATTCCTGTTTACTTGACCCCCTTCCTAAATAATGACTTTCATGAATTTTAATGATTTAATAAACTAATTTATTGAAACACCTTAGCTTATTATTTTAAGAATATCATACACTAAATATACTAAAAATGAAGCTACAATATTTTTGAACAATTTTAGATTTTCAAACTACCATTTTGAAGTATTGACACTGGGAATGTTTCAGATGGGTAACTAGTCAACCATAACCGAAAATTTGGATCTGTCTTATCAGGAGTAACTACCTATGGGAAATAGAAATATTAGTAAAAATATATTATTTATTTTCTTTATGTACACATATAGAAAGGAATTATATATAACATGTATTTATTACCTCTTCACAAATATTTTCTAAAACATTCATCCAACTTGTAGCAAGATGACAGTTTTGTAGCACAACCCATGAGCCATCCTGTAAAGCCTTATCAATCATAGCTTTTGCAATGGGGCCCTGGAATAGTTACAAAACTGCTGACTAATTGGGTAGGTTGAAACAAAAAAAAATTACTTGTCAGAAAATAAAGAAAATTAATATATATTTTAAAAAGAGTTCAACATGGAAGCACTTATATTTATGTTTAAGAGAGAGGAGGGGCAGTAAAGAAGAAAGCAACTCAATTTGAAGAAGAAAAAAAAGATCCATTTAATGAAGTAAAGCTGATAAAGAATTACATCCTCTCCTAAACCCTTCACCACTCCTAATGACAAAAAAAAGGCGGATAGTCAGAGTTTCAATAGGTAGCCTCTAGAGGGTGCTGGTGTACAAGCACTATACAACATTTTTAGGCAACACAAACTTCAAACCTCAAAATTGTAAATACTCAAGAACAAAATCTTGGCCTCAACTTATTTGTACTTTTTAACAAAACAGATTTGTGTTGACAAGTGTTGAATCTACTTAACTTATTTTCTTACTTATATATGCTTGAAAACAATCAATATATTTAAAACAGAAATCACACTAAGTCTACTTAGACTATTAGGCTACAAGTCTACTTAGACTATAAGGCTACAAGTCTACTTAGACTATTAGGCTGCTAAGTCTACTTACACTTGGGTAACGAGGAATACCTAGATTATAAATGTTGTAACATTTTACTTTTTCTAAAAAAAAATGGCTGCATGATAAGCATAACTTAAGCTAAAAGAAAAAACTTATTTTACTGCATTGGCATTAAAAAAGCAAGGATACAACAATTATCTAAATCCACTTAATAAATTTATATGTATCTGATAATATTATTTAAATTTAATTTTGAGTGGCGGTTTGCAGTGGTAGTAGTCTATTTTTTTAATTAAAGTTTATATTTAATGTACTATTTTACCTGTCCCTGTCCTAAAGATATGGTTTGTATCTTATTCGCAGTCATTTTCTTATCAGCTCCGAATTTCAAGAGAGCAGCCATGGGATCAGCTCCAGGTGACAGGATAAATATAAGGGGAGTGCAGCAGTTGGAATCATTATAGGAACAAGCCAAATCAAAAGTAGGTGGTTCAATGTAGGACTGACCCATATTTTGGCTAACGAAATTCTGTAAAGATAACATATTAATAGATTCCATAAATAGGTACTGTATCGAATAATTATCAAAGCATTTTGGTCAAGCATCATGGAAATTATATACCTCATTAAAAATAATAAGGAAAATATGTTTTTAAAATTTGAATTGATTTTACACATGCACCTAATATTCAATTAGGTCCAAAACTTAATTTTTTTTTGGTCAATTAATAAAAGCTTAACAAGGAGTAGAAACTAATTATAATTATTTTTAATTCTTAAGTTATAAGTAACTTTTTTTTTAAACTTCAAACTTACTTTATGTGTCTAGTTAATAGAGAAATATTTGTGCAAAAAAAATTAAATTAAAAGTAATAATAAATGTTAAATAAAAAAAATTACGCAACTTAATACAGGTAAATCTTCCTCTACAAGTCTATTACATATTTTTTGAAGACTTTTAAAGATTACAAAATTTCCAAAATAAAATTTGAATTTTTTTTAATGCTTAACTGACATGAAGGATACTTTTTTACTGATCCACAAAAAATACAAATCAAGAAGGCTTATTATTTAAATGAATGTCATCTGCATTAAATACCTGAACTGATGGAATAAGTTTATCTGGTCTCAGACATCGTAATACTGCCATTTTTGAAAGACCATCTATGTCTGAGAATGGAGCGGGATAGTCCACTTTATGAGGCAGTGGTGAGTCATAGACATTTTTCCAATGGGAAGTACTCTTCTCAACACCTATAAAATCAAAAATACAATTACACTTACGAAATAATTTAAATCTGTAACAAAAGCTTCAGGTGAGCAAAGCTTAGCAATTCATAAAATTTTAACATTATATTTTGCATATAAATAAAAAATAGCATCAGATTTTTGCTGAGCTTAAGTAATCATAGTAGTTTTTAAACGGGTATTTGCTACAACCTTAGAAGAAGTAGTAATGTATGCTTTTATAGAATAGACAATCAATAATTATACAGCATAAAGCATTTTGACTATTTTAAGGAGAAGAGCTTTTGCTTCACTTTAAGAAGCCCTATGCAAAAAAAAAAACTTTCAACAAAAAAATTAGTTTGATTCCTCAAAATATTTGATAATTCTATAAAAACCATCATTGCATCAATTTTACTTCAGGAAGAATTGTAATTTTAGTGCTATGAAATATAGATACAGGGCTTCTTAATCAAGACCACAAGCAGAATAATTCTTAAATGAACATTAATTACTGGTAAAACTTTATAATATAATTAATACTTTATTGCTCAAACAATATTTTGATAAAATAAATTATCAAAGCAAACCAATTTGACCAAAGAATTTACGAATGCATATTGTTATCCATGTAAAACAAAGCACTTACTTTCTCGTAACCCTTGAAGTGTGGGTAAATCTGAAGCTTTCACTATTTCTGACCATGCACGATCTGTCAGCCAATCTGATGCAGGATTAGGATATGGGTTTTCCAAAGCAACTCCACCAGTGAGTAAAAATCTCCAAACTTCTTCATCAATTTCATCTCTAAAAAAAATATTAAATTATAAAGCAAAAAAAAAATTAAGATAGAAGGTAACTTTGGACAAAATAGCCCATGAATAAAAAACAAGACAAATTTCAATATTAAAAATTTTAATGCGAGTACCATCACACATAAGTTATTACAGAGAAAAACTTGGACAATGTTAACCCAAATTGATAACAATTATATATTTTTGTGTGTATTAATACAACGAAACGCAATTGCATTTGGGTGGGTAAATAATAGGCACCTGATAATGACTCTTACTGTAAATATAATTCTCTTTTGAAACAACAAATAGCATAATACTTACCTACCTGAGAAATACCAATAAAAATTTACTACAGTAATACTACAGACTTAATAATAAAACAATTGTCAACAAACTGTCTTAATAATAAAAAAATTACATTTAATGTGTTAAATTAGTTATGATACTTAAGTATCTTCTAACATGGGTAAATACCAAAAAGAATAGGCACAGGCAATGATAAGCTTATAAATTTATAATTTATTTTAAATACTAAAAACAAGTATCAAAATAAAATTATCCTTTACCCAGACTTTTTAAGACCTAACATTACAATTACACAATAATTCATTCTTTTTCAATATTAACAAAATGTATGAAAGAAAATATGTTGATTACCTGCCCCGTAAAATACCAATACAGAGAAGAAAGGAAAAAAGCAGTTTGTCCTTCTCGAATAAAGACCGACAGACATTTCTATAGATGCTTGCAGTGAAATGGTTATTGAGGTTGGCGATTCTTGTATCAAGATGAGTGGACATTTCACTTTTTTCAATAGACTTAAGAAAGGAGAGTTAAAATTAAATGAAAGAGGAAAGATATATGTTAGTTCAAGAAAATTGTTAGAGGAATAAATGGGACAGTAATAAAAAATGCTGAAAAGAAAAATTAGTATGTTATGGAAAAGTGGGTTATACAGTAGAGCAAGTAGGTTAAAACATTGAAAGGTGGGTTAGATATAAGAGCAAGTAGGTAAAACATTGAAAAGTGGGTGATACATTAAGAAATTCAAACCTAAGATTCATAACTAGGGATTTTCAAATCTCAGTTTTGAATATTGTCAAAATTTCAGACAACAATTACACATAAGTTGTTTGTTTCAAGTGTTGCCATTGACATAAATTCTTGCATTGCAATTTTATACAAAAAATAGCATTTTCAAATTATTTCTGATTAGCCTTTTGAAATTAATAGTCTTATGAAGATCCTCACAAGGAACCCCCATTGTTTGGTTCCCAAGCATGCTTGGTTCCCATTTTAAGGCCCCACACTTAAAGGGTGAAAGGAAGGGTCAACCTCACTCCATCTGGGATTTGATCCCCAGAACTACGGTGTGGCATTGCCACTACGCCTCTGGGCCACTATCTTACAAACCTGACAAAAGCATAAATTTAGAGTTTCACCGTAGAACCTATCCATCATATTTAGGTTGTTTCACATTTTTTAAAAGCAATTATTAAGACACCTACTTATATAAATTATTAATCTTAAACTGCAAATAATAATAATGATATTAAAAAAGTTCTTACTTGATAATACAGACTTATAAACCAGGATAGAGAATATTGGTACATTGGGTCGATGTTGCTTAAACTGGAAATGCAAAAGAAAAGGATGGAAGAGTGCTCAGCAACAGGTTGATAGCCATTGCGAACAGAATCGATTTCCAGCTTAGTTTCATCAGCCACATTCTAAGAATAATTTATTTTATTTTTTAATTACATACATGCAGTTTTATATATAGAACTTAAAAACATTTTACTAATAAAAGTAGAACATTTTAAATCGAAAAAAGAATTACTTCTTTTTCAGAGATTTCTTCTGAAAGTATTTTTGATGAAGTCAGCACTTTACAACCTGTTTCATCTTCTAATATGTTACCCTATTATAAAGGAAAATATATTACATTAAATAAATACATTAAACAGCTATTTCAACAGAAAAATATGCAACTTAATATTACACAAAGATTAAAAATTAATGAATAACATTCAATGTAAAAAAAAAATCTTATTCCTTAAGCGTTACCTCTGAAGAAGACAGAACTTCTAATATTCGATCTTCAATTTCTTTGAGGAGTCTCTTGTTTTCGGCACTCTCCAAAATAAGTTTGTTTTTATTTTCTTCTAACTCTGGGTCTTCCTTGGCAGCAACTATACCCAGTAACTGATCTTGAAGACCAAGTGGGGTGATCATGAAATTGATTATAGTAACCTAAATATAGATAAACAAAATTTGATAACTCTTTCAGCCACACTAAGCTCCACGTGCATTTTTGTATAGGATTGCAAGTCAAATTTATGAAAAAAAATAGTTGCTTTAGTAGCCTAGAATTTTCAAAATAGTAGCAAAAATAGTCTCCTGATTATCAAAAAAGTAGTAAAAATAGTTGCCATAAATTCGAATATGCTATGTATAGTTAAAAATTAAAGGATTTACAATTATTTTTCATTGTTTTTTTTATAAAAGGTTTTTATATTCAAATAAAAAAGTTTCAAATAACTTTTTCCATTGAGTTTAAAAAATGAAAGGTTTTTTCCATCACGTCACCAGATTTAGGTAACAGAATTAAACTGGTGTGGATCAAAGTTAAATCAGTAATCATCGTATATGGATTTAACTTTGATTGCATTGAGCAACTCTAAGCCACATAACTTTTTAGACACACAATTTAACAAATACCCAATTGCATGAAATAAAACATTCATGGAAGAATCAACTATCAAGCTTGCAAACAAATTATATTAGATTTTTTTAAAGTAAAGTGTATATTGTTTAATAATATTTTTATTTGTGTTTTCAAAAAAATCAGTATTTAGTCCACTTCCAAACTAAATACTTTGTAATTTTATAAAAATCGTATGTTTTGAGGTATTGATATGAAGTTTTAACCAACAATATGATTGTAACTCAAACGACAAAACAACCATCTGTGAAGTAAATTAAAAAGATTTCAATTGAAAAGTTTTCTATAACATTAAAAATAATATAAAATGTTTAATCAATATGTGATTAAATTTAAAGAGATTTAATAAAATTGCAAACTCACCTTCACTGATATTTCAGGTAAATAGTGAGGATTTTGAAGTCTTGTTGTAATGTAGAAACGAAAATCTTTTGAATACGGCACAACATTATCCCCAACTTTTATCATCTAATAAAGAAAACATTTTTGTTAAATCAAAGTATGCTGGAAAATGAACCATAAAAATGGTGAATCAATAGAAGATGTCTGAACATTTCAATACGTACCTCCATACCACCTTCTTTAAACACAGATTTTGTTAATATTGGTTCTAAAATTGGGTCCAAGTCTTCACCAACATTCTCTAATAATGCTGGATGACCAAACTGTATAGCAGATTCCAATACTTGCAAGTAGTTACTGTCGGTTAGTTTTAATACATGCAAATTGTTTTCCTTCTCCATGTTTTTAATCCATTTACTTGCTTGTCCTAAGCAAAAGTTTTTAAATTGTCAATTATTAATGCATTTCTTTCAATGTACAGTAGTCCCTCGATATCTCGAACTTCGATATCTCGAAAACCTTGATATGTCGAAAATTTATTTTTCCCCCTTGATATCACATATACATCTAATGTTAATTTCAATGCTTATGTCGAAGACTTTTTACTCAAAACCTTGGTATGTCGAATATTTTTCGAAGTAAACAAGATGCATTTTCCTTGAAAAATCGCCGTTCAGACGTGTAGAATAAAAGCGGAGTGCCGTTTCCAAGAATCCCACACCCTTCATTATCTCTCGGAGGGTCGGGGACGATTCTGAGAAGTCCCGAGTGGTCACTTTAACAGCAAACAAAGGGAGGGGAACAGGTTCCTTGTCGTACAAGTGTCATTTTTCTTTTCTTTTTTTTGTGGGGGGGGAGGGAGGATAGCAGGTGCGCGCTGGACATTTGAAACGTTTGTTATCGGTTTGCTTAGTGAAGAATAGAATGTGCACGCATGCGTAGTGAACAAAGTTCTAAACGGAGGAACCACCGGTTACTTTGAAGGAGTCACATTTCGTATTCGCCTACTCCCTGCATTGCTGCGTTGCATGTGGCATTGAATCTTCAAAAAATGGAGAGCTCTAAGAGCGTTAAGCGAAAGTTGAATGTGTTGACAATTGAAAAAAAGGTAGAGATTTTAGAGGCTGTTGATAAAGGTGGAAAAAAAGGACAAATCGCAAAGGATTTCAATATTCCAGCTTCAACCTTATCGACAATATTGAAAAACAGAGACAAAATTGAAAATGTTTTCAAGCAGGAAAAAGGATCTGCGAAGAAGATTAGGATGGCCGGATATCCCGATTTAGAAGAATGCCTCATAAAATGGTTCAAACAGTGCAGAGATCGCAATGTCCCTCTTGGCGGCAATGTTTTAAAAGAAAAGGCTGAGCAGTTTGCAGAAAAACTGGGGCATAAGGATTTCAAAAGCAGCAATGGATGGTTGGAAAACTTTAAAAAACGCCACAACATCATCTTTAGAAAATTGTGCGGCGAGAGCCAATCAGTGAACGATGAACTTTGTTCAGAATGGATTAAAAATCTTAGTGATCTTTTGAAAGACTATACCCCGGACAACATCTACAACGCTGATGAGACGGGGCTTTTCTTTAAAGCTCTGCCTGACAAAACTGCAGTTTTCAAAGGTGATTCATGTCACGGGGGAAAACAAAGTAAGGATCGAGTGACATTGCTACTGGCTGCCAACATGAGTGGGACCGATAAACTCACTCCTTTGATGATTGGAAAGTCCAAAAGCCCAAGGTGCTTCAAAGGAATCAAGTCCTTTCCTCTTCATTATAAAGCAAACAAAAAGGCTTGGATGACCAGTGAATTTTTTGCAGACTGGCTGAAGCAAATTGATAAGGACATGAGCAAAAAGAAGAAGAAAATCATTCTTTTCATCGATAATTGCAAGGCCCACGGCATTATCCCTAAAATGAAAGCGGTGAAAGTTGTTTTCCTCCCAGCTAACACCACATCAAGGCTGCAACCTTTGGATCAAGGCATTATTCGAAGTTTCAAAGTTGGATACAGGAGGGATTTGGTAAAGAACATCGTAGATGCCATTGACAGGGAAGAGGAAATTAAGCCGGTCAATATTCTTGATTGCATGAGAATGGCTGACCGAGCTTGGAGGCACGTAACGCAAAAGACGATTGCAAACTGCTTTAAGAAAGCTGGCTTTGTAAAAGAAGAAGAAGAAACTGAAATTGAATCGGACGAAGAACAGGAGATCAGTGCTGAACCAGGAAATGACATGGAATGCGAAAAATGGGAGGAAATCACAAAATCCCTCAAGATTTCCGAAATAACATTTGAAGATTTCGTTGAAGTAGACGCCGACGTTGAAGTTTGTGGGCTGTGGACGGACGAAGAAATCATTTCTCAGTCTATTTCTTCTCCACCATCTGATGATGAGGAAGAAGTTTATGTTCCGGAACCACCATCACGTACTGTTACTGCTTCTCAAGCTAGAGATGCTGTGAACATTTTACGACGCTTTATGGAATGTTCGGAAAATGTGGAAACCGAAGACTTTGCCGCGATTTTTCGAATTGAAAAATTAGTTGAAAACCAATTTCAAAATAGATGTCGCCAGGCCACAATGCTGGACTACTTCCAAAAATTCTAGTTATGCTAAATTTAGGTAATTATTTTTTATATACCATACATTGTACATACTTTTGTAAAATTAAAATTATCATTGCCCGAAACTTATTGCCAGTTATATTACAAATTTAAACGTACTCAATTTCCTGCTCTATGATTAATTTTTAGAACATGTATTACTACATAGTATAATATTTGTAGAGTAATTTCATAGTTTTGGTTATGACCTTGTTATCTCGAAAACTCGCTATCTCGAATTTTTTTCGGCGTCCCTTCGTCTTCGAGATATCGAGGTTCTACTGTATTTAAAAAAAATTGGAGAGATATTGAGTTCAATGGTTAATGAGATTATGAAAGTATTGAAATGGGTTGAAAATATTAAGTATGGAATGGAATGTAAGTATGGGAATTAAATGTCTAGTTTATCCAATAATTTGCATAACTGGGCATAACTTTTTAAATTTTAATTTTCACCAATAACTCTAATCAATCTTCTAACATGCCTGCTGACTTCAGACAAATGTACTGAATTCCACCGAAATAAACCTTCTACTAGACATAGTAAAACAATAGAGATATGTTTCTAATAAAATAGAAACATATCCAAATTAAAGTAACTGTAGAAAAAAGAATGTGATTAGCCTTTTCTACAAACTATTGGCAAGTTTGTTGGTAAGTCTATTCCTTACAGCTAAGTTTGTTCCTAATTTAATTTTGTCATAGAACAGCTCCTTTAGAAAATATACTTTTATTTTAAATGCATAACCTTTAGTAAACATTGCCTTGACAACACTAAGTAACATGTGTACCTTGAGGATCCACCAGTAAAGGCCACCTTCTTCCGAAATGCACAATAATGCTATTTTCAACAGAGAAGTTATCTACAGGTAATCCAGCAATTTGCCAGCTCCTTATTAAAACTGGTTCTCCGAGTGTGTCAATGACAGAAAAATCTTCAGAGCATGGTATTCCTGATTCTTTACAAACAGTTAGCCAAGAAGTTATGCATTCCTACAATGAAAAACATGTTTTTATGCTATATGGGAGTAGGTCAAACACAGCTTTTTATCTGTAACCAATTTGTGACAAGTAAAGATTAAAATATTATTATTTATAAAAAATTAAATGTGTTACATTATGTTATAATTTTTGAAAAAGTACTTCACTGATATAACTCTGAAAAAAAAAGTAAATACGAAAAAAAAATGCTATGATTACTAAATTTTGTTAACTCATGTCAGTTTTGTGCTCCAATGATTTAAATTATTTTTAACAAAACATACATAAATTGTAACACTAAACAGACATCATGTGCAATGTATTAACTTATACATCATATTCAAACTTTAATTTACGTTTGAAAAATTTCTTTTTATATACAGGATAATTTCAAAAAATGTGTACAAATATGAACTTAACAAAACAAATTCCAATATCCCTTTTATCAAAAATGTTAAAAACACATTTTTATTATAATTCAATAGTTTGTCCTTACCTGTCGAAATTCTACCGTAAATGCACCAAGATATGCAATCACGCCAGAGGACAAAAGAACATCTCCAACAATGTTGTTATACAGTAGAGTGAGATTATCAGCTGCTGAGTTCCAGCGGTCTTTCTCCCCACCGAGACCTGCAATCATCTTGGTGGCTCTTTCTTTTTTCTGCTCGCACAGTTCCAAGTTCTCTTCCAAGTCTCTCTTTTCCTTAGTTTTGCTGGTAAATACGTCATTTAATTCTTGTAATTTATCCGTCACCTGATAGATGAATGAAAGTAATACAGAAATAAATTTTAAAATAATTCACGCCTTACCATAAGAATTATTTTGCTGTATGATAGATTTTGCATGACATAAACAGGGGTGGGAATTTTACTAGAGCCAATTTCGAACACCAAAAGTTAACTTTGGACCAGAAGCTAGAGCAATTGTAGCAGCAGAATAGACAAGAAATTAATAAATAAAGCGGAGGGTACAAATTAAATCACTTTTTGCACAATTAGTGCAGAATTCTCACCCTTGCATGAATCACTACATTCAATCAACCAACATAAGCTACAGACATTCTGCAACAAAATGGTTTACACTATTGCACCAATTAAAAGTTTGGAGACAATTTAAAATTAATCTAATGTTTGCCATTGATTTAAGGCAGATCTGTACCACATAAATTTCAAAAAATCAATTTTTTGATGTAAAATATGTTTCAAGAGCTTTCCAACAATGCCCTTTGTATGTCATTCAAACAAGTTTAACCTAGTTAAATTTTAATTTGGATTCTCATTTACGAAGAATTTTTTTTTCAGGTTTATGTACCTTTTTCTTAAAAACTATTTTCTGTACAGACCTAACATTTTTACAGGAAAACTGTTTCAGGGTGTTTTACTTACTGAAATGAGCAATTCTCAAAATTTGTAGGAGAAATAAAATGGGTAATTTTATGATGTAAAAAGGTTTTTTTTTTTTTTTAAAAAAACATTACCAAAAATAATATTGAAAAAAAAACTTTATATATTGATAAAATCTCATTTCAGTGCATTGTTCAAAGTGCATATAATGCATATCATTTTTTGTGTAGTATTGTATGTTAGTTTCAAAGAAAAAGAACATGAAAAATGTAAATTTAACATTAGCCATATACTGACCTGCCTTAAATGACCCTTCACGATGTGCTACAAACCAGATTTGGCTTACAATGATTATGATTTTTAGATCCATCCTTATTAGCAAGCATAAATAGTTACTTACAGCTTTTAGAGCCTTCTTCTTTTCATTCAAAGTTTTCATTTGCACAGCAACTTCTGCAGTGGCTTCCTTTAACTTTATCTTTTTGGGCGCCACGACTTTATTCACACGATTGTAGACATCCATTGCTCGGACCCAACGACACAATCCTTCACAGGCCACAGATACTTTTTTAATGACGGCAGGGTCAAACTCTGGGTTGTTTGTATACCTTGAAGAAATATGTGCGAATCACAAACTACCCAAATGATGTACATAATATTAAAATAGGCCAAACTATTTGTCAAGTGAGACTATTACTTTTGAATATTTTAGAAATCTTAAAGGAATAATGTGAATGAAAAATAAGAAATGTTGAATAACAGTATAAATACAATGATTGAATTTGTTCAATGAAAAATTAAAAGTAGTTCCAATTGTTAATATTAATACTTTCATGTATATTAAAAGATACCATTGCGGAAAGTTTGATTTTAAGTAAAAGTTACAAGAATGTTTTGAACCACAGAAAATGAATACAAAATATTAAAGTGCTTCCAAGTTTTGGACATATATTTAAATAATTATATCCACCGAGAAAGAAAAAAATCCTGCTAGAAAAAAAATTTACTTATAGTATTTTTACTTATTAATACGGAAGCCGACCACTTCGCCTTAAATTCGGGTAGTTCTCTACTCTGGGCTTGGTTACTGAGTGGTATTAGAAACAACAACTTTTTAATTTATACTAATTAAATCGTGAGGTTTTAAAACTATCTAAACCTGAGATTCTAAACCTTAAACACGTCCATTTCTTTTATTACAAAACACCACTTACTTTTGACGAATTTTTTTAATAATCGGTTCAGGAATGTTATCTTTATCATATGATTTCAATGTCTCTAGAAATTTCATGTCACCCAGCATTTTCTGTGAAGGACCCCAGTAATCTTCAATCATTTTACCAGATCCTTTGGGATCAGGTTTTCTTTCTGGTTTTATGCCTCTCATGATGCAAATAGCTTCCATCACAAGCTTAACTCCCCGGGGAGGGTTCTGGTAAAAAAAAATATTTAAAGAAAATTTTAGTAGCAAAAACAAACATTGTTGTTAACCCACGCTTCAAACATTTTTTAAAATAAAAATTTAAACAAATGTTATGCTGATTTGAGTTACTTCATAATGAGCTTAATTTAAAAATTTAAATGGGCACATTTTAGTACTTTTTAGTATATGAATGGTAATAACTTTGAAAAATCTCCCTCTTACACACACAGTGAACCAACGATAATGTACAAACTAAAATATTCAAAAATAAAAAATAATAATCAGCATCTTTTACCTTCATAGATTTTACAACTGTAATGTCAGCTGGTTTCAAGGTGTCCAGAGCTGCTACAGCAGCTTCCATTGCTGGAATAGCTTCAGCCAAGTCCCTTTCACACTCATCTTTAATAGCTTGAGCATCAGCAGCTTTTCTATTTGCAACAGCCTCTTCAGCAGCTACTAACTGAAGAATAGTGAATGTGAGGTATTACAAGAAGAAGTTTTGCAAGAACTAAAATAGCCTATTTCCCTGTTACTTTAATGAAGGAAAGAAACCCAATTTTAGCCTACTTTTATTATTAAAAAAAATTGGTAAATTAACAGGAACAAAATCCCAATTGGTAAATTAAGAAAATTCTTAAAGCATGGTCAAACAAAAGGACCAAAAGTATAAAAGTCGCCATACAATCATACCCTTGAAAGAAAAGAAAAATTCTTAGCTTGTACAGAACGAAAATTGGAAGGAGGGTACAGACGGATAAAAATCTTCCCAATGCCTGCCTCCAAATTTTAAAAATTCTTTTTGATATTTAAAAAGAAATAATGGTCATATGTTTAATGCTACAGAAATCAGAATAACTTGTGCTTAAGGAAATTCATTTTATAATTTTAACACAAAAATTTAAAATAAAGAATTTAAAAAATAATTACTTCTTTCTGTGATTCAACATCGACAGTTTCTGATTCAATTACAACCATCAATTGTTCAATTTCTTGAGCCTTTGTAATAAGTTGCGGTTGAAGAGCTGTAATTTGATCTTGCATTATAGCAATCTGAGATGCTGCAAAATCCAGTTTTTCTAAACCAACCTGAAAACAATTATAGTATTTCAATTGACTTCAGAAATAAAATTATCCATGAATTTCAAGCAGTAAGCATCATAAATTCAATTTGTGAAATGCAATAGAATGTTTTTAAAAAATTATTTTAAATTTTATTATTTAATAAAAAATTTAAAAAATCCATTTTGAAAACTTCAAAAAGATGTTTAGAGAATTCAAAGTATATTGAAAACACTGTTCAGTTAAAGATATTGCAAATAAAATCACTTACAACATAACGATTTTTCTGCATTAGCAAATCCCCTTGTTTTTTAGATAGAAGTTCTTTAAATGTAAGAATTAATCCTAGATAAGAAGTGGGAGTAACATAATTGTTTCTTTGTAGCTCAGTAAAATACCTACACAGGATACAGAACACAAAGGTTATCTTTTTATAACAAAGCAAACTTCTGAAGTAATAAGATATTTATCTTATTATAAAAGGAATGTTGTTGAAAAAGGTTGTTTATATTACCGATCTGACATATGGTAAACACTTTGATGAAAATGCTTGCACATTGTAACACATGAGGAACGAATTTCAGATTCTATGTCGGAGCTTTGTAGAAATTTGTTAGCGACCATTTCTAGAGCATCATCAGGCCAAGACTAAAGAATTAAAATAAATACATAGAATAGTTTGTAATGTGTGATGGATAACGTTGACAAGAAAATTTAAACAAGGTGGTTTTTAGAATTTCGAAACAAAACACTATAGAACTGTTTGAGAAACAATTTAACAAAAAAATCTTAATGTTAACAAAATTTAAGGCAAAATTTAATTATTTAATCAGTAAATTTAATTAAAAACGAAACATTTCAAATGCATAAAATCTTTTATAAAGAAGAGGAGTGGAAATGAAACAGTTCTTATATAGAAAATTTATTGCAATCTTCCTTTTAATTATTTTATATTTATTAGCATCAATGAATTCTTGGTATATTAAAAAGTAGTACCTGAAACCAGTCGATTGTGCAACAATTTATCAATGACGGAAACATCCTCAATCTATTACGCAAAGCTCCACCAATAGGGCTCATAGCTAGGATGAGGTGAAGATTTTGGCGAACTCTCTCAATAAAATAGTTATATAAAGACAGAGGGGTGGAGTCGACCTTTTTACCCTAAGAAATGTGAGAATGCAAATAAAAAATAAGTTGCTTTCAAATTGAAGAAAATTTTTAAAAAGTCTAACAAATTATGATCTAGCCCTATATAATAGAAATATTAAATGTTATGTTATAAATATACAAAATATGTCAAATTAAACTTCAAGGTATTGATTAAAAAGGTTATAAGGATACATTTCCATGAAAATATATTTTTAATTAAAAAAATAAAGCATTAAAAATTTAGAAAAGTAATTTCATATATTTAATAACAAGTGAGTGTTTAGACATAATTCCTAGGGACTATACCAGAATTCCACAGTATTTACTATATTTAATCTAAACACCCGAAGACCAACTCTATGCCAACTTGCTTTAGGACAGGGTTCATACTCTATCTATGATAGTGAAATTCAGGAGTTTTTCAGGAGTGCAGCAATGAAAATTCAGGAGCTAACAGGAAATAAAATTGAGTATGTATGTTCATTATCCTATTAGTCTATGGACGTCACCGCACTTCTATTGATGAAACATAAGAAAATAAATTTTCAAAAAAAGTTTTTAGGTGAATTCTGGGACATTAACTACAGTGTCACGATGTACGAACTACATTTTTCTACTGCAGATGCTCAGTAAACTTATTACAAATAAAGTATAGGAGAAAAACGGCCGAGAAAGAAGAAAAAAATTCGCATAGTCAATTATTTTAGGGAAGGGAGAAAAATATCAGGAAATTTAACACAAATTTCAGGAGTTATAAGGGTCCTTAGAAAAAATAATGAAATTCAGGAGTTTTTTAGGAATTTCAGGAGGCGTACGAACCCTGTTAATGATAAAGTTTGTCTGTGACCAATAAATTTTTAAGAGTAATAACATACACTGTCTTTAGCTGCTGTTTGCATTTTTTCCAAAATTTCAGCTCTTTCATCTGCAGCATACAAGTTAGGTAGATCTCCTGTATTTAAGATCATGTTGATATCTTCCACAAATGATTCATCTTTAATCTGATTGTCATTAAATAAGAATACCGTAGGCTTGCCATCTGCCCCAGCTTTGCTTAAAACCTAGTTGTAAAAAAAAACAAGTCATTGTAAATTTAAAAATAAATTAAGAAAATTAAGGAATAGATAATGTTTCACATTTTGTTTTGTATGAAAAAACAAGAGAATATTAAATAATTAATATTTGTTTCAATTGGTCCTCTAAGTAATTAGGCCAAACTGCAATTTGTTTTTACTGCATGACTTTTCATTTTAGTTTTAAGCTCAATTGATAAAAAATATATATACATAGTAAAAATTTTATTTTAAATAGTTTTAAAATATTCCACATCAATTGAAATTTTAATCTTTTAAAAAATAACAAAATTCATATATTTTAATAAAATATATGCCATGGAATATCTAAGAGTCAGTTGACAGTTTACACATCGATATCCAACATGTAGTTTAAAAAGTTAAATATGCTTAGTTTGGTAAATCAAGTGTTAAAAAAATGACCCACTAACTTTCTTTATATCATCTCTCCATTCTGCAATTGTGTAATTTTTAGTAATCTCTATCTGAAAAATTTCAAATCCTGCCATAAAAGTAGCTAATTTCGCAGCACTCTGTCTTCCACTTCCGCCAATACCTGTGATTATACAAAGTAAATGAAATATTCTGTTTCTAAAAAGTTAAACATTAGCATTAAGAGTCGTTTTGGGTAAATGTCCTCTAGGCTTTGCTCTACAATAATTTCATATGGACTATACTTATTAACTATTTTGCTTCATTTTTAAATCCATTCTTCCTCAACTCATTTATGAAAATTATTTAAGTAAGTTGAAAGTTGGTAGTAGGGTTTATGTATGGATTTAGTTGCTTCAATCAATCTGTACAGCATAAATAAAAAAGTTTAAATTATAAAAAAAAATAGTATGTAAGCTATAAATTTACTAAAAAAATAATCTTCAAAAACTGAAGTAAACAAATAATTAATTTATAAGTATATAAATTGAAAATTATTTTAAAAAGTAGTACTGTGTACTATATAAATGTATAATTAATTCAAACTTGGGTTATATATACTACATACGAAAAGTTTATGAATTGTTAAAAATTGTTCAGTCATATTAGATTATGTGTGCTCTGAAACTAACACCACCCCAGTAAAATAAATAATACATACCAACAAGAAGCACATGACCATTATCTTGCTTAAGAACACGAGATATGCGAGAAATATGTTCAATGGCAAACTTGAATAGTACCAAATGCATTGGAGTTTTGCTCATTTCATTATATTCATTCAGGTACCTAAAATATTAAATAACATAGTCCTGATGTGCAAAAAAAATTATACAAAACCCTTAAAGTCATTAAGTAAATGCATTGACTTTACCTATTCATAACATCGGTAAGCTGTCCCATATTTTGGATTTCATCATATACTTTTACTTCTGTTTCTGGTAACATATAATCTCCAAAAAACAAACTCCTATAACATCACGAAGAAACAATTCTTTAATATTTTTCAAAGTGCTAACTTAAGAAGTTTGAAAAAAAAGGAAAGGTAAGTAATACATCGATCATAAAATAAAGTATAGTAATGTGAAATATGGAATAACAGATTTTGCTTTTTATAAATCTGTAAACTTGGAAAATTATATTTTAACAGATTACTTTATACATATAATAATCTAAATATGATACACCAGCATAAAAAAACAACTAAAATGTATATTTCATAGAGATATAAAACAAATCTAAAATATATTTCAGCACTTAAAATTGAATGTAATTAAAAGAATATATATGAAATTGTATTACCTAATATCCGAATCTTTCAATTCACTGGTTGCAAGATGAGACAAAAATTTAGACAGAGGCTTCTTAAATTGCTGTAAAGTTGTCTTAGAAACCATTTCGAAAAACAGATCTCTTAAAAAAACCGTTATCAGTTGAAAAAGTTCTAAAAGTCCTAGTGATAACAACAAAAAATTCAAAAGCACTTTCTTCCCCAACCCCTTGCGTAGTCTTCTAGGAAACGTTGTGAGCATTGCTGTTTTCATTTTTACCAAAGCCTAATTAGGTTTAGAAAGCAATTGTGAATACAGGAGATTGGAGTATGGTGTAGGAGACGCAACAGTGAACTAAATAAATATTTCAGAGAGCCGCATGTCATTCATCAAATCAAGATAAGTCGCCTGAATTGCGTTGGCCATGTGATATGAATTTGTAACAGAAGTATGTTAAAGGATATCTTTTGGGCAAAGTCTTTAAATACAAGACGTAGAGGGCAACCCAAACTGTGTTGGGTCAATGCTGAGGAGGAAGATTGTTGGGTCCTAAGAACTAGAAATTGGCGAAGTTTAGTTGCAAGTAGAAGTGGTTGGAAACGTCTGGTTCAGAAGGCTTTGGCCCACACTGGGCTGTGCGCCATGAATGATGATGTAGCAATTGCGATTAACTCACAGCAGAGCCTTAAACAGGGTGAGGCAAACAAAAGTGGACCCGGTCTAGAGATAAGAATATGTCAGAAATGTTGCCAAGTCTAAAACCAACACAAAAACAGGTTTGCTAACTGAAGCTATTGATTGCTTCAATATTAAGCCCATACAAAGGCTTGGCGACTTATTTGCCAGCAACTACGCTAAGGTTTGTAAAGCTGATCAAGAAAAGTGCCCACTAGTGATTATTTGATTGTTTCGGCAGTTATTTATATTATCCTAGAGAATCGGACCTTTTTGTTTTTGGTAATACAAAACAATCTAAATTGATTGCAAGACACAAAATTTGCATTATGGGACGTCTTCATTGAATACGAACTAAGATCTGAACTCGCCACTAGTCTATGAGTAGCTCTAATGTGAAGCTAATCCGATCCAACCAATGGAAAAACAGGTTTCAGGCGGCTTCAAGAGTTTTTCTCGCCAAACATTTTAACGTATTCATATCTCTGGACTGGGGCCACTTTTGTTTGCCTCACCCTGTACAAGGCAGATTAAGAACTTCGACACACTGTTCTCCGGAAAACCAACAAGGGGGTAGGGGAAAAAAGTGCTTTCAAAGTTTGCCGTTGTAATACGAAGGAGTAATAATCCTTTACAAAAATGCATAGTAAAAGCTACCTGTCTGCATCATCAATTAAGCGATCATAAAAAACACGGTAGACTTCGTGGATCCATAGGCGCACTAGCTTGTCAGTGTCCTTTAAATGGGACCGTGGCATCAATAACACACCACATATGACCCGGGAGAAGTCTCTAAGGTTGAAAACATAATGGCTTTTCGTTGGAGTTGGCAAGAAGTTAGCAATAGCACCAGAGTATATGTCTTTGGTAGCTTCAACAACAGCCTGAAAAGAAAATAGATTAAACTGGGAATCTGTTTGGTAGAATATTCAGTTTTTTTTAAAAGAATTGTCATAAAATTAGTTTTAGTATTTTCTGCTCTTAGAAATAAAGTTTAGATTACCATTTCATGAACAAAATAATTGCCTTTATGTAACAATGGCATTTAATTAAGTTACATAACAAAAATAAAAAAACTAATAACAAAGAATTTGTAAGCAAATGGTTTTAAATATAAGTAAACGGTAAAGAAATTTCTGAAGTGAAACTTTACAAAAAAAATTCTGATAACATTAATTTTCTTAACATTACTTTCTTATGTAATAAGATTATTCAAATAAAATTTAATAGCTAAATTATCTGCACAATGATGGAACGACTTTTAAGACATTTGTTTTATGTTACAAAAGAAACACAATGCATTTTTTCTATCAACATAAAATTTAAATAGATTAAAAAGAAATAGATTACCTTCCCAAGTCTTTGTACAGATGATTCATACCCTTTTATAAACTGATAATTAACTATGGACTTAAACACATGGCAAAGAGTTTCATCGTCGAAAGATTCGATGCTCATGACGTTTAAATGTCGCACAAAACGGGAAGTAATGTCGTTCCTACCACCACCAGGTGGTCCCATAGCAGTCACAAGATTCTAAGGATAGAAGTAGCATTTTATAAAATTATTAAAAATTTTATATAATTATTAAGAAAATATGTGTGTCTTGCTGACTGCCAAATTCCATTGAACCAAATTCAGATGAATTTTTACATTTTTTAACAGTTGGATTATAAACATTTAAACACTCAATCCCCTAATACTTGAAATCAAGTGTTTTGGATAAATTACTGCAATAGTTTAATTTCTTTGAATTTTATGACAATTAAATTTTACATAGTTCTTAGTTTGGATTATGAATACTCAATAACTGACTGTAGTTTCTTTTACCTTAATTTAATATTACTTTTCAAAAAACCTATTTAAAAACATTTGATGAATTATCAAATTTTACCTATGAAATTCCTAAATCTAACAAAACATGTTTTCAATCAAATAAAGTTCGAAACATGCCATATTCAAAAGTCTTTTAAGCAATTCCATAGAGAAATGTTTTAAAAAGAGATATTTTAATATAACTTATAAACAACTTAGCATGTGGATGTGGATCAACCTAGTGGTATATTTTAGTAAAATATGTCTCAAAGTTGTTATAGCCATCTGCATCATAATAGTAAAAAAATTTTCACGCTGATACAAATCATATGTATTAAGACATGTTCTCTAATAAATAAAAATATGGAGTTTTACCACGTCAACTATCTCTAGGACAGAAGTATCTTTCTTGTCAAACCAGTATCCATGATCAATCCATTGACGAAGTAATTCTATTGGGGGTTGAGCACCATAAACTTCTTTGGCTGGCATATTTAAGTCATCAACAAAGACAATGCATTTTTTCCCCATGCTAGGACCAAAAACACCTTTTCTTCGCCTAGCAAAATGGACAAAATGTACTTTGCTTGGGTTTTATGGATCACAAAAAATCAAGTAACATTTAATAATTATTTATTACTTAAAACAGAATATGAGGTTTAACTCTTTAGGTAAATTGTAATTAATTATTTCTAACTAGAAAATGACATAAAGTGTGTTACATGCATTTGACGTCCTAAAGCGGCCTTACTTTAAATACCCAATTTAAATATTTATAAAGCACTGCAGTATATTTATATTTAATATCCTTTTAAGTGAAGTTTATGATAATTTTCATAAACAACAAAAATATCAAATTATAGACATTGAGCTAGGAGAGGAGTGTGATTCACTGAATCGGGCAGCAAACAATCAGGTTCAATAACGAAATGCAAAGGAATATACAGCACTGCAGCAGAAAACCTTGAAACTTGCCTATTTTGCTATTGAGTTCGCCTGCGCTGGTCCTTAGTTAGTGATCCACATGGTTATTTCTTTAAAAAATTGGAATTTAAAGGTAAAGAAAGTTAATTTCTTTCGATTTAACTAAAATTTTAAAATACATTAAGGAGCCCAAGTCAATATGATAGAGGGGTCTCATACAAGCATTGCATACAAGTGCAGGGAAAATATTCCTTTTCTGCCCTGCTTGCTCAAAAGGGTGTGAGTGGGTTTTCGGCTCGCTGACACTTCACTCCAGTTTCCCTTCTATCTCAATGGTTACAGACAACAAGAATTCATAATTTTCATACCTATCAAGTTTACTCATGATAATTTCTTGAGTTTGAGCTGCAGTGGTTCTAGCTGAGAAGTTTACACTGTTGGGTAGGTATCTGAAAATACACAAAAATATAGCATATAACCGACATGGATGTAAAACGTTCATTAAAAATAACCAATTGAAAAATACTTATACCTTTCTTTCGGCAAATGGGAAATAAAATTATTAGTTATAGCTGATTTTCCTGTGCCTGTGGGTCCAACAAACAGAATAGGCACATCATGGGAAATGTATGTATTTAGCATGAATCTTTGGCGTACAGTTTCCTTTGTTGGTATTATTAACTCATTAACCTAAAAACAAAGTTCAGATTAAATTTTAAGAATAAATTTAAATATAATTAACATAGGTTAAAATCTCACAAGTAAAAAAAATCTTTTAAAATTTAAAGACGTACAATACCATTTCCCCCCTAAATATGTTTCTGAGTATACATACATAAAATGGTCTATTAATAGTATTATTGGGATGAAAAAATAAATTGCAAGAATAACATGCATGAAGCACATTATATCACTATTTTTTTTCATTGTGTTTATTGAGAATACAAATTCTAATAAAAACCTACTTGCAAATTTTCTTGTTCCTGGATGCCAGGTTGAAGGGAATAAATAAATTAATAAACTTTTAAAGAGCACAAGTTATTTAACAAAAAATGAAACTTTCTATTCCCATTATTATTATCATTTCATCATTTTATCAATTATCATTTCCCACCTATTTTGTAATACTGACCCTATATCTATATGTCTACTTTTTTTTGGCAAGGCCTGATATTCTTTGTTAAATTTTTTAAAGATAAAATACATCACCAACACAACTTAAAGCAACTGTTGAATAAATACTTTGATTGAATCGACTATATTGGTTAACTCATAAAGAAATAACTTGAACCACAAAAAACACTGTTATAACTTTGGCACTGTGAGTTTTTCTACAAAAAGTAAGTATGTATTAATACCCTAGCCCCAATGGGCAACTCCAGATCTTCTTTATTAATGGTATCCAGCCAGGCCATCCATGAGTTATTCTTGTTATGAAACATGTAATCATATACAAGGCCTTCTTCAGGGAAAAGTTGCTGCTTGGTAAGCTTGAATGAATTTGGTTTTGGATGTTTGTCGTTTTTTCCGTACAAAAGTCCTCGTATGAATTCGTCAAAATGGATTCTGCTGTTACCATTCAATGTACCACCAATGGTCCAAACCAGGGCAAAGGCAAAAAATGCTTGTATGCCACGCTGAGTCTGCAAAAAGTTAGATTAGGTTTTACACAATTTGGTGAAGAAGATTAATACTAAGTGTTTTATTAATTTAAATAGATTGGTTGTTTGTCAAAACATTGTCCCACTAAAGCTACTGTAAACTGTTAGTGTAAAAAATAGCAGCACACTTTTCTTTACAGACAATTGTTGTTAATAAAATATTAATTATTGTTTACAAATTATATTTCCCTATAATTTTGTTTTAAAATGATCCTGCATAAAAGGATGAACATTTTAATTACTTTCATGCTATTTTCTTCTCTATATGTGTGTGCAACAAGATGCTAGGTTTTGTCACATACTAAAAACATAGGCATTTTTTTATTTAAATTGAAAACTATTTAATTCAAATATAAGTACAAGCTAGTGTTTAAAAAAATTCAATTTAATAATATATCAAAGGGTATACTTAAATATACACTATTTAAATAATAAAAATGTGCTTAAGACTTTTTTCTATTAAAACTTATACCAAAAAAAAACTACTAAACATTAGGTAAAACATCAAGATAAGCTTACATCAGCTATTCTAACAGTTTCATCTAAATCAGACGGTTGGGATGATAACATTTCTTTCAGTAGGCAATTGAAAAGTCTTGTAAGAGCATGTGTTAAGTGGACTTCAGATGCTTTCAGAAAGGTAACACACTGATGTTTTAAGTAATACAAGGAAGGATCCACAAGCCAATTAAAAAGATCATCAATCAGCAGAATAAAATCTTCAGACAACTTTAAATCTTCCCTTAAGGTTTTCAAATAAGAGTCTTTAAGAGGTCTCCATCCAAGCTGATGTAAATAAAAAAAAACATATTTTTAGACACCAAACTTAAAATTATGAAAAATATGACTAAAAGTTTTTAAAACAATCAGATAGATAAATGAATGAGTTTTGTACAGTTTAAAGTACAATAAGTAATTTTAATATAAGCATAACTATGCCAATATAGTTTATTTTTAAACTAAATTGTAGCTTCAGTTTTTTAATGGCTAGCATGACTGAATACCAAACTTACTATCCTGGGTATGGTAATGGTTTGTGTGTTCATGAACCAAGTAAGATCTGTGTCTGTCATGGCTAGATCATTGAAAACAATTTTGACAGAGATTTGAATTCAGGATTGTAATTAATAAGCCTCTTGACATTTGCTAGAGCTATCCCCCAGAGCTGAAAGCTAAAAAATGAAATGGGGCGAATAATGTCTGAAAAGCAAAGAGCTAAAACAGAATCCAAATTAACATAAACTGCAAAGAGACAGGAGAGCTTAATCAAATTCAACACATAAAAAAATTATTTACTTAATAACAAGTAGAATAATCATGCTAAAATATATAAATTAACAATTTCAACCCTCTGAGGCATAACTTGAACATTACATTTTCTAGAAACACACAGTTTTTAATAATTTATAAAGATTATAATTTCAATAAATTTTGAAATTTGAGTATGGAGGAGTCATAATTCTGCCACAGAAATATATATATTTTTTGAAAATTTAAAATTTATTTCTAATGCAGTGAAAACAATTTTACACTTAAGCTTATTCATTTGTCCCTCATAGGGCTAATACATATAAATTAATACAGTAAAGGTAATGAATATTTAAATGTGTTTATCTATCTACCTGGTGAGGTTCCATGTAGATCATTCCACAACGTGAAACAGTTGCAGGAGAGGCTTGTTCAAGATCAGCTGGCTCAAAAATAAGATTCATTGAGGAACTCATTTGAATTATTTCTCCACTCATCAAACAGAGCTAAGGGGAAAAATTCAAATTAAAATGCAATAAGAATATTTAAAAATTGGTATAAGCATATATTGAAATAGAAATAACATAAAAGGCATAAAGGACACCAAATTACAGCTCTGTTACAAATTATTATTAAAACTAGATATTTAAACTTACATTTACAATTGGAAGCTTTTGTTATGCTGGCAAAGCACAAATTTTTTTGACATTTGAATAATTTATAGGCTTCAAAGTAAAGTTCTTATAATATAGAATGAGAGTTAAGTACAAGATTCATTGAAAAGATACAGATTATTTTACATGAAAATGAAAGAAAAAAACAAAAACACACCACAAAACAATTTATGCTAATTGTGCCAAAAAATATTAATGTCCTTAAAATAAAAATAGTCTTCAGACCCCATGTAAAATACAGCAATGGTGTTCATTTGCGAGTGTTAACATGGAAGTGGCAATATTTATGTGGACAAAAGAGAAATATAACCAACTTTCTTATTGTCATCAAGGACTGTATTCATGTTCTCAATCCAAACTGCATCAACTGGACCATCAAACAGAATCCATTTTCTATCTTCCGACTGATCACTGGCATAACTTCGAAAAGTATTTGCTAAAACACCTGTTAAAGAGCATTTCTTTTATTATTATCCATCGAATCAAAACAATCATATTCAGAAATGAAATAAACTGAATAGGAAAAAATGCCAAAAACCGCTAAAGTTTTTTTTTAAATGTAAGGGCAAATTTATATTGTTGGAGCTTTTAATGAGGCTATGGGAAAATAAATCAACTGTTCAATTTCTTCTAATAAAAAGATTGATTTAGTTTACTTAATACATTTTATGGCATGAAACAGATTAATGAAACATTGGAATATAAACTTAATTTTGATAAAAGGTTACTAAGAACTTTTAGAACAAATAAGATCAAAATACAATTACATAATTAATTGTACATATTTTTTTGCAATAAACACAATGATATACAGGGAAGATGCTATAGTATCCGCTTTTCACGTAATCAGAAAAAAACAATGTACAAAACGGAAAACGTATGAAGAGGGAAGACTTAAAATTGCATTTAATAAGTGGAACTTAAAAACATTGGAAGGCGACACACATAAAAAAAATAGACATAGAATTGGGATTTCATTGCATTAAAAAATTTTTGAAGTAAAAAGTAGTAATTTCATTGAAAATAATTTCAATAAAATATCCATTTAAACAAATTAAAGATAAACACCAACCAAAGTATTAAATATGTATCACACTGAACACAGAAAAGTGACGCACAAATATAACTTTTCGAGTTGTATATGCCATAATATTTAAAATTTAAATATCTAGCAATTAAAGCAAAAATAAAATCAATAGGCAGAATAGTTGGAATGTAGTAAGTGAATTAAATCATTTTTTCTACAAAGCAATGTAATGCAAAGTCTCTTTTTTGTATACAGTGCAATATATATATATATATATATTAGGGTGGTCCTTAAAAACAAATTTTCGATTTCAAAAAGTCTCACCCCCTCAATTTGTTCATTCATATGAAAAAATAATTCCTGCAAAATTTTAGCCAAATTAATTAATAATAACACGTGCCCCACGGGGCTTAAAGTTTTAAAAAACGCAAAATTTTGGGGTGCTTTTCTAAAAATTCCGTTATAAATCAATATCTATGCCAACTACGAAAAACTACTCAATACAAATGTTATAGAACATAAAATTTCCTACAACTTTGTAATTTACAATTTTGATCTATGAGCAACAGGTTTCGAGTTATAGGGAAAAGAACGAGCGATATTTTACGAAATTTCAAATCATGGCCACACTACACAAATGCTATCCGTCACAATGGTGCTACCAAAAACTGATTATTTAGTTAACTTTTAATCTTTCCTGCTTAAAAATTGCTAAAATGGGACAGATTTAAATATTTGTATAAAAAACCATTTAAAATACACCACAATCTAAAGACTGTCAGGGCCGTCGCGTGGGTAAGGGGGGGGAGCTGCTTTTGCAATGAAGTTAGCTTTTTTAATGGAAAAAGCGATACACCAGGAGTCATACAGGGACCCACGTGTTTCTCAACCTTCTCTCCTGTATTATTAATGATTACTGTGTCTGTATTTAGTTAAAGCAAATAAAAAAACATTTTCTTTCATATGGTAATGGCAGAAAAGATGTTAAGCCTTCGTAACTGCTCAAGAGACTTTGTTGCATTTTTTTAAGAAACCTAATGCGTTATTTTGAAATTGATGGAAAAGCAACTTCGTATGAGTTTTAGTCATTTGTTCAATGGTGCATCTGAAGTTGGTTTTACCAAATTATGAATCGAAAACAGATATTTCTTATTGCTTCACTGGGTGGTCATGTGGGTGATGGGGTCGTCTCTTGGATTAGGCACTTTTGCAAATTAAATAAAAGATTACCTACCGAACAATTTGTGTAGCTAATAAGCAAACGACATTCTTAGAAATTTAAAGATCACAGACAATGTCCCTAATCAAAGCCTGTTTGCTGGCACAATATGTGCGTGAGGGGGAAGGGGGGGTTGAAAGGGGGCATTGGCTTATAAATCTTAATTTTAATATAAATAAAAATAAATTACCACTCACTATATTTATTTATTACAGTATGCATGGCTTCAGTGCAGTTTTTTAATCGCAGGATGTGTATTTTTTGTGACAGTCTTGCGCAGTCAGTAAAATAAATTGTTTTTGGATTCATTCTTTGTAAATTGATAGTTGAATTCTTCAATCAACATCACACCTCTTTAAGCTGCCAAATTTACGAAGTTGAAAGATCTTGTATTTCCCTTCCTTTTAAATAATTTTCTTAATTACACCAATAATGGATCTAGCTCCTTGAAAATTTTCAATAATATGAAATTTCTGTAATGGAAAGTGTATTATAATAGTTCTTGCGTAGTTGTTTCTTTCGCAGGCAAGAATACATGCTTTTCTCTAAAATTTGAGATCTTCATCCATTAAAAAGGAACCACTTGTGTAAATTCGGGTTTACTTCACCTATATTTAAAAAGAATACGAGTAGCAATCTTCACGAGATAGCAATTTGGCACCCGCAACTCGGTTTTTCATTGAAGCAATAACAAATATCTGTTTTCGAGGCATAGTTTAGTAAAACGAACTTCATATGCACCATTAAACAAATGACTGAAACTCATAAAAAGTTGTTTTTTCCATCAATTTCAAAATAACGCATTAGGTTTCTTAAAAAAATGCAACAAAGTCTCTTGAGCAGTTACAAAGGCTTAACATCTTTTCTGTCATTACCATATGAAAGAAAATGTTTTTTTATTTGCTTTAACTAAATACAGACACAGTAATCATTAATAATACAGGAGAGAAGGTTGAGAAGCACGTGGGTCCCTGTATGACTCCTGGTGTATCGCTTTTTCCATTAAAAAAGCTAACTTCATTGCGAAAGCAGCACCCCCCCCCCCCCCCCCCCTTACCCACGCGACGGCCCTGACAGTCTTTAGATTGTGGTGTATTTTAAATGTTTTTTTATAAATACTTAAATCTGTCCCATTTTAGAAATTTTTAGGCAGGAAAGATTAAAAGTTAACTAAATAATCAGTTTTAGGTAGCACCATTGTGATGGATAGCATTTGTGTAGTGTGGCCATGATTTGAAATTTCGTAAAATATCGCTCGTTCTTTTCCCTATAACTCGAAACCTGTTGCTCATAGATCAAAATTGTAAATTACAAAGTTGCAGGAAATTTTATGTTCAATAACATTTGTATTGAGTAGTTTTTCGTAGTTGGCATAGATATTGATTTATAACGGAATTTTTAAAAAAACACCCCAAAATTTTGCGTTTTTTAAAACTTTAAGCCCCGTGGGGCACGTGTTATTATTAATTAATTTGGCTAAAATTTTGCAGGAATTATTTTTTCATATGAATGAACAAATTGAGGGGGTGAGACTTTTTGAAATCGAAAATTTATTTTTCCCCATGTTAATAAGGACCACCCTAATATATATATATATATATATATATATATATTATATATATATATATATATATATATATATATATATATATATATATATATATATATATATATATATATATATATATATATATATATATATATATATATATATATGTATATATATATATATATATATATATATTATTACCATCTGTCCATTCATGAGAAGCTGGATCAAAACATCCGTAGAGTTGCCCCATTGTAATGGCTTTGGGATTTATAATTCTGAACTGAACTTTCTTCTCATCGATCCCACACTGTGGACCTAATTTGTGGATATCCGAAAGACTTGAAGCTAAAATTTGGTAAGCACAAGTTTTTCCACCCATAGGGTCTCCGACAATCATCAGCCCATGACGCACTAATATCATTTCGTAAATCTGTTAAAACATTGGAATGTTTCAATAAAAATAGAATACTAGAATGAAAAATAACTTTGAACAAATGTAAGATTACTAGTATTTAGTTAATTAATATAAATGAAACAAAATTGAGAAAAAGTATTTGAAGTTGAAATATTCGAAGATAGACAAAAAATTAAAATTTGTCAAAATTTAATTAAGTTATTACTATAAATGTAGGAATATATGAAACAATATGTAAGTGGTAAAAAATTTTAACTAAAGGCACATAATGATGCAAATCCATAAACAAATATAATAATGATAATATGATTTTTAAGCACACTGGTTGCAACATGAATGTATTTTTCAATGTTTATTTTCTTAAATTTGAATCCAGCAAATTTCACAAGGAAACTAAAAAATTTCATTGTTATTACATTTATTATAAAGAGATGTAATAATGCATAATTACCTGAATTATTTTATTTATAAACCAAGGAACTGGCTGTAGGTTTCTTTTTTCAATATTTTCACACAAGGCTTTGTGCAAAACTGTATAATCCGAATCAGGCAATTCTACACCGGGAAATAAATCAGAAATGATACCTTCAAACAAAGGCACATCCTGGAAAATAGTTTCAAAACAATTAGACACAGCATCAATACATCAATCAATCATGTATCAATCATACATCAATAGCTAATAACTGTAGCATTAAAAAATAGAAAGCTCTACAAGACCCTAATTTGCTTAAAAATTAAACATTTAAAAAATAAAAATAATAAAAATTTTAATTTACAATGGAACAAACTTTTGATATTTAAGTTAAATATTTTTTTAATAATTTTGAACTGCTTTGCAATAATTTTATTGTGTATTGCAATATTGTAAAATTTACTCATTCAAATAATTCACTGATTATTTATTATTCTAATGGTTCAAATAAATTATCTGCAGTTATTTATACAACTCCAATAAACATTTATACCTGAGATAGAAACTTTGCTAAATTAACGTCATTGATAGCTCTTAGTACCAGAATTGCTTCAAGTTCTGTAGGATACTTTAACTTTAAATTGCCAGCAGCTGTTAAGACGGATTTTACAGCTCTCATGCCATAATCATAATGATGTTGAGATGATAACTGCTCAGAACACAACTTGTAAGTAGCGACAATTTTTCCAGCCAAACTGAAACATTAACAACACCGATTAAAAATTATTAATAAAGAGTATGAAAATAAATTATTCTTTTAATGGCAAAAGTTTTTTAAAAAAAGAAAGAAAATTTTAAGTTTCTCCATAATGCAATTAAATTGAAGTACACCTGAAGCTTTGGTATAAATCCCAAATTACAATTAATTGCAATTTTAAAAAAATAATTGCATCAATATGATATTTTTGAATTAATGATTGTACAATAGAATAATTTGCATTTTTAATATAAAAGTTCCAGATTTTTCACAACTATAAGAAGATTTCCCAATAGTCATCTATATACTCAATCTTCATGAAAAGGTTCAAATCTATAATAATAAAAGAAAGAGTCTGTCTGTGTGTATGTATGTCTGTGGATCGCAAAACACCTACTTAGAATGCTCTAAAAAATTCGAAATTTTTAATATAGATTCCTTTTAATACCTACGTGTGCACCTGAGGCTTAGTTTTTCATATTTGTTCTATTTTTAGAGAAAATTGGAAATAACTGGAAAAAAATACACCACTTTCGCTCAAATCCGATAGCTTTTTTTCTTTCGCGTTGTCATTGGCTTAAGAAATTAAATTAAGCTCAAAATAATTCAAATTTGAAATGTTTATTTTATTCTTTTGCCATTATATTTAGAAACTACATTATTTATTTAAAAAATAATTTATTCAAGGATATCGCGGTAGGTCTATTTATGATTATTTAATGTCTTCATTTTTTCGCCAAATGCATTGCCAAACTTGCTAAAATGTTACCTAAAAAAGCGCCAGATGGATAAAATTTATTTTGTTTAAATATTTATTTTGTTTAAATAATTAATCTGGTTGGTTTCTCCAAGATCATCGTGATTGACCTGAAAATGTCAGGGTTTGTAGCTATATCTATATTTTCTCGCCAAATTATTACCAAAAATGTGCCACTGACCTAAGAGTTTTTTTTTTTTTGTTTTTTTTCTGGCTGTTACCAAGTCATCGTGTTCTAGAGCTGTACCAAACTATCAAAGACTGTTGAATCTTCATTTTTGCGCCAAATATGTTATCAGAATGACGGAAGGAGTGCAAACATTTTGTATCCTCAAGTTCTTCTACATTAATGTTCGAATCTGACAAACCACTGGTTTTGCTAAATTTCAGGTAGTCAATCTTATTGAAGCAGAGAACAACTTTTCAATATTCTTTACGACACCCATTTTCCATTAAGTTAACGGGTTCCCAGCAAGGCGGGACCATACTGCTAGTTCTTAATAAGCAATAAGAAGATTTCCCAATAGTCATCTATATACACTCAATCTTCATGAAAAGGTTCAAATTCTTAATAAGTGCAACTTCACATAATTTCAAAATGTTCATTAGAAAAAAATCGATATAAAGGCACAATTTAGTGTATATTTAAAAAATAGTTACAATAACCATATATTTACTAACCTTCGAGCCTCTACAAAACCCATGGAATATAAAGAAATTTCACCAATCAGTGCATAGTCAGGAACCATCATGGCAACTGTTCTGAATAAAACCTTAAATTTAAAAAAAAATTACAAGGTTATATGTTTTTTTTATTAATATTTTCAGTTTAAGAAAATTTTATAAATCATGAAATTTTTACTTATGTTCTATGTACAAAATATTTACTGCTACAATTTCACGTTTGAGTCAAATATTTAATCGACATTATTAAAACAATAAAACAGCATTAGTTTAAATGAAAACCGAATATCACAATTTTACAATTCAGCTGAAACAACTTAACATCCAAACCGTAAATACAACATTTATTAGCAAGTACACAATCCAATAAAATTTTAATACTATTAAAGCCAAAAAAAAACTATCTAACCACTGCTAACCTTTAAATTGTCTGGGAGTTCTTGTCGGCCAGCATAACCAGGATTCATAGTTATAAACATGTTGCAAGAAGGATTTAAGGACAAGTCAGACCCTTCAAAGTTGAATACCTTCAGCTTCTGAGCTTTGGCATGCTGAATGCAGTGAATCTGCTGGGCTACTACTGACAGAACCTCGAGTTCAATGCGGTTGAATTCATCGAAGCAAGCCCATGCACCTGATTGTGCTAACCCCTTGAAGAACTTTCCCATAGCTTTAAAGTCCAATCCATCAGAACAATTGAAAACCACACACTAAAAATAGTTTAATCATTAATAATGATATATTTGTTTTCAAAATTAATAATAAGTTAAAATGAATATCATGCAATAAAATACTTTAAATATTTACGTAGGTTGTAAATTAAAATGGTAAGTCAATATAATCAAGTACTGTATGATTAACAGTAATAAGTGTGATAAGATAATTATAGATCAAAAACATAAACTGGAATGATCCTTAAATAATAAGCTATGCAGAAAACTCAGTAAAATTAAAAATAATATTAATCTATATAAAAACAAACTTATGTAGATTATAAGATTAGCATAATAAAAACTTAGTTAAAATAATTTAATAGTCATACCTGTTTAGCTACAGCCTTTGCTAGATCTTTACAAGTTTCAGTCTTCCCAGTACCAGCTGGACCCTCAGGGGCACCCCCTAGGTTTAATTTTAGGGCACCCATCAAAGTCCTTTGAAGAATTATATGACAAGTTTAAACAGAATTGCCTTAGGTAAAATCAAATTTTAATAATTATTCTGAAACACATTAAAATCAATTCTTTATATTTTTATGTATGATCAAGAATATAGTTAAAAACTTTAATGAATATTAAGAAACAAAAGTACTGAATTTTAAATGGTATCTTTTCCACTCAATAAAATAAGATGAAAATTACGAGAAATAAATTGTGTAGAAGAATGATTTCTTAATCCCTCCTAACTACAGCTCCTCTAAATCGATTCAAGAATACTAACTCTAAAGTAAACACGCTGACCAAAAGGCAATATGTTCACATGACCAAAAGGCAAAATTGCTTACATTTTCACAAAAATATTGATTTAAAGTCAGCACAATTTTACATGCCAGGTTTATTTTGTCGAATTATGCATCTAAAAAAATATCCCTCTGATTTAACTGCAATGAGGCAAAGGTTAATAAAAATTATTTAACTACTTTATACCAATGTGCCCTGTCATCATTATTAGAATACTTGAATTGTGTTTAAAGACATTAGTCCAACTGGTTTGTAGAGTAGGGATTAATAAAAACAATATAAATACCTGTAACATCTATCTGTTAAAGGTGTAATAACCAATCTAGATGTATTCCCTAGATATTCGTAACCATATTCCAGTTCAGTAGCGATCATTCTCACAGCTACTGTTTCATTTTCCCAATAATATCGGAGCTGACTTATCCAGCTAAAATCATTCACATCATGAATTTTTTGTTCTGCTAATTTTGAAACTTCATCACGAGCTGAAATAAAAATAGTTACCAAAAATTAGATTTCATTTTAATATAAAGTGTGTTTACCATAACTTAAGCTAAAATTAATTCTATAGATCATTAGTATGGATCATGATATTATCTAACAAGGTAAAGATAATAATATTACTTCATATTTTGAACAGTTTTAATTTTTACAAACATCTATAAAATTTTTCACACTTTGGTAAGTGAATTTTTTTAATTTAAAATAATTTAAATAAAAAAAATTGGGTTAAAAAAGACAAAATAATGGCAGTATTGTTTTTGTAAAAGTATGCAAAACTAAACATACCATGAACATCAATGACAATCAATGCTCCCAAAGTCAATCTTTTATTTGGTTCTAATTTTCCTCTGACTAATGCCACACTATCATCAATTTGTTTGTTGCATTTTTTCCTATAACCCTAAAAATATTGTTAAAATTTTATGTAAAAACAAAGGACAATTTTGCTTGAAAATATAGCCTTAATAACAATGGTCAAAGATGCATTTAAAAAACTTATAAGTACACAAGATTTAAGAAACAAATAGTTTTGAAAAAATATGTTTCATATCAATTGCATAAGGGATTACTGTATGATTTTATAAAAGATTTATGTGCTGTTCATGGGAAACAAAAAACTTTTATTTTAGCAAAGAATATGAAACTTCATTGCATACATCAAATTTAAATATAAAATTGTCAAATAATTTTACAAAAATACAATATATTTCATTAGTGCAAACACATACTTATCAAAAATAGAATTATCAATTATAATGCATCCATTGATTTTAACATACAACAAATAAAAATATTGTACCTCCAAAGTATTTTGTTGAATGGCTTCTGCGACCTCAGCAGTCCAAAAAACACTACTAACACAAATCACCACCTGGCCAGGCCAACTCAAAACGTATTCTGTTCTTAACATGTTAGGATATGATATGACAGATTTTCCTATAACATCTTTCAAGCTACTCAGCATGTTAACTTCAACTTCAGATAGCCATCTTTCAACCATGCCCTAAGAAAGATGATTCAATTAATATTTTTGAAAGCTAGAACTAATAAATGCAGAACAAAAAAAAATTTAAAATTTTTTATAAAATTTTAATTAATAAATAAAAATACCTTGAGTTTCATAAATATTGATATTTATTGAAAAAAACTAACAGCTTATTAATTAGAGATAAGGTATCAAATGTAAAAGAAATTTTTTTTGTGCCTTTTCAACAATCAGGTAAAATCTTCATGAGGGTTAAAATGCTTAAATTGGACAAACTGTGAAAAAATATAAATTTATACTACACAGAAACTTACTTTAGCAGCAGCAGGTACAATCTTTCTTGATAAAGGCACAACTTCCTTTTCAGCTGAAATCATTCCTATAATTTCATTATTCTTTGTAAATTCCAGTCTAGAAATACCTTCAAAACACTTTTTCAAGTGGGGCTGCACACGATGAGGGTCTTTTGTTTCAGACAAAATTTCCAGAAGCTCATCATTTGATAGAAAGAAGAATCTATAAAAAAATCAGGAGAGTCATTAAGAAACACAAAAAAAAACAGGCTAATCATTTATGATGTTTACAAAGTCGATTTTGAAACGACATTATTGATTTGTAACTAAACATACACAAATTTTATATTTTTTCAGGGGAATGAGTTCTATAACAATGCAAATAAAAAAAATTCAATTATTTTAGGTCTATGGTACACTCTAAAAAACCGTTGTAGACAAATCTCAGTTGCAAACAAAGCATTTTATCAGCAAAAATCAACATAGAACCATAGAACATGGGAAAACATTAGTCTCATGTCTTCTTGATTTTAGAATTAACCCACAAAATATATTTAATTAAAAGCATAGGCAAATATTGGAGTCAATTTTATTTAATCAAATCTAAATAAATCATCAATAGTGTCCATGCTTACTTCATATTTGTTAATATAAAAAATACAATATTTTTTATAAGTATAACAATCAAACCTGGGAAAATAAAGCCTTTTCTTCTCTAGATAATCATTCAATCCTTTTTGGATTTCATCTAAAAGAACATTGCCATCCTGAAGACTTTGCAGCATATTTGGATGAGATGTGGCAACCAAAACATGAGGATCAGCAGCCTAGTATAGATCAATACAAAATTAAGAGATTAATTTTCAAATTATTATCAGCACAAAAAAATTTCTGTGTACATTAGACTATTCTATGTTTTAATTCTATGTTTGAAAAATGAATTTTGGAATTTTATTACATTATTGTAACAACAGTTCAAAAATAAAAAAAAAGTTTAAATAAAAAAATTCAAATATGGATTGCTTAGAGAGAGAAAAATTATAAAAGATTTATCCAACCATCTTTTGATAAATTTTCTAAACTTTTGAGCTGTCTATTAATACAAATAAGATTTTGATCATATCTTCAATTTATAATTTGTTCACATTATTTGCTGCTGTTTGTGACAAATTTCAGGTTTATAAAGTGTACATCAATAAAGAGGATACTTAAGATATGGTTTCAAATTTGATGTTTTGTCAATGAAGAACAAAAGTCTCTTAATCATTAGCATTGCAAAGATTTTTCGCTGCAATTTATTAAATAAAATTCCATATATATTGTAGACTTAAATGCAGTTTAACAAGAATTTTAAACTCAATAAAAATATTTATTATATATTTACAGCTTTTGCAGCAGTTTCCCTCCAACTTTTATCAACTGAACTAAACTTTTTGCCTTCAACAGGCATTTGTTGCATAATATCTTCTGAACTAAAGATGGGTTCTAAATACATCCACGTTGCTTGGCACTACAAAGAGTGATTAAATTCAAATTAAAATATTGTAAACTATTCTTAGGAATTTTAATAGTATTTTTCAGATACAAAACGTGGAAATATATTTTCTTTAAAAATAATATTTCTATGTTGAATATTTATTGATATATTGATATTAATGAAATAAATACAGGAAAATAAAAAATCATAAAATAATATTTAGGATAATTTATTTGCATCAATAATGAAGAGCTTCAAATCTTATGTAAAAATAAAACTGAAGCATAAAATAACAAAGGTAAGATATTTGGTATTTTTTATACACGAAAAACAGTAGTATTTTAGATAATAATAACAAGAAGTAATAACAGTAGAGTAATTATTTTAAAACAAAAAAAGTCCTATAATTACTTTAATCCATGAATCTAATACATCTTGAACCAAAAGTAATTTCTCCTCCCACAACTTTACTTCAATTTCAAAAGGTTTGATGAAAGGAGATCCTCTCATGGTTTGAACTTTTAAAATGTGGTCATCAAGCAATACTTGAATGTCATCAACAGCAGTAAGGATGGGAACACCCTGTTTCAAACAGATATTGAGTTTTACAAACCTTTAATTTCAAAGTACAAATAAATAGTCTTACAGTAAGCTACCAGAAATGTTATAAAATAACTTTATATTAATGATTAAGAGCTAATTAGCAGGATCAGTCAAAGATTATATTTAATTAGAGAATCATCAAATTTCTGACAATTACTTTATTATATTCATACTTTATAGTGCATTATAAACATTAAAAAACTCTAACTCTTTGATTTAAAGAACAAATTTAAAGCATATATAGTTTTAAACTTTAAAATATAAATAAATATTCTTTCACATTCTATATTATCTTATAATTTTATATATATGCATTGACTTACAGTTTCTCTGTAAGGCTTGAATTCAAACTTAATATCTTTCCATTCTTCTTTCATTTTTGCTATTGCTTTTTCTAAAGCAAATTCTTTGGAAACCGTAACAGAGAGTTCTTCAACTCTAAGATATTAAAATTGGCATTTAATTACACAAATAAACTAGCAAAAAGGGGACACAAACACAAAATACCAAAACTGTAATAGTATATTTATTATTTTTAAAAAAACTATACAGCAAATGACATGGTTAACCCTGTTTTCAATTGTGTATAAAAATACAAAAACTTGTATAAATCATTTAAAATAAAACTATAACTATTTAAAGCAGCAAGTAAAATAGTAGTATAAATTGCTAAATGACTTAGAATTAAATCAATGTTTTATAATTTTATTAACTTTAAAAAACTAACATTAAAATGCATATTTCATATCAGTCATCTTTACTTACAGTATGAAAAATAGAATTTATAAAAAATTATTCCCAATTAACTAATATTCAGGTATTTACTTTTCAATATACTTGTGAAGACCAACTTTAATCATGTCTTCTAAAGTTGCCTCAGGACCAGGTAAGAGTTCAAATCCTAAAAATTCACTGGCCTTAAAAAAAGCAATAAATTATTTAAAAAAAGAAATAAATAACATTTACATATAAAGTAAATACAATATAAAAATGCAATTACATATTTCCAATGACGTTCCTTCATTCCCGGGTTACATATAGCTAGTAAAAGCGGGATGTAATTCCTGAAGGCTTCTATCTTTGCTTTCATTGTTTCCGCAACAGCCCTGGTTTCTACTTGACCAGCAAAAGTCTTAGTAAGTTTGTACATAATGCGCCACATGTCTTCTACCTTATCCCTGATTTCTTCAGCATTCAAATTTGCAAAGGGTCCTGAAAATAAAGACAAGCAACAATATTTAAGGGGCATAGAATCAAAACTATCTAACTCCAAATTAATTTTGGTAATTACAAACAAACTATGTAATTATTGTTAATTATTTCTATCTTAATGAGTTTGTATAATTTTTGTACTAATTTACATGTACTCACCTTTAATCTTGCTCTATACAATAGTAAGGTATTAAAAACAGTTTTTTTGCAATTTCCCATATTTTTACTTTTTGGATTTAGTGACTTAATTCTATACTCCTCATTTTCAAAACTTAAATACCATTTAAAAAAAAAGCAAAAGGGGTAGGCAACTATATTAGTTATAAAATAAACCAAATTATATAATAGAAATACTGAAAAAAATATAGAGAGAATAACGATATGATTTGGCTGAAAATGTTAAATACAAGATAAGAAATATTAGCAAAAAATCATAGAACTTTTTTTAAAACATTTAAATGACTTCTTGAGAAGTGAAACAAATTATAAACTTTTGGAGTACAAAAAGTATAAATAAATAGGGTTTTTTATAATATAATTTTTGGCTATTTTTACGTACCTTACAATTAAATCTCTATGTTCCTAAACTTAATTTGCAAGAAAGAATAAAATTAAACACAAGTGAAAAAACTCAGTCGATAAATTACATTAACAAAAAAAAACCTAAAGTAACAAAAATAAGAGGCTTCATTATTATAAATTTTGTTTCCCGAACCATGACTTTAAACAAATTTATTTCATCATAATTTTTTTTAATCTATTATATAATATTTCATGACATTACAAATCTTGCATACTGCAAATCTTACCATAATACCAAATTTCATAGTTTGTAAAAAACTGGTAAGCAGTATTCCAAAGTTTTTCGTATGGTTCTTTCTGAGAAAACATCAGAGGTATAGAAGGATGCACTGTCAGTTCCCTCGATAGCAATCGTTCTTCTTGGTTTATGGCCTAAAAAGATATGAAGAAGAACACAGGAAAAAAAGTATTAACTTTTTTTGATGAAACAAGAAAAGCAATAATAAAATTATCTACCATAAAAGATAAATTATATTTAAGTAATCTACATTTAATTATTACACAAAATATATGACGACTTACTTCCAACTCATTTTTGGCATCAACTAAACAGTCGTTCAGATACCTTAGTCCTTCAACTGCTGATCTAGATTCATCAAGTGTAGCTTCCTGAGACAATCAAAAATAATAAAAAAATACAATCTAATATAAAAGGTATACATTTTTTTTATTTCTTATTTAATAAAATCAAAGGTAAAATTAACATCATCAGACATAAATTGTTTACTACTTCGATAGTAAGAAAATAAAATTTTGAGGTAAAAGTACCTAATTAAATTTGTTATGGAATTTTGTTAATGGAATGTGTGATTTTAGTTTGTACCTTTCAGAGTTTTTCTAACCAGTTACAATACAATAAAAAAAGCCAGTTAGCCTTTCGTTATGTTAGGACAAACAACAATAAAAGAAATATCAAAGTTTTAACAAATATTTTATAGCATTTACCATAAAGCAATCCTGGCACCCATAACAACATTTAACAATTGAAAGAATAACTTTTTTTGCATGCTTGCTAATAAACCAAACTATTTGACCATACAGTAGAACCCCGATTTTCCGAGTTAATGTGGACCGAGACTAACTCAGATAACCGAAAAACTCGGTTAAAGCGAAAAATTTAAATAAAACAATTTTATATGTCCAAGTGTATATTTTAACAAGTACAAATGTTATACAGACTACGTGCAATTCATATGCAGGACATTGAAATAATTCTTTCACTTAAAAAAAGTCTTTAATTGTTTTTTTTTTTGTTTTATGTTATTTTAGCGTTTCTCGGCAACAATGTACGAAAAGTAAAGGGGGAATTATTGTTGGATTTTTTTTCCTGAAGGTTTGTGAGATCATGATCTGTTCAGAATTTTTTTCGGTAGTCGTCGGAAAAATCTTAGAAATATTTCAAAGCTCGGTTAAAGCGGAAAATCGGATAATCGGGGCTCGGATAATCAGGACTGTACTGTATTTAAGAATTACTACAATAAAAATCTACATGTGCTGATAAATCATAACGGTATAAGTAAAACTTATCTCAATGGTTCGTAAAATCAAACTGAATGAATACAAGATGTTATATTTTCATTACTAATGAGTTTCGGAAAAGTACAAAGTATTTACCTGAATTAAAGGAAGATTTCTTATTTTACTCCTGCAAAAGTTCATGTTTTCCTCGAGATCTTTAACTCGGTCACTCAGTTTTGCTTCAGCATCCTCTCTGTTTTGACCCAGCTCAACAGAGGTCACCTTAAAGAGTTTTGCCATAGTTTTGGGCCACCTCACCATTGTACTATGACACCTTAATTCTTTCTCTAAAAACGAAAATATAATAATAAGTATTTTTAACAAAAAAAAATTATATAGAAAAGCAAAGAGAAATGAAATTTCCTGAAATTATATTTCGATATCACCTGAAAGAACAGCATAGTCCATTAGAAACACTATTCGTTTCATTGCTTTTCTAATTTCTTTTACTAGTTCAAATAATCGAGCATCAGCCTAAAAATAGATTTAAATAAACATTTATTTAAGAAACAGGTATGTATTTGAAGTGATCATTGCAGTCCAGCATATACAGGTTAAGCAAAAGCACCAAAGAAATCCAGAAATTTATAATGACAATAAGAAAATTTCATTTATTGACATTTTCTAGTGAACACCTGAAATAATTAACGTTGCTTGGAAGTCTCTAGATTTCAGACATTCCTTAAAACTTATATATTAGAAGATGAAAAATTAAAAAAAAAATTAATGAGGCAAATTTACCAAAAAATATTATTTACACAATAACACAGTCCCAAAAATATATTACACAGACAATGAGAATACACTAATTAAAAATATTATTTCAATAGAAAATTTTAATCAGAAATATACTAACAGTTTTAAGAGTGTTGGTCTGCTCAACAAGGTCTTCAGTGTTTGAAAGGGGCTTGATCAGCTGAGTCTCCATAAGGTAAAATTCATCACATATCCACTGTGTGTGTTTGGCATTGGCATTAACTTGATAATCGATTAGTTTCTGGCAAATTTGATCAATCTTATCGCAGAGTTGTTTCTTCATGGTATCGCAATTCAAATTAATTAAGTTCAAATTGATGTTACTTCTTTCAGCATTGATAGCTGTTTTGCACATTTGTACTTCTCTGATTTTCTGCAAAATGAAGGAATATTTAGGAAAAACTAGTGTGATGCAAGTTCGATTGTATACTACAAACTACTTAACTATTCTTTAATAAGTGCTAATTAAAGACAATAAACATTGTCAACAGTAATGTTGACTTGTTTCCCAGTGATGTGTTTGTTCCAGCTTTCATTCCTACATTTCCTTCCACACGAGCTTCAATCAGTGCTCTTCCTTCGTTGACAATGATTCAAAAATCGAGGCTCAGGAAATAATTTATTTTCATTTAGTATTTCTGCTGCCACTCAAGACTGAAAGCATGCCCATTGACCTAACAATTTTTTAGTAGTTTTATATTTAAAACAAATTGATCGCACTAATTATAACTACAAAATATACTTATTAAACTAAAGATGTGCCATACCAATATATTTATTTAGTAATTTTATTTTGAAAATATCAATTAAATACACGAATTGCAGCTTAAAAAAATCTATTAAACTATAAATTAAAATAATTCTGATACAGGATTGAATGCGGTTATAGCATCACTCATTCATGAGACATCAGAATTTTAAAGTTACAAGAGGTTTTGGATTTAAAGAATAATTAAAAGTACGATGTTTCTTAAAAAGGCCAAGTTTAATGATATCTGATCAAATAAATACAGCAATTGAAGATAAAACTTGTAGTATATAGACTACATAGTTTTAAGTCATGGATAAACTAAGATGGATTTTTCCATTAAAACCAATTTGCAATTTTCCAATGCAGACCTTTTTGTATCAAATAACTTTTTTTTCTAAAACAGCTACAACCAAGGTATTAAGCAATATATAAAGGGTGTTAAAACATATGATAAAGTCTCATGCAGGTCAGTAAGCGGGTCATAGACCCCACTTTAATGAAGTTATAAGCTGTTATTGTCGCAACCAGATTTGGCTATTAAATAAAATGAAAAAAATTCTGAAGATTTGTACCTCAGGAAATTTCTGAACATCCAGTTCTTCTTCGACATTTAAAAATGTGTCCACATTGCTCTCAAGAGTTCCATCAATTATGTAGTTAAATTTTTTAAACTGTTCCAAATACCTAGAAAAACATAACTTTGCATGCATAAAAAAGATAGAAAAGGTTGTTTATTACAGACAATGTTTTAACAATAAATAAATATTATTAAATTATATACTTAACACAAGAATACATATTTGACTCAATGACACACACATGCATGCAAACGATACTAAAAACAAATGCTTACTGTTCAAGTCCAACTACATTGAATTTTAGATCTTTTTCCACAGATTGGATACATAATTCAACTAATTGATCATTTGAAGGAACAGCATACAAATTCAATTGATCTTCTTCCAAAACCCTAAGTAGAATTTTATCAGCCTAAAAATAAACAATTTTGAATATACAAACCTATTTTATATTTTACATATAAATTCCTTAAAGTTTATGCATGTATAATTACTTCATGGTATTTTTCTTTAGAATTTCTAAGTCTGTATTAGAGACACAATTCTAGAACATTTTTGGAATGTTTGCTCACTTAACTTTTTTAATTTAAGCAATTTATAATACTATGAATACAATTCAGTTAAGCAAGTACTTTAAATGCATGGCAAATATATAGAAAACCTTTTTAAAGCATTGTTTAAGAATTAAGTACAGAATAGCTTCAAAACGTGAAGAGAAATCAGTGCTGCGCTTCAACGAAAGAAGAAATTTAAAGGCTTTTTTATTCACTAAAAAAATTGAGTTTAAGAATTCTTTTTTGAAAAATTAAAGTATTTTAGTGTATCCTACATAAAAAAATTAATTGCATAGTTTTTTTACCCTTGGCATTTTTTCAGAAAGCCATAATAACTCATAAATCACTGATAGAAATTCCTTTTTCCATTCTTCATAAGTAACCTCCAAATCGATATGATTGTTAGAAACTACAACTCGAAGTGTCAAAATAGGGAAGTCTGGGAAAACTATGTTTTCTAACTGGGAAATATCATTCCCAACCTAAAAAAGAAAAATATAAAATTAAATTCTAAATATAAAATTTTCATTTCAAAAAATACATTAAAAACCTTATATCAGTTAATTTTATTTGCATTTAGTTATTAATGAGACTTAATTATTTTGTAATTCTTTACTACAAATAATGACAATAAACAAAGGAGAATATTTGTAAAAAAATGAAAAAAGATAGAAGTAAAGACATTCCTAACTACTTTGTTTGGCAAATTCATTGATATATGAATAACACTCACATATAAAAACATGTTTGAAAGATAATTTCATATACTTTAAAAAGGTGATTGCAAAAACAAATTCAACACTTATATAAGAAGAAATTAATTTGAGAAAAGAATCTTCAAATATACTTACTGCATATTTGTGAATAAGCTCCATCCAGTTTTTTATGCTTTTTGTAACTAACTCCCTCATCATCGATGACATTATTACACTAACTGATGAAAAGTATCGTTTTATCTTCTCACAAGCTGCACCAGGCTTTCTGGATACTAGAGGGTCCCAATCCATTTTGCGATATTTAATAAGGATCTGAACACATTCCTCAATCCATCTAAAAAAGAAAGTAACTGTCGTTTAAAAATGTATTACAACCCCTCCTGCAGACATACACCAAAATGTTTTTATACCTGACCATAGTTTGGCTAATATATTTTTTTTGTTCTATGATGTAATAGGGCCAGCTTATAAAATAGATCACACAGAACAAATTAAGTATTCTAATCAGCAATCAGTCACAATAAGCATCATACCACGTTCACAAATGGATTCTTCCACTATTCATGATATCAAGGCCAGACCATAAGAGAAGGGCTATCTTTTGCATATATCTAACAATATATTGGTAAATATTAATAAACAAGTAGCTTATTTCTTATTATCTTATTGTAGTAGTGCAGGTGGTTTTTATGCTTAGTTTGTCTGGTATGAGCCAAAGGAAATATTGTGACACAAGTCCTGGCAGTATTTTCTTACAGCTGAGCAATAGGTATTTTCAGACTTTGCACTTAGCTACAAATTTTAAGTAAATTTATTCAAAGCTTTTTTTAACCGTTCAAAGATGTAACATTTTGGACTTTTATAAAAAAAAATTTGGTGTGTAATGCCTCATACCTGCATCATTGAATTGAAGTAGGTTAGACTATGACTCCAACTCATATAACAAGTCAATGAAGCTGAGTAGACCTCAATAATACAGGCAGGTGAAAAACAAATAAAAGGAATAGATTTTTCTTTTGGTATCTAGATTGTATGCGAACCTTCTTGGTACAAATAAAAAAGGATGTAATAACAGACAATTTGCTAGAGCAAACATCTTAAAATGAACTCTTATTTCAGAACGACTGAGATTAAAAATTGATAAGTAAAATAAAAACTGCAATTCAAAATAATTGTTGTAAATATATTGATGCTGTATAATAAAAAAAAGCATGAGTACTAAAAGTATAATAGAAAAATTATTACTTGTGACGTAGGAACTTTTTGGCAGCCGCACATTGTTTTCTGATGGCCTCATGAAAATCTTCAATGAAAGGTGCAATTGGACTATTGGCGAATTCTGATATTTTTATCAGTTCTGTATTTTGATATCTAAATGCAAGAGTGAATAACATTACAATAAAAACCAATTCAACTTAATTAAGAATAAATTTTGATAAAGTTATAGTCTTTGAAAAAATTAAATCGTATTGATGTTTAAAACAATGTATAAAATAAATATTTAATTGCTTTTAATCTATTCAACCAAAACAAACATATTTTGCTTAAATTATGTTAAAATGTTAATAGAACTTTAATATTAAAAACAGGACATGCACTATTTTTACTAATTAAATATGTAGCAATTTAAATAATAAAAGTGCTAAAAACTTGCAACCATAATGCTGAAAAAATATTTTATTAATATAAAACTTCACAGGTGTCATGTTTTTAAAATACAGTGTCATGTTTAAATAGGGTCTATGGTTATTTTATATGTAAAGCACATAATAAACAAATAAAATTCGAAAATACTTTTCTGCCCACAGGTAGGATATCTTTTTAATACAGGGCCTTAACAGAAAGGCCTTCTTTTGAAGGATTTTTCTTGTTGGTTCCACAACATTGGACCAAGGCAAAGGAGGTTTAATACATCTAAATAAAATAAAAATTAAATTAATTGGATTATGTAAGGAAGAAATATTTCTTGCATATCCAATTTAGTAGTTTAAAACACTTCTTTGGAAAAGAAAATAACAAATTCAAATTTGTTTGGTATTCCTTACACCAAGATAAAATTTTACAGTGTTACCTTCATCCAAATATAATGAAGAAAATTAAGTTTTACTCCCATTATAAGTTGTGAAATATCAACCTAAATTTTTTTACTAAATTATTAACTAAATAAAGCTAATTTAAAAATATTTCTGAATTAAATAGCATAACATACATTTGATGCCATTTTGGAGGAGTGTCCTTGATTTGCAGTCTTTCTCTTTCGGATTTATCCAATAATACATAATCCACTAAAAATAATCAATCAATATACGCTTTATTATTAATTTATTTTAAATGTAGTGTTTTTTTCTTATCCTCTTCAATAGAAAGGTATGACTAACTATTGATTATTTAATAATAAAAAAGTCTAATATGCCTTACATTTTACTAAATGTATTAAATATACTATATTTGATAGTAAAAAGGAGAAGTGAAAAGTTTATATGGTAAACTTTTAAATTTATAATTTTAGTTATTTTATTAAAGTGCACATTTCTTTGTTATCTTTTAAATTTAAACTACTAATTTGTAACTTAGTACAGACCACAAACTTATAAATTCAATTTATCAAACATTTTAGATATATAATAATAAATAAAAACGATGAACTTCTGTAATACTGTATAAGTATTAAATATATGAAAAGCAAAAAAGAATTAAAAAGAACATTATAATGTTAAAACTACTATTTCTTAAATCCATTAACTCTAGTATTATATCATTAAATAATGTCACATGGTCAGAACTATGATGAATCAAATACAAAATTAACAGAAATACATAATAACCATTTACCAATTCCTTGCTTAACAGATGTGATATAGGTTTTCTTAACTTCATCAAATAATTTAGTTGCACTGACGGTGCTTGTGGTTAACAATTTTTTCTGTATTTTTCCTTTTCGACACAGATCTTCAAGGGAAAAGCTTATATCAGGAATATCTTTATCACTGATTCCACTATGAACATAATACCAGTACCTCTAAAATGATTTTTAAAAAAAGTTCAGGTTAGTTAAAGGTATTACATTGAAAAAAAATATTCAGTCAGCAATTACTATGTATATTGATGTAAAAAAAATTATTATTAAAACTTAGTCAACAAATTTGATATTAAAACGTTGTGGTCGCTAATTGGGTAATAATATATATATTAAAGCACCGAACAAAATTTTATATAAAATACAATTAAAGAGTACAGTATATTGTTTTTTAGCTTGGTCAAATAAGCTAGTTAAAACTTTAATAATCTAGTTAAGAGATGATAGCACAGTTTAAACAAAGAACCATATTCTACATGAACTCAAACAAATTCCTTTATTACTGAATACGGCAAAGCATATAAAGGTAGCTGCTTATTATGATAGCTTTTGAAACAGTATATATCATTAATATTCTATTTGTTACAATCCCTTTTAAATTTAACTTTCATATCAATGTTGATATTTTCTTAGAGTGCATAAAAATTGTGTAAATAACAAATTCCTGAACCATTTAGACAATGTTTAAAAGGTAACATAAAAGTTAAAGTATATAGTATCTATACTAATAATTCTTTTTATGCAGGTTATATTTTTACTTCACAATCTGTGCTTGAAGGCATCTTATCTTCTTTAAGTTTCTTTTCCCTTTTCTGTTCCATCGGACTTAAAGGTCTAAATAAAAATTATGATGGATGTTAACTGAGTATTTGAACATTTAAATATAATTGCAACAGTACAATAATTCAATATTATCATGGTATTTCAAAAAACAGTGTTTTTATTTTTAAAAAAAAAACTTTCATTTGCAATTATAAAAAACTTACCTAGAACTACCTGAAGAAAAGTACTTTTGTTTTTCTTTTTTCTTAACTTTTCTTCCCATCAGGTTTTGCTTAGAAATGCTTAAATACGTGGTTAAGAAAAGCACATAAAAAAACTAACATAATTATTTTAAAATATTGTAGGTTATTTTTTTGCAAAACTTAGATTAATTATAAAACTAAGACAAACATTAATAAAACAGATTACTATAAAAATATAGTTGCAGAAAATTCAAGGTGAGAAAAAAGGATATTTTTTAAATTCGAATATCTTGGAGGAGGCAGTTTAAGCTTGTGTATAGTTCGAAGATTGGGAAGTTTTGTACCTCCTCTAAAATTGGCCCCAATCAAATCACTAGGGTTGTTGTGATCATTTTTGTTAAATGACACAAATTTTGTATGTGTGCTTTCCGCAAAGAGCTGAGGATATGCTTTAGGCACTTGTATTGTCTAAATATAAAAAAAACCTATTAAAATACAAGCAATAATGTAACATATGGCACTAGCCTGCAAGGATTCTGTGAAATTAACTCTTATGATTAATTCTTATGTAATTTATAAAATAAAACCTCAAAATTTTAAACAAATATAGTAAAAAAAACAGGAGGAAATTGGAAAGATTAGGCAAAATGAAACTGTCAAAAACTTACATATTTAGCAAAACTATGTCAATGCGTTCTAAGAAAATATTAGTTGCTTAAAAAATGCAATTGCCTTTAATAAATATCAATTTCTAAAATCAACCAAATAGCAGTTATATTACGTGCTTGCAGGATTGGCAATCATTAAAAGTAGGCTAGCTGCCAGCCATGAGTTTTTTTAGGGGAACCATGATAGCAAATAGATAAGAAAGTTGGGTAAAACACTTAGAGAAACTCTATGGTTATGTTATGTAAGTAGTGTCGAACGAAAGTAGTATATTACCTTTTTCAGCTCATAAGTATGGCCAATATCCAAAGATTTTCGCTTTTCTTGAACCACCGAGGTTTTTGTTTCAGTGGGCAAGGATTTCCTTTTACTATACATTATAAAACTATTCAGAAACAATTTTCTTAAATACGAAAATCCGGAGTTCGTAATTATATGAAAACCAATACATGAGGTATCAATAAAAAGTGACAGGCGAAAAATACTTTGTATGAACAAACAGCAAAAATGTTGAACGAAAAATAAAAATACTGCAAGAAGTCAAAATGAATTACAGAAATTGAAACACATATAAGAGAAACTTTTGTTGTTTCAAATTTTCAGATGCAAAACATTCCCGCGAAACATGTGAGAACAAAAGAAACAAGAAACATCGAAAACATCAAAAGCTTGTTACCATGGCAACAAAAAAAGTTGTAGTGTCTACGCATAGCGAATTTTGATCGAATAGGGAACATTTATGTGATGTCCCGTGGTTTGTTATCCTATACCTCTCGAAACACGTGCTAATGTTTTCCTGCTGCTCTAACCGCCTTTTTTTACCACAGCGATTTGGAATTGAAGCTCAGGTGGATACGTCCGTGAATGTCCCCCTTTCGGACGGCATAATAATGTAGGAGGCTATGGTCTACGATTTAACCCCAGACGACTCTTTCAGCACTTTTATTAACGTCTCGCGCAGTAGCGGATTTCTAAATAGGCTTGCTAGGCTAAAGCCTATGGCGGCAAATTTTCAAAGGCGGAATTTTGCATGTTGAGGCAATTCTTTAAAAACCCAACTGAAGTTTAAGTAATCTAATACATTGGATTATTTGTTAATATTTCATCTCAACCCCTATTTTATGTAGCATTAAAGTAAGAGATCAGAAAAATTACATCTTAATGATGAAAAACATACTTACAGCCTTTTCTAAACTTAATTTAGTAAATTATTGGCTCTAACTTTTATCGAACAACGGGTTATAAGTTTTAATGATATAAATCAACCATTGGTGATCAACTTTTGAATCGTTTTTTACCCCCCACCTACCCTACAGGCGGCACAATTTGGAAATCCGCCACTGGGCGCGCGTTCGTCATTTAAATGGTCATATTTTGCGTCTAAAATAACAACAGCTCCAATTGTAGTGAAACTAAGGTCTCTATTGGTTAATCATTGTAGTGGATGAGGATTATCCTGTCTAACCGCCAATAATCACCGAAATCACCATTGAATTCCGGAAGTGAATACGTCACGTTAAACAAGTCAATTCTTGATCGCTCTTGCGTGAATAAAATATGCGCGTTTCATGAGCCATCGAATCCATGGAATGAAGATCACACTCCGCGATTTTTCCCTCTTGGGTATTTTCGTCCAAGCATAACCGAAATTGCAGGGTTCATTGGGGGGTTGCGCAAACCCTCCAATAAAGGAGGGTTTGATTTTCATTCCACGGATTCGGCCACAGACTATCATATTTGGGTTAGAAATCCTAATCGACCACATTTTCCCCTAATGGGGATTTTGCATTCCATGGATTTGATGGCCCATGTAAACGCGCCTATTGTGTTTCGTGCTTTCGGTGGAATTTCAGCCTTTTTGTCCGCCCTTTTTTTAAATTAAAAATTATTGTGTTCTCTATAGGAAGAGTTTTCTCTGTCTCAATGAGCTCAGTGGCCTGCGTCTGTCTAGCCTTTCTTTCAACTTCTGTTCTAATCCTCTGATTTTAATTTATACTTTTTGTCCATCTGCTATTTTAGTTATTCCTCAATTTCTTATTCATTTTATTTTCAGGATTTTCAACAAGTGATTAAATTTATAATCATGCACAGATCTAAAGTACAGATTTTCTGCCGTTTAATAAACCTCACATTCTATCAAAACATTCTTCTTTCAATAGGATGCCTTCAATTGATTTCCGTATAAATAAAATTTAATTGTTTCTATTCACAAGACTTTTAATTTTTAAATAAAAAAAAGCAATGATTAAATCAAGATTATGTGGATTACTAGCTACTTGAAAATCATTGTGTGAAAAAAATTAATTTTATAAATTGAAAAAATGAAGAATATGATAGTTTTTTGTGTGAAACTCTTGTAAAATTCTGACCCCTTGAATTTCTACGATTGAACTCTTCAATTTTTTTATTTTGAAAAATAGGTATTTTCTTAAATTGATACTTATTTTAATGAATCCTTATGAAATTTTGATTTAATCAATCAATTTAGAATGATGATTAATCATTCACATTATATATCAGTCAAGAGGGCCAATTGAAAAAGATGAAGATAAAAAGCAGTTGATTAACCCGGGGCCCCCCTTCTTTTCGCAGCTCTTACACTGTACACTACACTGATGTAACATTACCACAATTTTTTAGTGTAAATTTACACCAAATTAGGAGTATGAACACTAAACTTCATATTCAATGAAACGTTCCACAAAACGCATTTTAACCCGATGTAACCTTGCACAGAGCCTGGCACATGAGTAATTATAAATGTTGTGAAACAAAGATAGTAATAAAAAAATTTCAGATTCTGTCAAGCCTGCATTGAGTGGTTGGTAATACGACGTTCTTGAAGCCAAAAGTATGCAAGGTCGAGTCTGGTTTTAACCATTACTTTAAATTGGATATTAAACTCTAAAAAGTAGCAACATATCGTGAATATCATGGTAAACTTTCACTTATGTCTAGTTTTATTGTATATAGTAAAAAAGCAGTTAAGTTCCACCATACATTTGTAGGCATCTTGTATTTCAATATATTGTAATATGTTTTTCTTGTATTTGATTTTAATCCAGTTTAATCGAATTTTATTATTTAAAAAGGGTCAAAATGAAATTTAAATAATATAAAAAAAATTCTTAAAATAACAAATGTATAGACATTACAAAAAAATAAGTATTTTATTGTTCTCACAATTCTTTCCAAAATAACATAAAAATGTAACACCGACATTCTAAAATAAATAAAAGACACTCGAAAAGTGTCTGGGAAAATATTTTTCTGGTTTTTTACATGCATTCTTAATATTTAAAAATTTTAGTTAACACAGTCTTTTCACGTTGATTTTTAGTAGTTAATACAGAAAACAAGATATTTTGATACAATTACTTCCGTTTTAAAGCTTCTAAAGCTGTTAATCTTAAGCTGTTTAATTGCTTTTTAAATGCATTGTTTATATTTAAGAATTTTAGTTAACATAGTCTTTTTACATTGATTTTTAGTGGTTAATATAGAAAACAAGATATTTTTGATGCAATTAGTTCCGTTTTAGAGTCCAAAGTTAAATATCTAACATAATGTGTTAGTGCTGTAGGTTTAAGGTTCTTCTATATTTTTTTCTTCATCGACCCCTTTGTCATAAAAGAACACGCTATCAACACCATTTTTCTTTATGCAATCGTGTAGAACATTCAATACGATTTCAAGTCTTCTGTCCAAAGCTTCTAGATGTGGATCCAGTAAAACGGGGTTTAGGGGGTCTTTGTACAAAGAGCAGCGCATTAGGGAGGACAGCTTCATTGGACTCAGTTGTAATTGCAACAAGCGATGGAAAGTTGTGATGTGAAGGAAGCAGCATTGGTATAATGGTGCTAGGATGGACAGTTCGTCGTGGTTTGCTCTTCCAAATCTATTACAGTAACAAAATATTACAAAAAATGTCATTAAAATAATTTTTTTAGTAATTTTTTTTTTAATTGTGTAATATTTTTTTTAGTAAAGTGACAAAAATCTAAATTTAGATAAATTAAAATTCCTAGGTTTTTATGATATTAATTAATGAAACGTTAGTAGCTTCAGTATGAAATTTTCAATTTTGTTAATTAAGTCAATTGGTGAAGAAGTTATTAAATGATGTGTAGATAACTTTCGGTTTCATTGATATACATTAGAATTGCTTGAAAACTCATGAAAGTAACAGACACTAAGGTTTTCATTTTGATTCATAACAATGTTAACTATTTTTTACTTAACCCAAGTATATTCCTTAAATTGAAATGGGGCTGGGGTTTCAAACCAATCCATACATAACAATTTCAAGCAATTATATATACAAAAAAAAAACTATATGGATTAAAGCCATGTAGTACAATTGCTCTTGTGAATTGTCTCATTAGCTTTTTCGCTACATTATTTATTTTAATAACTTTTTTTTAATTGGAATATATATTTTTAAAAATGCAGCTTCTTTTCAGTTTTAGGAAATACAAGAATTTTGTGTAATTTATTTTGCACCTCCCTTACTATAGAGAAAGGACTGGACATGATGAACCGAATGGAACTTTCCTTATATTGCTGTGTTTCCATATATGTCTATGTTTGTATACTTATCCATACATATAGAAATGTCACTTAAATAAGAATTATTACCCTCTCCCATGGTCGAGATGCAGAATGAAACTTTCATTTCCAAAAATTTTGAATGTTTCATAGTGATGGCGATCCATGTTACCTGAAATTAAAAAAAAAAGGATACAGAATTTAATGTAATTCAATAAATAACATAAAACACACAACAAAAAAAAACAATCTGGCAATATCACACCCTAAATATTTGCTTTTGCATCGTTTAATTTGTTCTAGGTACCTGAGAATTTTATGAGCAAGCGCTGACCCTCAATTTATTAGTGAAAACCTATTAACTTTTATTTCCCACCGATCTCGTATGACACGTAAAAGTTATTTTGATTGGCATTGGAAAGCGAATTTGAAGATGGCACTGTGCAGCATAAATATATTTGTTAAGCAAGCAATGAATTTTTCTAAACTTTCAATTAAAATATTTATTTGTTGTTGTCGTGTTCTTTCAAGGAGTAGCCTGGAAGGGTGGGGTACAGTGGTTTCAGGGCAGTGAGAACCCGCCACAGAATTTAGCGAGAGTGAATGTCGCCAGTGCACTCCGAACATATAGAGACAAACACACAACACAATTATCCATTCGAACCCGGGACTTTCTAACTGCCTGTTCAGCTCCTTTAAAACCATTCAGACGTCCAATAAATTTGGCGTAACGATACTTCCTAAAGCTAGAAGAAGGGCTGCCACCTGTTTCACGGAATATCGTTACAATGAGAGCTAATCATATTTAAAGATATATTAAAACTGTAAAATTATGAACACTTTCTACCTATTAAGAAATCCAAAATGGTGGTATCAACCAGATCCGCCAGCCGTTTGGTATAGTTATACATCGACTTCGCCCGCACTGTCTCACAATAGTCGTCCTCCGTCTCCCAACGGGCCTTCCGCCTCTTGTGGTAAGATCTCCGCCAAGGGTTCTTCCAGGACTTGCGACCACTCAATTTATCGGGAGGCAAGAAAGCGGCTAGGCTGACTTCCAAAGTGTCCGGGCGGCCGCAGATGGCATGGCCAGTGTCGCAGTAGTAACTGCAGTGGCCGTGGAAGCACAAGTTCTGCGCTGGTGAGATATTAAATTTGTTTTTTAAAAAAAAGGGTACACGGGAAGGGCATTTAGTCGACTGCACTGATCAACTCCGCTGGCCTGAAGAAAAGAACAGGTTGTTTTTTTTATTCGTTGTTCGCTTAAACAGTATACGCATGTTTTTAAGTTCCATTTTAAGATGACGAACGAAACAAAAATTTAGAATTTGACCACATTCTTTTTTTTATTCTTCTTCAAAGTTTCGAAGATCAAATAAAACAAAACATTAGAAAAATGGCACCGAACGTTTTTTTTTTTTACTTTGGAGAAAACCACAAGATCTCACATGATTCGTCCCTTTTAATCCAATGAAGGAGGAGGAAGTGTAGGATGATCCATTACGTCATAAAAACGGACGTCTTCAAATTAATTAATATTTCTTAGAAATCATAATGGTTTTATCAAACCTAAATTCGATGTATTATAATTACTTTTTGTTAAAAAATCATGTAAATATTTTTGTAACAAGAAATTCGGTAAATTGAATTGTAAAATAACAGTATTCTAAAAAGAACTGGGAGATTTTTGACCACTTTATGAGCCGTGCAGTTGACATATGCCCACGGGAAGAACCGCTTTATTTCGTAGCATGCTTTCCTTAATAACCTCTTTGGCGATGATAGCGAGAAATCGCCTAAACTGGTGTAAAGAAATCGGTTACTCGCTTTGTTTATCTTTCGCGGCAACGATTCACGCCAGAGATAAGTGGATACGAGTCGAACGTTTGTACCGCTAATGAAGAACCGAAAAAGAAACCGGTTTCGGGTCGCCAATGTCCGATAAGCAGACACAATTACGGAAAGACTCTAAAGAAATCAAGCGGTTCTTCCCGTGTACTCTTTAAATAGGTATGTATACCAAGTTTTCTTCGAAACGTTGAATTTTCATTTTATAAACATATTCATTAATAAATTGAAGAGTACTGTGGGAAAACCCTTTATTGAAAGATTAATCTGTATGCATCAGGCCTATTTGGTGACTATAGCGAGTCATCGCTTAAACTGGTTTAACGAAACCAGTTTCTTACTGGGTTCTTTTCATTGTGGCGATCCTTATTCACGTCGGACACTAGTACCATGCTTGTGAAAGAATAAGCAAGGGAAAATCCATTTTCCTTTCTCCGACGTCAGCCTAGCAGATCTGATTACGGGAAGATTCCTGTGCAATTAAGAGGTACTTCCGCTGGACTCTTCAATTGTGGTCGTGTTTGTTATTAAATTGGTTATTAAAAACATTAAAAAAATAGTTTGTTGTAAATCCAGATAAAAAATCGTAGTATTATATTCTTAAAAAATTTCCATAAAAATCAAAACAATAAAGATAAATTCCGAAAACAAATTGAAGAGATATGTAAAAAAAATTGTACCATTTTAACACTCGATATCTATCGAAAGTAAGAAAATATTGAAAAACTAGTAAGGGGAATAATGGTTTTAGAGTTTTGAAATTAAATAAAATGCGCAGGTGCACAAATGAATAGATAAAATATCCAGGAGTTACAAGGATCCATCTTTAAATTTCGGTGACTCATTTAACTTAGTCTTAATTTTTTAGCAATTTGAACTATTTATCTATCAATTTTAAAGGTACTTGTGTTTTTCAATGCCGCTTTCTTATTAAATGTGGCTCGCGCAACACACAGATAATAAGAAAAAAACTTAATGTCTCAAGTTCTACTGCAGATAGAAATACAATTTTATGTCAAACTACCAGAAATGATTGTATTAATTTTTAAAGCCATGATTTTTTCTTCTATTTTTTAAGGTTATGTCCCATGCCCCCTTAAGCGTGTTGCAATGGAAAAAAAAGTGTTCCTGCAAAATCATTCTATTTAAAAAATATAATGTTCAATGCCCAACTATTTTTAATGTAAAAAATACACTTTTTTTTTTTTTAAGTTGAAACCTTACCAGGTGAAACGAAAAAAGTTTTAATCAACTCGTCCTCTGCTACTGCGTATATTTCAGTGGTAATATTAAGTTTTCTTCCGACTACTGGAGGGCAACGTCTAAAACCAAGAATTCTGAAAATAATATTAAAAAACACGTTGTAACGCTATACAATTTTAATATAGTTATTTATTCTACAAAAATAAATAAATGAAATACTTGTATGGCAAATTCGTAAAATTGCGTCTTTTTAAAACAAATTAAGTATAATTAAGTTGTTTTTTTCATTAGCACCGAAGGGGGCGGATACTCATGATTTAATTTTCCCGAGTTAAAAAAAAAAGTCCCGCTTTGCCTTTGGTACAAAATCTAAAGAAGACGAAAACAGTATTAAACGAATTTGTATCTCGAATTAAATCATTTTCTTTGGGTTTTGAAAAAAAAAATTAAATAGAAGTTGTGAATAGAGTTTTTTTTTATAATAAATATGCATATTTTTTAACGTTAATCTTTATGAAACGTTACAAGTTTATAGGTATATTAAATATTAGAAAATTATTGATTTTTCCCTTGATGTTATAAATTTTTTAATAAACCCAATCATGAATGGTCTCAATACTTACCTGTCTAAGTGAAAAGCCGCAATCTCACTATTATGCCTTTCATAGTCCACGAAGTAGAAATGATTAGGCAACGTTTCTCGGTGACGATCAAACCTAACTGACAAAATTAATTCATGCTTAAGTTTTACGCGCAACAGAATGGAAAAATACATATTAAACACAACATTATGGTATAAAATTCCTGCGTATGGTATGTTATGATACATAATCCAGCTTGTGTGCTTGTTCAGAGAACCGCTTATAAGCTTTCGTCAAGTGGGACAGACACAGAAAGAAATTTTACAGTCACAAAGAAATGAATAACACATAGACAAATAACAACATTTATTGACTGTCACAAACATCCATGCCTGACCGGGATTCGAACCCGACCTCAGCAGCTCCAAAGGCTAGTACACTAACCATTCAGCCACCGAGGCGGCTATTCCTGCGTAATAAATAATGGCAAATTCTGCTTTTGATTACTTCAAAAAATATTACAAAAAACTATAAACTTTATAAAAAAACCCATTATAATCAGTTATTTCTCGTCCTTATTTTCATAAATACCTGTGAAATACAAATACCTCTGGATATTTTTAAAAATCGTCCAAAATTATCAATCCCTTAAACGTAGTTGAATTTTTTTAACGACTTATTTTTATAATTTCCGGTAGCCTCCATAGTTTTTCGAAGTAATAGGAGCGTATTTCGAAACATTTCCTGAACTCTCTAAATATTTTCCATTAGACTTTTTATTTAAATTAAATATGTCTTTTATTGATTAATATTGTATTTTTTCATTATTTTATTGAATGAAATACACAAGTATCTATATTTTTATCTGTGTTTAATTTTATGAAATTAAGGCATGCAAAAAAATTAAGACGAAAAAAAAAATATTAAATAACTAAATTAACTTACCTCATTGGTTTCACCAACGCTTGGCTTCCGTCTTCGATTGTAATTATAAGTTTTAATTGTGTTCCACCATCTTTTTCCTCTAAAAATAAAACAAACCATAACACCTTTAAAAAACTATTGATCATTAACCTAATTAAAAATTGTAACAATTCACGGTAAAATAACTTATTTTATTTAATATATTCGATTTATAGTAGTTTGATTATTTATATTGGAAATTAAATGCATTAAAAATAAAAGTATTTTTAACTTTTGTTTCAAGTTATAAGGTTTGTAACCACTTAATTATCCCATTTATATAACTATCTAATATTCTTCATGTTTTCCCTCAATAAAATTATAATTTTCAAATAGTGTTTGGTATCAAGAAAAAAAAAATATTCATTATGTCTTAAGTAAATTATCTTAATGTACAGATTGTAGTGCTAGATAAGTCATCATCTGTTGGTAAAATGACGTTTACCTAGTATGTACCTAGTATGTATATTACTTAGACCTAACTCAAATAGTTTAACAAATTGCGTTTTTCAAATGTAAGATGGTGTTATAAGTGCATATTTTATAAATAAAGAACATTACTAGAAGAATAGAATTCATCATTTATAGAATTCGATAAAGTAGTTTGATAAAATTGTCTTTTTTATATATTTTGCTAAAAGTGCGTAATTTTTAGTATATTTTAGTGAGTTTTATTATGCTTTTGATTTTTATCGTGATTTCTACCGTGTAATGATAACAATTCAGGAAATATTGAAAGAAAAACAATGGTGCGTTATTTTTATAATAGCTAAATGATTTTTTTTGCATTTATAAAATCTGACAAAAAGATAAATTTAAATCATGTTCTAAACTAACAATTAAACAATCTTAATATATAAATAGATAAATATTTGTTTAAAAAGCTTTAAAGATTTACATCAAATAAATCCGAAATCAGCTAGATCTATTCCAAGGATCAATAACTGAATGTTGAAAAATTCTTTTCTCAGAGTTACTAAACACGTTTTTTGTAGCGAAAGATGTGTCAAATAGTTACAATATTTATATTTTAAAGGAATCAATTACATGTTTTTCGGATAATTATTTAGTGGGACAAGTAAACACATACCAACATGAACAATCGGCATCTTCTCCAAATCATCCATTAGATTATCAAGTACAGAATCCTCTTCCGAGTACATGTCTATATCTGAAATTTGGAGATGAAATTGGTCCGCATGTGTCATATTGTACCTTTAAGAGTATAAACGCATTATAAGTATAAAATTTCCCCAGAGAACAATTTTAATCACGTACAAAACTCAAAAACAACTTATAAGTGGTGACTGTCAATAAATTACAAAAATAACTTATTTAAAATAGAATAAAAATAACATATTAGGGAGACTTTTACGTGCAATACTATCTTTATATATAGGTACAAAATTTTTGTTTCTATTATTCACTTGAGTATTAGTTAAGTAATGACTTTAGAAACTTACAGAAAATAAATTTAAAATATAACGATCAATGCGAAAACGACCGGAACTCCCTAAAATATTTCAAAATTTCATGTAAAATCTATAAACTGCAATTTCAAATAGCTTTTTCAGTGCATAATGGCTAAAAAATTAATACATTTTAACCTAAACAGCATATTATAAGTGTCCAAATTTAACAGTATGAATATTGATAATGTAACAGACACAGCTTAAAATTTTGAAGCAAGATTGCACCGGAATCCTGGAACTTTCTAGATACCACCCCTATTTGGAGCGTTGAATTACTATTTTTGAGGTGTACCAAAGTTATGGTTATACCACAAAATTGATAAATTCTCTTTTAAAATCGTGATAGCATCTAAATAGTTTCAGGACTTAGGTGGAGTGCTGCAAAAAACTTTTTACAGTGTACAGTCACAAATTTTAGTACATAGAATAAGATTTCACCGGGGTCCTTGATTTTTTTTAGCTGCTACCACTATTGGTAGAATTGATTAAATTAGTGGTGGATCAAAGTTACAGTTTTACCACAAAATTAGTAAATTCACTCTCCAACTAGAGGTGACCGCTAGAAAGTTCCGGACTTCGTTTGAAATCTTGAACTAAACTTTTTAACAGTGTATTGCACGTACTCAAGTTTTAGCTCATGAACTTCTTGGATGGTAATCCGAGTTTTCCTATCGATGGTACCCCACAATCTCTTGGAGACGTTCTTGTCTTTTAGTAGCTTTACTAAAGTGTGGAATTTCTTTCGTTTGTCATTTGGATCAGCCCTGGGTTTGATGCACTCGTCGATGTATCGCTTTTCCAGGTTCGATTCTCCTGATGTGGGTTTTGAAGATATAAATAGGGAGTCTTCGGACCGTCTGCAAAAAAGTAAAAGACGTTTTAATACAAAGACGAAGATGAATTTTAATTTTCACTGAATATTTTTACAGCAAGCAATTAAAAAAAATGACATTGTAAAACCCTGTACACCAGCTACATTTATCATATAAAAAGGAACGTTTTGCAAAATTGTTCAATACAGCCGAAGTAATTCGGCTTAGAAAACTAAAGTTTTCCATTGGATTAACAGAGAGAAAAGACCTCGATTTGGAGACCCAGCTACCACTTCCATTTCCCTTTAATATATGGATTTAAACTTTAAACTACGAGCTTAAACTGCTGAGAATATATGGAAATTGTGCATGAAAGTAGCAGGCTTTTTCTAAAGTATAGAAAAACAAGTCATAAGTTGCATTTTCCCTTTTATTTTGACCAAATTTTCAAAAAAACTAAATTGAAATTTAATTTCTTAAAGGCACTTTTCATAAAATATAAAAGCGTTAGCCTTGATACAAATAAAAAAATTATACTTCTTTTGGAAGAAACTACAAGAAAGGTAAAGAATGTAAGATCTTCGACTTTCTCTTAGAAAATCTCTCTAAACTCTAAAAACAATTTAAACTTTTAACAACTTGGCTGCAAATTGTGAGCTCAAGAGATTTTAAGTCCATTTTTTTAAATTAAAAAGATTAAAATGCCAATTAATTATTTTTTAATTAGTTTTTATACCGACACAACTATCACAGAAACTATAAGTAATATTTTCTTATGACGCTTCATCAAAAATAAAAATTAAATACCGAGAAGTTTTAACAAAATATAAGTATACAATAAGACCATTAAACGAGCAAAAATACGTTAACGTAAAATGAGTCCTACCTTGAAAGCATTTGGTTATTTTCCTGAAGATCTTCATATTCTTTGTCGCTTAATTGAACTTCAATTGCTCTATTACTGTCGTAAGCTGTTTCATTTGATATTTTGTTTCTTTTCCTATTATTTCTACTTCTAGAAGGTCGAAATTTGTTCAGGAAAGTTCTCTTCATAAGTATCTTATCGCCATCTGTTCTAACTAAACTATAAAAATCATCTGTTTCCAAATGGAAATACAGTGACAATGTTAATGTTGCTATCAACAAAAACACTAGTACACATACTAATGTTATCACAAAACGCTGCTTTAATTTCATATTTAACGTGTAATTTACGACACTTACCAACCTATACAAAGGAACATTACATTTTATTTACATTTTTAAGTAACTGTTGCTTTCAAAGCCGGCTTTCAAAACGTAGGTGAAGCATTTTAAAAGGAAATATTGTAAAAAGTAAGTTATCAAGCTGCATCATAATACTTTTTCTTTTAAAATTATCCAGTTTGAATTACAAAATTGGGAAGATCCAGACAAAGATAAATTTATCTTAGAATTTGTTTACAAGTGTTATATCATAGATAGCAAATATTTCTCGGTTTATTTCTTAGCTTTTTCTATCATTAAATTATTTGACCCAATTAAACAAACATAGCATTATTCGATGAAACCTAATGTAAAGCAACACGTTAAATGAAACAATGATGTTCAACTTTATCTGATTTTTCCCAACAAAGACTTATTTCCATAGTGAAGCAAATATTTTGAATTCTTTAAAAATTCTTGTCTTCTTAGAGGTTTCTGAAAATTAAAATATATAAAAATTATTAGTTGTAGATATAAAACCTTCTGTATGAAACATTTCTGCCTGTCTTATATTACCTAATGAGGATATTTCTTTTATTTTCTCACTTTTTCTAGGATATTTATTAACTAGTCCGGACTTGAAAATCCAGAATTGCCAACTTAGTTATGGAAATTCTGGTAATACAGAATGATAATTCCTAGTAAACCCTTGAATGAATCGACGTATTTGGTTGCATCTCTTTCTAACAAATGAATCCCCTAATCATGCCGCCCCGGTGGCGTAATCGTTAGGATGCTTGCCTTTGAAGCTGCTGGGGTCGAGTTCGAATCCCGGTACGGCATGGATGTTTGTGACCATCAATAAATGTTGTTATTTGTCTGTGTGTTTGTGTTGTCCTTTCTTTGTGTGTCTCTTGTGCTTTTAAAAACTCTTTCTGTGTCTGTTCCCCCTTGACGAAAGCTTATAAGCAGTTCTCTGAACACGCACACAAGCTGGAATATATATGTACCTACCATACCGTTCCCCTAATCCCATTTAATGGATAAATAAACTGCTCAAAAGAATTAGGGGAGCACTTTGCGTACTTTTGTTTACCCTTTCAGTTCCAACTTCTTAATTTTTACAAAGAAATATTTTTTTTTATTATAGAAATCTGAAATTTGTTAAATAGATTCATTGTGATCATAAAGAATGAAATGGTAAAAACAAGAGAAAAAAATCTTAATTTTTTTAACAAAAATTTAAGGGGAGAAATATTCGAATCAAAACTTTCGAATAAATTATTACACTAATATTTTCAAAATTTTATTTTTAAATAAAGGTAAAATAGATTTTTAAACATCATTTTAAACATCTAAAGAATGCAAGCGTGCAGAATTTAGGGTCAATTAATTTCATAAATTTTTTTGGGAGTAAATATTATTTTACTATGCTTTTCATATTTCCATTGAATTAAAACACACATTATCTAATTCTTCATAAGACATGATTCTTCCATCTAATGATAATTAAGTGCGAGATCGAATTAGTGGGAAAAAGAATCGGAAGCTGATGTTACCAAATTTAATCATTAGGGGTGAAAGAGTTTAAACCATGCATTCCCCTAATTGTTTTGAGCAGTGTAGTTTAATATGAATTTATTTGTTAAAAAATATTAAAAATGGCGAGCAACCCTTTGCATTTTTGAGGATAGTTTGCTCGATTTAGGTTTTTATATACTTATTAGATAAAAAAAAAACTCATGCTGTAAAATATCTGACCAATATATCCTTATAAAAGAATAACAAAGAATTCCTTCTCGTTATTTTACGTAATTAAACTATACGTACCAAAAATGAATACCCATTTACGACTAAAATACGAAATTCATTCAAAGATTACACTGATACAGAATTAAATGACATTACAGCGGCTACAAAAACTACTAACTGATTCAACTACATGAATGACAATATCAACTACAAAAATGTCCCACATTTTCTTTCTTATTTTTATCAAATAACTAGTGTGCACAAGCTCAAGCAAATAATTCACGTATTTATATACAAAATACACATTCTTATATTGGGCTTGCATGAAAGCTCATCCTGAACAAACTTCCTTCACACCAATGATGCGCAATAGCAGGTGTATTTAAAAAGGAAAAATATGCATTCGCTTCAAACCAGCATTTCAGAAGCAGAGTGGTACACTAAAGTATTTATGTAAACTGCGGTATCTAGACCAATGACTTAGGCCGCTTTTCTAAGAACTCTATAAGTTTAACCTACAAGAAGGTATACTAAATCTTCATTAATTACTTTAGTGCAATAATGGTCCAATTCATTGTGTGATTATTGCATTTTACCTGCCCACGTCAGTATATCTCCTATCCTAACTGAACTGTGGCACTTTAAATTGCAGATAATCATCAGGATATTAATTATCCATTCTAAACTTCATGTTTATCAAATTAACACACATATAATTCTCTTATTTATTGAAACACTCAGGTTATTTCATCGTGGTTTCAAATATTTAGTACAAAAGGCCCATCTATTCGTTATGAATTATGATAAAATGCAAATTTTTAAAATTTTACAATTGTGTAATGAAATGCTACAAAAAAATAATTATTGTTTATTTAGTTTTTTAAGTTTTAGTGTCAATAAATGCCAATTTCCTTGCTCTCTAAATTAACGAAAAAAGTTTTAAAGTATTCCGAATATACTGGTTCATAGTCTATGAAAAAAACTTTGGACACGTTAAACTTGAACTTAATGAAAAGTTATATCAATTTTTAAACACGTATGTATCACTTGAATTCTTTACAAAGTAAATTTTTTATTAACTAACTTTTTTTAAATTAATGGTTTTAACTAAGTTATCACAAAAAATATTTTTTAAGCTCAGTATGGAAGTGTATGAGAATAGCTGTTTAATATTTTTAGATAAAATAACAACAAAAAGGCATTTTTTTTAATTTTAGGTAATTAACAACAAAGTTAAGTTCAATTATTTGTAGCACAAACTATTGATCTTAATAAACAAAAATATAAAATCTTACCTTTAACTTTTATTTCTTTTTTTTAATGATGGCTCAAATATCTCAATCTCTCTTATATTTCCGCAAATTCCAAATAATTATGCATACTCGAAAAATCCTCACTTCAAAGAAAATATGTTTATTACACGTGGAACAAAATATTAAAGTGCAGGATACCGCTCAATATGTCAACGTTATCAAATTTATCTGATGTGTTCGAAGTTCGAAACTCTAGCTAGTCTTCAGTTGGCTACTTGCACTTATCAGCCAGCATTAGAATATTGGATGTTTGGGTCCTTATCTTAGGTTTTTTTTTGTGTTTTGCTTTTGAGATCAAAGCATGTGTGCTTATTTTCCCACAGCATTTAAAATTGTTCCAGCCGATTCAGGAGTATTAAAAATGATTTAAATATTTTTTATTGATATTATTATTTTGTTATATAAATTTTGCATATTCATTGTTAACGTACAACACATTTTAGCATGGCAAGGCAAAAATACCATGCTCCAATTAATAACACGAACATTTTACGCTATATGTTTTTCTTGTTAACTTTATTCATGTAATCGCAACATCCTTGATAAAATACATTTGAAAGAGAGCGAAATAAGTAAAGGATGTAAAAGTAATGTATTAGTACACGAGTTTATTTATTTTTGGATTCAATATTCTGAAATCATCAAACTCGAGTTTCGAGTGATGCATGTACTTCGGTAATAATGCTCTGAAACTATGTATTGCTTTTCGAAGGTTATTATAGTTTTATAAATTAGCTATGATAAAATATGTATTTTATTAGTACAAAAAGTTATTTTATTACTAACGCAAAATTCGTAACTGCAAACTATTGATGAGAAAAAGTATTAATACACTTAAGAGCTCATGTTTTGAATAAAGATCAAATTGTTTTTGGTCATCAAAAAAGTTTGTAATAAGTTTTAAAAACTAATTTCTATAAAGAACAATTTTCTGGGTATTAAAATGGAATTGATAAACTTATTTGGATTTTTAAAACTCAAGGCTTATTTTTAAATTTAAAATATTCGAATCTTATTAAATTCAACACTAATACATTTAAAATGAAAAATAATTGGTGTACGTATCGAACACTAATTCTATAATACGTAAGCAGAACATGTATACCTCAATTTTCGTTCATTTTAACTTTATTAAATGCATTTTTGTTCATTATGTTAGTAGTATTGTTTCAAAATTTAAACTATGAGGAAAAGTATAATGAACTAACTCTAATCTAATAAATGAAACACCTTTAAATAAACTTTTTTAATTATATGTTCAGAGATCTCATTACATGTATTTCAACATTATTGATGTTTAAAATTATCAAAAATACACATTGGTTTTAAACAATGTAGGGTAATTTTTAAACGATTTAATCGTTTTTCAAATGGACACCAACTTAATATGGTTTAAAAGAATTTTAATAACCAATAGCCCCAGTTAATAGTTAAAAAAATTACGCACACAGAAGTCATGTAGCTTTTTTTATAATGAAAATATTACTGTCTCTTAAAAATATTATATTTCCTACCTTCACTCACATATCACTCTCCCATTTTAACGACTATGAAAAAAAATGGATTTAAATCATAACTTTTAAAAAGTGAAGATAATAAATTATATTTGCTTTGACTTCTTTAATCAATATTTTTTTTGAAAGAAAGCTTCAATTCGTAAAAATCTATTTAAATGAAAGTTGCATGCTTTATTTACATGAAAATGAAAAAAAACCCGAAAAGCTTAAAATTTTCTAGCTCAAATTATAGAAAATACATAATAAGGTAAATTTATAAATATTAAAATCTGATTATCATTATTACAATTTTAAATCTTTCTTAAAAATAGAAAAGTCTTTTTTCTTTAGAAAATATTAACCAGAAATCTTTATATCTTTATATTAATAATATACTATAACATATACAGAAACTTTTCATTCATAAAATAATACTGTGTTCTCATTAATAAAATTATACTAAGTTCTCAGATGTTTGCACTACATAAAACTACTTTAAATTTATATAGTTAAAACATTTAGTTTCAAAGCCTATTTAATTTATAAAATTCTTTTAAGATCCGTTTTAAAATACATAGGTTTTCATATACTGCTGTTCAAATACTTAAATCCGATAAAGTTACGTGTTTTTTTTATGTTATTATATTTCAATCTACGCAGAGTTTTCTTTTCTTTATTCAACTGTGAAATTTTTTATTTGAAACAAGTTTATCAATCGTGGCACATTTGTAAATGATAGCTTATAAGATTCAACGCATTTAATTTTAACAAATGATAAAATGGCATGATAATTAATTCTAAAATCCTGCCACAATATTTTAGTATTTCCTTTGGATTTGAACTAATTGGTGGAATATTATACCATCAGACTTTTGAGTCTTCAATTAATACTATACGTTTAAAATTTTCTTTTCTCTTTTGTAGTTCAGTAAAATCATAATTCTCGGAAGACATCCAAGTGGTTTTATCTGTTCAAAAATTTAAAGAACTCAATTACAGAAGCAATCATGTCAGTTTCTTAACTCTTTGCTGACCAAAGACAAGAAAACTTTTACATTTTTTTTTGCTTCATTCAACAGGGTTGACGTACCTAAGTTATATAAGTCATTTTGACACAGTTCATCTGATGGCAAAAGCAATTATTTCGGAATTGAATGTGAACATTATTTCGTATGTAGAACTATATAACAGAAGCGCTGCATTTCGCAGTACTGTTACTTTGTTGTTCTACTATCTAGCTATAAATAACGTGCAGATAGTCTTCCTTATCTCTTTTAAATAGTTTTTTCAAACAAAAACAATATACCTACAATATATTTATGAAAAATAAATAATGATAATCGAACGATAATTACTGAAACAAATCTGGTCAGTTTAAAACCTCCAGGAAACATTGCCAGGCAGCAAAGAGTTGAAAAATAACTTTTGATGTGCACAAAAAGATATTATCATCAAAACACTTCTACTTCAATGCCACAAACACTCCTGTTAGTTCTTCTATATAACATCCTCGAACTTCACTGATAAGACATCCAGTTGATCATTTGGGCAACCTCTTGGCGATCATGTCCTTTTCATCGTCGGACATCCATGCCGTGAGGACATCTCTGTCCATCCTGACAAATGCCTTCTCACTGCTAGGGATAATGACAGACAATTCTGAATTGTCTACTGACATGCCGGCATGCTTGATGGGGGAGATCTCAGTCTGAGTGGCGGAGTTGAGCTTCTCGGGTGGTGAACTGGAAGAGTGGAAGGATCGGTGCTCCTGCTGCATCATCTCCATGTGCATCTTGATGGTGTTAATGGTGGCCAGGTCTAGCTTAGGGTATCGGTTGTTGAAAGCGTGGTCGCGTTCGAATCTGATGTTGTGTTCCACCAGGTCGGCCCCTGCCTTTTCTTCTTCAGGGGACATTCGAATGGGGACGAACTTGTTGATGATCTGGAAACAAATACTAACTGAATTTCAATGAAATAGGATCGAAAAGGTGTCAAATGATATAGGTGAAATAGGAGCTTAGGGAAAATAGGTGAAATAGGAGCAAAAATATTTCGAGAAAAAGTTTATGGGTATTCCAGAAAAATAATTTAGACGTTACCCAATATCCCAATGACTAAACAATCATATAGATATAAATTAAAGTAACAATGTACAACGAAGATCGCTGTGCACTGGTACTATAATTTATAGCACTTGTTATCCAACGGGATCGTTATTGTGGAGAAGTTATTTGTTCATCTGGAGCAATTAAAGGTGAAAGCTCTCTATCCTAAGTTAAATACAGAATCCTAACCATCGGGAAACCCTTCTAATCCGGAGGGGCCTTCGATACGAAGTTAGCATTAGTGATTGCAAGGACATAATGTCTCATACACGACAAAAGGTATTCACTCATCTTTTCTAATAAGCACCCAATAAAGTTTTTTTTAACTACGAACCTTGTAATGTGTTTACAGATAAGTTAGATTAATATATTCCCCAAACTAATGTATATCATGATCAATTAGACTAATTTGCATCGTTATAAAATTTAAAAAAAAAAGCTTCAACAGGACAAATAATACGCACTCACGAACAGCAGCAGGAACGTGGTGACCATGCTCCACGCCGAGACCACCACCACGGCCATGAGCTGCACCCCGAGCAGCCGCCACCCGCCTCCCCTGAGCAGGCCCGTGAGCCCCTTGCTCAGCCCCACAGATAGCATTCCCCACGCGGAACCCACACCGAGTACAGCTATAGCCCTCACGGGGTCGATGTAGAGAAACTAATTGCCAACTCAAGCCACTAAAGACTTATTACAAAAAACGCTCATTTCTGTGTTTCGTACAATACCCTTCAATCGAGAAAGCTGGATATTCCCTTTAACAGCAGAAAATTCCACACACTTAACAACCTAAGCACTTGAATAGTCTTTAGGAACGCCATCTACTCCTAGCACCTTCATTTATAAGGAAGCATCAGAATGAACCGCATATGCTTTGTTTAATATGGAGTTCTGCTCAATTTCCCATCCACCCAAATTTCATTTAAAAGCCGATATCACAGACTAGCACGGGAAAATCATCGTACTAAACAGTCGTATCTAACCTATAGCTTGCAGACTTACAGGGAAAGGCTCCAAGCATAAATGACGTAAAAGAAGACCTCAGAACTCGCCCCTAGCCAACTTAATGAAATAAATGTTTTGACACACATAAATATTGAAAATTAATATCTTAACAAAACCAATATTATAAAACAACAACTTCACTCACGAACAGCAGCAGGAACGTGGTGACCATGCTCCACGCCGACACCACCACCACGGCCATGAGCTGCACCCCGAGCAGCCGCCACCCGCCGCCCCTGAGCAGGCCCGTCAGCCCCTTGCTCAGCCGCATCAGCTCGTCGGCTTCCACGAACAGCCCCACAGCCAGCATGCCCCACACGGAGCCCGCGCCGTGCACAGCTATAGCCCCCACGGGATCGTCGATGTAAGGAAACCGATTGCCGACTCAAGCCATTAAGACTTATTACAAAAACGCTCATTTCTGTGTTTTGTACAATACCCTTCAATCGAGAAAGCAGGATATTCCCTTTAACAGCAGAAAATTCCACACACTTAACAACCGAACCACTTGAATAGTCTTTGGGAACGCCATCTACTCTCAGTATCTTCGCTTATAAGGGATCATCAGAATGAACCGCATATGCTCTGTTTAATATGAAGTTCTGCTCAATTTCCCATCCACCCAAATTTCGTTTAAGAACCGATATCACAGCCTAGCACGGGAAAATCCTCGTACTAAGCAGTCGTATCTGACCTATATAGTTTGCAGACTTACAGGGCTTGGCTCCACACATCCTACATGAGCCAACTTAATGAAATTGTTTTTACATAGTTTTTGAAGATTAATATCTTAACCAAACCAATATTAAAACAACAACTTCACTCACGAACAGCAGCAGGAACGTGGTGACCATACTCCACGCCGAGACCACCACCACGGCCATGAGCTGCACCCCGAGCAGCCGCCACCCGCCGCCCCTGAGCAGGCCCGTGAGCCCCTTGCTCAGCCGCATCAGCTCGTCGGCCTCCACGAACAGCCCCACAGCCAGCATGCCCCACACGGAACCCGCACCGTGTACAGCTATGGCCCCCACGGGATCGTCGATGTGGAGGCGGTCCAGCAACGGGACGGCGCAGTTGGCGAGAACGGCGCCAACGGCCCCGACGATGAAGGCTTCCCAGGGATGGTACAGCGCGCAACCACCTGTAAGAGGGAAGTTAGGTTAGTTTGAGTTATTGTTGTAATAGGGTTAGATACACGAGGGCTATGGGCAACGGGTGTTTCCTGCAATGGCCAACACTCTAGAAAATGAATGCTCAAAAACGACGAAATTTTCCTTAATTTTGACGATTCCATTGCTGGCAAATGCTCCGAGTTTTCGTTTCCTCAAAATTTTTATGAGGATTTGAATGTCGTCTAATCTAAATAAATATTTCGTCATTTTTGAGCATGTAAGTACAACAATGAGATTCTGTTTCCTCAAAATCAAGGTACAGAATAGTCAAATCACGATCCTAAAAGTGAGGATTCGCGTTTACTCAAAAGTCATGTGATAGTTTGACGAAACAATACTCAAAATTAACGAAATGAGGCTTGAGGATTCATGAATCGTCAAAAATGAAAGTGTTATTTATGAGATTGAAGGTAAAAACATATTATCTAGAGTTGTTCATTGTTCGGTTTTTTAAAGATATTATGGGGCTAAGGTTTCTCTGCTTATGAGCATTTTGCATCAACCCCAAATACTTGAAGGGATGCATTAGCTTAGGTGCAGTCCTCAACAACCCCGTCGAAGAGCTCATTAATTCTTCCTCGACCGGCATGGCAGAAGGCAACACCTATTACCACACTCTCCCAACGAATCGTTTTTAATAATTCTTTTAGAAACAACACGAAAAAAAGCAGTACTACCGAAAGTAAGTAGATTATTCAAATTTATGGACAGAAGGACAGGCTCCCAGCCTTGGCAGTTATTGATTTTTATAGGAACCTATTGGACCTGGAGGATGGTATCAGTTACACTGTAAAAAAAATTCAGGAACGTTACTGGGAAATAATGGGCAGCTGAGCTGCCCAATTTTTACCAGTAATGTTCCTGGAATATACCAGTAACCTTCCCCAAAAATATAGAAGCAATCCCACTTAGAGCCAGTAACTTCTCGGGAAAATACCTGGAACCTTTCTGGAAAATAACTGGAACTTTTCTGGAAAATACCAGGAACCTTCCTAAAAAATACCTGGAACCGTTCTGGAAACTGAGCTGTCACCCAACGGAACTTCAAGCGACATCGTACGCTGACGCCATCGGGACTTTGGACTCCACAGATTTAACAAGCACGCCTGTCCCCGAGTATTCGGGCCCATCCGTCACGAATTGAATTTTCTACTCTTTCCCAGTACAGATATCCGATTTATAGAATAACTGGCAGTAGGTGGGATTCGAACCCCCGAACTCTTAAGAAGGCTGAATCCTGAGGCGGATGCCTTAACCACTCGGCCACATGATAATGAACATCGCTATACCAACAACGTTACTAAACAACTGATTTTGAGCGAGGCGCCGCGAGCAATGGCGGCGTTTCATAGCAAACGTTGCCAGATTTGAAAGGGAAAACCTGAAAATCCCAGGAACTTATCACGAAGCGATGGATACTTGAAAAAGCCAGGAAAGTTCCTGGTATATATACGGAAAGTTAAGGACATTTTTTACAGTGTACCATTAGCGTACACGGAGAGCCTTCGGTCGGCAGGGCTCGAACTTGCAACCTTAAGTATGCTAGTCCCTCTCTCTACCAACCAGGCTATCGTGGCTCCTTCAACTAGTCATTAGCTCGACTAAAGCTAGACATACACGGAGGGGCAGTTCCATTTGAACCTTCGCTAAACATCGCTCTTCTTCCAAGACATCTAAAGCATTTTCACTCGTTAACGATTAGTTTTATGTGCACACATAACATCTAAGCTCTACCCAGACGGCGCGCCGTCTGGGTAGAGCTTAGATGTTATGTGTGCACGTGAAACTAATCGTTAACCGAATTATTTCCAATTCAGTTAGGGGCACCAAAGTTAATATTGACAGACCAAGTTATAAATTAGGATTTGAAATCAAATATGCAGTTGTATTCACTATATTCGACTTTTTTTTACATACTAAAAATAAATAATTACCTGTAATTGCCACGAGTGACGCCAGTATACCATTGATGAGGTGGGTCACCAGAAACTTTTTGTGTTGAGTAAAATAACTGAAAATATATAGGTAAAGTAATAAGGATTTGATTCTACGACCCTTGTTCTGGTCCATAGTTCGCAATCTACGATGGACAATTAATGGGTGAAGTTAAGGAACCAACCATTGTGTCGTCGTGAATGTGCGAACCGCAGAACCAAACCTTTAAGTTTAATGGGAATGTTTCAGATGATGTCATTAAATTAATTATTCAGATTATTGTTTTCATATTTATGCGTACTGCAGTTTCATTTGCTGCTTCGGTTTCACTCTAAAAATGACCGATATAGATGGGGAAAAAAACATTTCTTTATATACAAGCTATCTTTAAATTAACAAATGTCTTGAACAACCAACAGCACAGCAAAAAGTTGGCATTTAATTAATTTAATAAGTTAAATATTCTAAGAAAACTCATTTTCGAATACCAAAGCATAAGTAATTCCAGAGAACGTATGAAAACAAACCGTTGTAGCTGATGCCATCCAAGACGTGAAACATCCCATTCTACTGGTTCTATAGTACAATTTATTTCTGTGGTTTTTTTAATACTTTTTATTTTTCATTTTAAGTGAAACTCATACTTTTTGTTCAAAGGAATACTTTATGCAACTGTATTTTTTAAAAAAAATTAAATTATTTTTGTGCATATACTGTATAACATATAATTTAAAACGAAACACATTACATATAAAAAATCATCCTCCTCGTAAAAATCTATAAATCATCAACGATGATATATTTTGCAAATATTGATCAAATAAATAATGACAGATTAATTTATAGTTGTCCGCACCGTTTCTTAATAGAGTAATGATAACTTAAGTTACATTTCCAATAAAATCGCATACCAGGTGTTCTAAAGTTTTTTAGATTCAATTCATCAAAATCAATATGAAAATCTACTGCCTAATTACAACCTAGATGTAACTAAGTAAAATAAATGACATCACTGAATAAAACAGTAGCACAAAAAGTGGAAAGTTTTATAAATTCATAATAAATTTATTACATTTGGTCCTTCAGAAACAGCTATCTTATAATCGATATAAATGTTAAAAATGCTGTTTAGTAATTACTATGCTTTATGTTTCATTTCAGTGAAACCATTCAATAATTACTTTTCATGTGGCCTGTTCCATTTACATTAATAATTATGATGACTAAGAAACCAGTAATAGAAAACTAAGTGTATTCTATGTCATGATCAAAATCTCATGTTATAAAGATACAAAAATAAATGTATAAAGCATTGAGTTTTAATTAGTACCTAAATTTAGTTATCATCGATTAATTCTTAAATAGAAAATAAAAATACACTCGGAAAGAGATTGTTTTTGTTTCGTTGCTTTAAGAGAAAATGCTGATTCTTTCAAATAAGCAATCCAAAAATGACATTTCTGCGACACACATTAATGAAATCTTGAAATACGAACTATGTGAACTATACGAATTACATGAATCGTATAAAATGGGCACATTTTATACGTGTTATCATAAGAAATGCGAAAATTGTTTATTAGAATATTTTTAATTAATATTCATCTCTTAAAAATTTAAGTATATTTCAAAAAACTTACTGTAGTTTAGTTTCAATTTAGCACAACTTTAATAAGTTGTCTGAATGAATACCTTTGAAAATGAATCAAATATTAACATATACTCTTATAACTAGCTATCATTATCTATTTCAAAATTTAACACTGCCGAATGAATTCTAGTGTTCCAGAAATAAAAGCCTTTATAGTGTTCATAAATATGTATGGCAATGAATTTTAATAACTTGATGTAAATTTAAAAACTACTACGCAAGGCAACTCAACAATACATTTTTAAATAGGGTTTCATAAAGAGCATTTAGTTAAGAAGGTTTCTTTTATAAAAACATCCCAAAATGTATGTGATATTCTTCTTTTTCGGCACCCCACAAATAACTTTTTAAAACGAACAAAGGATTGGTTATAATTGATTTCTAGTCTCTTGTTTACTAACAAAGCTTTAACACAACTAAAATACCTCGCAATTGAGAACCGCAGAAAATGACGAAAAACAACTAACCTGAACACCAATGCTGCGATGCCACCTCCTACCGAAGAATTAATCGTGACAATTGCAGATCTGTTAAAAAAATTATATATTTCTACATTTAGATTTATAGTATTGGAAAGTCATAAATGGTGAACAATTTATAGTAAACAGTAATAATTAATACACCTACGTGCTCATTAAAACTGGAATAGTTAGGAATAGCCAGTTATTAATAATACAGAACGCATATCTCTAATACTGTTTACGCACCAAAAAATATTTGCATAAATTTTTGACCGATATAAAATAACACAATGTTTTTATTGGGAAAATAGTTTTATCCCCATCTTAACTATATAAATTTTATAAATATGCAATGCTTGTGTGTGTTTTCATTTTGCAATGCTAAATGTTTAAAAATATTACGAAATATTTATTTAAAATAAAATGATATAAACAATTTAATTATTTACTTTAAATAATTTTGCTTCAAATCGCCATAGCAACAAGTATATTAAAAAAAACTTAACTAAAATAAATTCATTACATTCTTTCTTTTTACAATTGAATTCCACCCAACCATTAATTTCTCTTTTGTTTCCAATACTTGATCCTTTCAATGCCTTATAATTGAAGCCTTGGATAAACATCCAGGAAATAACACGAGTCACGAACGCGATCATACGTCCACTCAATTTCCTATCTAGTGCACCTGAAATCCACCCACACCAAATAAATAGACAATCAACCTCCCTGGAAAAATCGAATCGATAATGGGCATGATAGATCACGCACGGAGGGATATTGTAACAAGAGGTGTGGACATTGCCGAGTTAATAGCACTTAACATACGTGATGAGTAAAAATGTAGAGTATTATTTTCGCCATGTTTGAGCCAAGGATTAATCTTGAATGGCCCTTTATTCGTTAAAGTTTAAATTTATTTCCATCATGTTCTAAAAAATTAATTAGTATCTTACTCCCAGAATTATTTTTAAATGTTTTGTTATTTTATTCATTTTTTTTAATTAAAATATTAGTTTTGCAAAAAAGCAAATTTAAAATTTTGATTTTTTAAAGTCACTATACTCTATTCATATAACGGTCTCGGTCATTTTTTCTCGAATGACGTCACATAACCAGATTATTTTTTATGTCTCACCAGCCAGAGGAAAAAGATAGAAATGTATAATATAAATGTCTTTTTTATATTTGGACATATTCGATTTAAAATGATTGTATTCTAATTAATTTGATCTGAGAATCATTAAATAGAAGCGTGAAAAGATCTTGGTCCCAATTTCTTACAACTAAATAAAAAAAGGAAAGTCCAACACCAAATATTTTGAAGCCGGCTCAATCATTTTGTGTTAGAACAATATAGCACTGAAAGTGATTACTGGCATATTTACATTTTAGACTAAAATATGCCAAATTTTGGAGATGCATCAATGAATGTATTTCCCAAAGAGCTCTACCGTCAATTTTCATTACATGAATTGCCATGAAAAACTTCATTGATGATTCGAATACCATTTATTTAATTTATTTATCACTTTTTTGTGTATAGAGTGATTATAAGATATCCTTTAATACTAAATTTGAATACAGTTGTTTATAAGAGTGGGCTGGATCAAAAACTTTGTCCATTTTCAAGGATATCACTTTTCTTCTGAATCACACAGCAAGTCGTTTTTATTGAAAAGAATAAAGGTTTATAATCTTAACGCCGATCCGGCTGCGTAGTGGTTAAGGCATTGGCCTCTGGAGCTGCTGGGTCTGGGTTCGAATCCCGTTCAGGCATGGATTTTTGTGTTTGTCGAGTATATGCGGAGTACGTGCTCGTAAAATCTGTTGGGTCCGAAAGTCCTGTGGGAGGTCATTGCGCAGTTTCCCATGGGTACAGGTCCCTGGAGACAATTTCCCTCCCCTTCAGGGATGAAAGATGGCAACATCTGTCATATGTGTTTGTGTGTGTCTTGTGTTGTCCTAGTTGACGAAGGTTTATAAGCGGGTCCTTGCGACCAAGCACACAAGCCTGAAAATATATGTCTACCAACCAACCAACCAACCATTAATCTTAACAAAAATTTCTTCTAAAGTTTTTGTTATTTGTAAGCTTGCTAAAATCATTTGACATACAAAATATGATTGGATGGTTGTTAGACTGAGCGATTCGAAACGATTTATCAAGCAGTTTTTAAGTTCTTTCTAATAATTTCAATGACAATATGTGAATGAGTAATTGGTCATTTTCTTATTACTACGCTCAACAATATGCCTGCTTCTCGTATTGAGTGGCCACATTTCCACAGAAATTAAAATAAGATCTCAATTGTGTTTATCAATACAGTGGTCGAAGATTACCGAGTCATACCACCAATCACAGAAACCACCATTGAAATCCAGGAATGAAAGATGAAATTATTTGTGTCGCTAAAAAACGTGAAACAAGCAAATTCGCAATTTTATCCTTCGATGTAAAAAATTTTTCAACTTCAAATAACTGAAGAGTGCATGGGAAGAACCATTTGATTTCGTAGAATGCTTTCCTTAATAGTCTCTTTGGGGATGATAGCGAAAAATTGCCTAAACTGGTGTGAAGAAACAGGTTACTCGCTTTGTTTGTCTTTCGCGGCAAACCTTATTCACGCCAGAGATCAGTAGACACAAGTAACACGATTGTACCGCAAATGAATAACCAAAGAGAAAACCGGTTTTCTGTCGCCAATGTCCACCAAGCAGACACATAAGGTAAGACTCCTAAAATATCAAGTGGTTCTTCCCGTGTACTCTTCAAACTTGGTTCATTATTGCTCCAGCCCCTCTTATGTGGGCTGGTATAGGAAATCTGTCTATGTATAGGAAATCTTATTGAGTTATTAAAAACCTCTTAAAGATTTAAGCATTGACAAGGCAAATGTGTGAACCATAGTTAATTCATCCTACCTTGCGGCATATTTCCATTTATGGCCGGATACACCAAATGTGCTGCCGCAGTTGAAGCCCAGCCAGCCCCACCTAAAGGATCGTGCAGAAGATTAAACATTTTTTTTAATCATTTTGTTTCGAAGGAACGAAATTCGATCAATAATATATGTTACAACGGGGTTTTTTTTTTGTCACAGTCCTAACGCTGTAACGTAACTTGTAGACTGTAGAGAGTCAAATGAGGTGCAGCCCAAGTCATTTACGCATTAAAAAGTATAATAAAATGATTAAATAGTCTAAATAATCTTTATCACATCTAAATAAATAATATAATAATAATTATAATATTATAGTAATTATAATATAATAATAATATTTTAATAATAATTATAATATTATAGTAATTATAATATAATAATAATATTTTGATAACAATTATAATATAATAATATTTTAATAATAATTATAATATTTCAATAATAATTCTAATAATTTAACAATAATTATAACAACAATTTTAATAAGAATTATAATAAGCTAAAAATATTTATATTAAAAATACGTATACTCGTTTCCGGAACTTGTTCTCAAAAATATACATTCGACATTCGTCAATAGCCGATTTTTTTTTTTAATTAACAATACTGATAACGGTGATAACACCTTTGGCGAATTTCCTGCAGAATTAACCTTTTAAGTGTGTTAAATAATGATTAACTTTTAACATTAAATGAAAAAAAATTGATGAAAAAAAAAGGAGTTGATCCAAACTTGCAACTAAATAATATAGCCTGTTTCATTTAATTTGATTTTTTTTTTCAAATTTAAAATGCTTTCTTAAGTTGTGACTTGCGCTTCAAAAATCTAAGTAGATAGAATTAGCTCTTTATTAACACAAAAGCCAGGAAAAATTGAATCTACATATGGTGCACCAAGAAAATCAGGGAATTCTTTAATTATTTGAAATATATTAAGGAAAGGGGAATTTCTGGCTGAAAAAGTGAACGAAACACATAAAAAGCCTTAAGCGCTGTTTATTTTGGCTAAAAAAAGCTTTATGATCCAAAACATCCATCTTCATACATAATTCAAACCTTTTATCCATGACTTCCTAGATGACATACTTTGAAGTACTTCACCAGAAATGACAAGACATCGGAATTTAAACGCAAAAGCTTCCGTTGGATAGCGTCTCAAAACATAAATATATCTTCCATGAAATGGGCATTACATGGATTTTACCAAAATAATCTTTCTTAATCCAATTAATTTTAAATGGCCTGTATTCTACTTATTGGTTTACTTTCATTGAATGTAATCTAAGCAGCTTTAAATAGTTTACGAATTATGCATTTGTAAATTGTATTTGACAAGATCATCAGATATTAATTTTTAGGAATGGAAAATATTCTGGTACACTTCGATTAACCAAATTGTGGGAAAGTCATTTATCATTATTAAAAGTTAAAATAAAATATTTTTCCACTTACTAACTGGAATGGTTTTGACTTGAAAAATACTTAAACATAGCGTTGTATTATTTACAAAATTTATTTAAGGAAGATTAATATTTAAATAAAATTTGGCTCTAAGCGTCATGGGGCAAAGTATGAATAGTAAAATATTTGTATTTTTAAATAGTAATTTAGGCAACAATTTTGCAACAACAGCCACAATGCTAAAAAAATGCTTACTTAAAACCTTCCCAAACAAGTAAACAAAACCATACGAAAATGCACTTAATTTTGTCTTAATCAATTAGACAATCCTTATGCAATCAGTCCTTTTTTTTTTCAAAAGCCTACGCTTTCATCTGACGTAATTTTGTTTATGGAAGTCCTTTTCTGTTGAGTATAAATTTAATTATCAGTTTGCTACTAATTTTTTTTAAATAATAGAGAATACAATCGTATTTCTTTTTACCTTGTAATAAAAAAACGTTATATGGAAGAAAATAGTTTTATTTATCATGAAACAGAATGTTGCAACGATATTTATTTTTTCTGAAGAAATATATCATAAATTAGTTCCGTGTTCCATGTACTTTACTGTGGATTAACAGAGATTACAGAACAGAAACTATTAACAGAATTAAAATATATTTCCGGAAAATGCACACATATATTTGCAACAGGTAAATAATTATTGAAATTTCTAAATATACATTGATAAAAAAAAACATTGCTAATATAAATTGTTACGTTAGATTTGTACATTCTTATAAATTCCGATCAAATTAAGAACATTCAGGATAATATCTTGTAATGAATGTCATTTTCAATATGTCTTTATATGTCTAACAGTTGAATTGCCACATTGATTAATTTAATACGCAAAATTTTTCCAACTTTTTGCTTCGTGCAAATTGTGTCAATAGCCGGAGGGGGAAAAAGCTCATCCTGCGACACTTTATATCCTTTCTTGAAATATAGTCAAACATAAATTTTGCTATGGAACCCCTTGTTTGGGATCATCGAATTTCGTAACCAGATCATTTTTTGATTGAAATTGATGTCCTACGAATAGAAGGATTTAGGTGACTTGAGAGTTCTTTTTTTAAGAGAACCTTTTGTCATAAAAGATCTCGTGTTTTGATGAAGATATAAGAACCCGATACTATTTTTAGAATTAAAAAAATGAATACATATTATTTATCATAAGAAATTTACTACACACAGCTCTATCTTTTACTCTTTTAAAATGAATAATTTATCTCCAAATGAAAGAAAAGTTTTAATATAAATTTTTACTAGGATGCGTTAAGAAACGGGAAATAAGAAATTTATACTTTGGACTCTCAGAGATAATTTCAAATTATTTTTATATCTGAGTATACGTAAAGTTAATGATAAATGGCATATTTTTTCTGTCGCACAAATTACTAAAGACGTTTTATAGACCGTAAAATTATCTCAAACATCTACCTTCGTTTTATTTCACTTATTAATCTTATTTTATTTCACATGTTAATCGTATACAAAGGCCTCCTTCTAAAAAATATTTGTTGCGCTTCATGCGTTCGACTATGTGAATGGCTCAGAATACAAGTAAACCTAGAAAATAAAAATGTCCTTTGTGCTATTTAACGTTAAAGCCGCTAGTCAGCAGAAATTAAAAACGTTTTTTATTTGCTGATGGGGCTGTTGTCTGTGGATATTTCCCACACTAGGATTTTTTAAATTATTGCACTGGAACTCTACATACACTCTTAAAACAAAGGAGTGAAATCCACTCCTGTAGGAGAAGTGCATTTTCGACACTGGAGAAGTGAAAATTAACTCAGACTGAGTTAAAATCACTCGTTTGTTTTAAGAGTGTAGCTAAGGTATACAACTGCGCTTTTAACCCGAAAAGGACAAAATGTGGACTTGCATTCTGAACCCTAAATATGACATTCTTAAAACGGGATGCTTTTTTACTTTGCTTTGTGGTCTAGTCGCAAAACTCACATTCTAAAGCATAACTAAAATATAGGGTCAGCTACATTCATTGGCGAGTTTTGACAATCGTTAATTCAACAGCACGTAGTCGCCAAATAACGAGCCGGACCTTATACATTAATTATACTTTGGACGCACAAGGACAATTTAAACTCTACTTCAGAGATCTCACGGTTTCGCAACTAGATCCTTCAAATGACAACAAATTGTAGTCAAGATAACAATTCGTGAAAATAAGTGATTAGTACAGGGGAAAAACCATTAATTGCATAGGAATTGATCTGCATCAGACCTCTTTGGCGACGATAGCGAGTCGTCACCTAAACTGGTGCAATGAAACCGGTTTCTTACTTTTTCTTCTTTCGTGGCAACTCTGATTCACGCCAGACACGAGTCCCATGTTTGCACCTTGAACGAACAAGCAAGGGAGAAACCGGTTTCCGATCGCGGACGTCCGCCAAGCAGATCTGATTGCCAGAAGATTGATTCCTGGGCAATCAAGGGGTTCTTCCCCAAGTGTGCACAAGTAGTCCACTCACCACAGCATGAACATGCCCACCATGGCATTGGTGGGCGATCCCAGCGAGGGCGGCCCTTCCGACGGGTCGTCGTAGCGCCCCAGCCGGGGCTTCAGCATGGCAGCGGCCACCAGGGCTGAAGTCCCGCCCACGAGGTGGACCGCCGAGCACCCGGCAATGTCCACCACGTGCATCTGGCTCAGGAAGCCGCGGTCGGTCCACACCCACCCTGGAGAGAACGATATAGAGACACTCATTAGGCATACACTGAGGGACGGGACATACACTGGTGGACAATTGCTAATGACGAAACGGTTTTTCCAATATAAGTTTATACAAAACCTTTCTAATCTACGCATTTAATACCGTAAGATCTCCGATACGTAAGGACGTGAGTTATGTAAGCAACACTTACTAAAAGAGAAATCAGAGGGATAAAAAGAAGCTTTATTGAAAGAGAAATGGAATTTCATATCCATGCATCTCCGTAGTGGAGATGAATTTTGGACTTTCACGATAATTTCACGAGTGTGCCATGAATATCGATAATCCAGTAAAACATTAAAACTGCGACACAGCTGCGGCCTTAAAAAGACCATACAAAAACGGATCATCGACGATGGAGGAAAGTCATTAAACATGATATATTACGGATACGTGATACATACGGCTCCAGAAGTCCATATCGGTGAATATTCATTAAATGGTTAACAAGACGACACTTGTGCGACGTAGAATCGACATAGACGTTTCGCACATTTAATGATCAGTTGTCAATGGACCCGGCTTTGCACGATGTTTTTAAGGTTAAAACTATGTTATAGATTTGATGCTTTACTGGATTATATATATATATTCATGGCGCACACAAGTTATATTGAAAAAACCATATCGTCCTTAGCAATTGTCCACCATGTATAAACCTTAGCCAAACATCGCCACTCCTCCTCCAAGACGTTACCGAATCCATTTTCTCTCTTCTGTGATTGGTTTTGTATGACCACGTGACAAGACAAACCAATCACTAACTAGTGAAAATTCTTCCTGTAAGTTTTTGGAGGAAGAACATCGATGCTGGGGGAAGGTTCATATATCTCATCCCTGGTGTTCCTCCCGTGTACGAGCAGCTTTATAGAATTACGATAATTCGTATTCCATTGTTAAATTAAACGTTCATTAGAACTCCAATTATTCAAAGCTATTATTCGAATAATTGGAGCCAATCGTATAAAAGGGTACATTTTAATCAATGGACAGCTAGAACAACCACTCCTACACTAATTCGTTGTCGCTGTTAAAAATTAAACTCTCAAAAATGAGCACTGGGATGCTCTCATTTTATTGCAAAAACAATATTCCCAAGACCATGTGTTACGAAATTTCAAATTTGGGATCATATAATATGTTCTTAAAATTCCATTTTAAATAACCTAAATACCCATTCGCTACTGTATATGTTATAGCACAGCTGGATTAGACACTGTTCCAGGCTTACCGTGTATCCTCACATCGCAGGGTCAAGCCCGAGCAGAAAATATGTTTATCCTCAATCATTTTTCAATATGAAATCATGCATGCTCTAAAATTCTATAATAATGTATTCGAAGATATTATGAACAAATTATGTTACATTAAAAATTAGAAGCCATTTTTGACAGTGGAGAGTCACGAAAACCTTAGTTTTGACGAGTTGAACGCGTTTTTTCACCATCTTGGAAAATTTAGTGCAAATGGAGGATCTTCCATGCCAATCACCTTATATTACTAGTACTGCAGTAAGACATTTTTTTATATTGAAGTCTTCTATTTCGCCATAGTTTTTGTTTTGAGTGTAATAAACGATTCTAATAAAAATCGGTTGGTCTAATGAAACATGACTACTTCCCATCACCTCAGTCGTAGTTTCATGAAGATTTTTTTTAAAAAAATAGAAGAAGATTCACTTGGTTCAAATTACGATTGGCAGCATTTTAAAAAAAATTAACGAATTTAATATTAATATGTATTGAAAATAGCATTCCAGAACTAAGTTAATTTCTGTAACTTTAATGATTTTAATTATTATAGATCAAAATTTAAAAAAAAGAAACACGCATGTTATCGAAACATTCTGAAATCAAATAGCGTCGAATAGTTCCTAAAAGCCTAAATATGTGCAACGGCATACTCTGAAGATATTGGAAAATACTTCATTCGCAGCTAGTTGCAATTGGGATGTCTGCTAAAGATGGAATTAAAACAGTAATGGCAAATAAGCTACGTCAGAATGCGTCGACATTCGCAAAACTGAACTAGTCGGATCGAGTTCAAACTCAGAAATTATGCAAATGAGAATATGAAACTATCACTTCAACTTTCATATCCATAAAACAACCATTATTCATGACGTAGTGACAGAGATAGAGTGAAATATTTGTCACTTGAAGGGGAAAACTTATAAAAGGAATAATTATATTCTATCATTATATTCGTACCAAAAATAACTTCGAAATTTTAATTAGGTCTACTCTGTGCAATATGTTGCCAATATGCCTGACTTATTTTAGAAATTATTTTTCATGTTCAAACAACTTTAATTTACAATCGGCCAGCATCCTACAATAATAACAAAGTCAATTTTATTTTAACTATATGAACGAAAATTATATTGAAATTTAGAATTAAAAAAATTATTGCTTTATTTTAAATTTGTTATGTATTGTTTTCACTTTATTACTGAGTTTATTCTTAAGCTAGAGTTAGATATTCTTTGTGATTATAGTACTTTCAATTTGTGCATCTGAAACTTAAATTTCTAACAAAAACTAATTTTTTTGATATAAAACTCTAAAACTACTGTACTAAACAATTCAATTCTTAACTAAATATGTTGGTCTAAAAAAGAAATTTAAGAAATTTAAGAGTATATCTTTGACCTATTCTATGCTTTAAACATTCCTAGTCAACAACTATAAAATACAGCGCAGTTGAAAAGCTAATTTTAGAAATATTCTCTTCGCATTCTACTTAATTTAACTACTTAATAGCTATTAATTCCCAGGGTTTCGTGAAACTTCGGATAAAAATAATAAAAGAAAACACAATTTAAACATCCGATGGAGTTTATCTGACGCATCATTTAGATAATGATAGTCAACAACAAAGTTGCTTAAGAATTTGATGTTTATCATTTAGTGAGAAGGTTGGTTGACAAGTATAAGGTTTCGTTCTATTACATGGCTCGAATTTTTTTTCGAAGATAAACTAATGTAATTTAATTATGATATTTATTTAACCATGAACATCTGCTAATTAGTATCTTCACATAATAAATCTTCACATGGAAGTACATAATAAAATCAAAAAGGTCTTAAATAACTCTTTCATCAGTCGAACGAAGACCGAAAGAGGCTCGATTGTCATTTTCTAGTGCAACTTTGAAAACCAAGTTTTTTAATTTAATAGTTACCGAGTTATGGTGGGGTTTTTTTCCCTAATGGGGCTGATTAGTGTTTACAGGGTATTGCTGGAGGAAGCTCCAGGGAAACAGCGGAAAATGTACCTCTTACACTTTTAACAATTTTGGCTCAAGATTTCACCGGACAAGTGGAACTTCCCAGCTTTCATAAACTTTAAGTAAAGTACATTTTTAAATTTTGCAAATGCCGTTTTTAACGTATCAAAATGCAAACGAAAAACTTTAAAGGCTCATTTTCTCGTTTTCACCTTTTTGTCACTTAGCACGTTCTTCCACTAAGCTCTTCAATTATTAGAAAAACTTTTTAACAGTGTTATAATTTATCAACTTTGAAAAAATTCAGCTAAACGGAAATTAGTTCTGACCAAAAAAAATCTTATTTTCCCCTTGGGCCATTAGGCGATTTTTCTACCCCCAAGTAGAAGTAAACACTTAATCAGGGTACAGTAAACAAGTTCACAATTAATAATGTGATAATTTTTCTTTTCTTAAATCGGGATTTTAAAAATATATGCATTTTCGAATGTAAACAACACGTGTTTTTGTAGATTCCACGTAGTTGGAAGAAATTAAGTTGTTTTTATGTGTCTGACTTATCATAAAATTTGCTAATGGAGGGTGGGGGGGGGGGAAATAACTTTTCTTTAGATATCGATTAATTATGCGTATTGCAATATTGTTATGTTTTCTGAATAAGCTAATTGTTTAAAATACTTGGAAGGATTTGAAGATTGTTTAACATAAAATTACAGCTTGAAATTTGTATCTACAGGCAATGGCATTCTTTATAGATTGCATGGAATAAAATTTGTATAGGAGGGGCCATCTTCATATTTCAATATGAAAAAACAATCTTTTTCAAAACATTGCAGAATTTTTAGTTCATCTTTCAAATTAATAAGAAATTTTTATATTGAATACTAAGTTTTGTTAATTTGTGTGCGTTACTCATTGAGCTATAGACATGGAAAGTAGTACCTCCGAGCAGCGAGAATATTAGAGTGCTGAAAAAGGAGAAGAAGCAGCTTATATGACAAAAAGAGAAGACATCTGGTTTTCAATGGTCACTTAATTGGATAAAGCATCAACTTATAAGGCAGCACAAGTAGAAATCGCAGTTATATGTGGCAACTGCGAGTAGTGAGAATATGAGTTTTTCTAAAAGGGGAATAGTCTGTATTACTTTCATCGATTAGTCCATATAATGAAAAAATAAGATCTCGAGTTTCCACCGTGCACTTAAAGAAATACTGTGCATTCTTATAAATCGGCATGAATAGGAATCGTAGAGCAGTTTGAATAAGCGAGGGGGGGGGGGGGAGAGCCTATACGAGTACGTTCTTTCAACATGTAGTTTTAGTTGGAAAAGAGATGATCTCGAATATCCAATATACACCTGAAGGGGTGGACCTGGACAGTGCGACCTTAAACACAAATAAAACTACAATCAGGTAGAGTAGAGGAATAAAGCTTTGTACCGCCGGGCAACGAGAAGATGGGCCTGTTGAAGAAGAAGTAGAAACTTCATGAGCATGAAGTGCATGAGTATCTACTTTCATCATATAGTCCATATGATGAACAGAGGGGGATCTTGTGTGTTTACTTGAAGAGGTACAGTACGACCTTATACACAAATAAAAACAGTAGAGGAATTAGTACCTGAGAGTAAGGAAAAGATGAGCATGCTTAAGAAGAGGTAGAAACTATACATGAGCATGTACTTTCATCATACAGTCATATGAGGAAAAGCGAGGATCTCGGATCTAGTGTTTTCATTGTACGAGTAAATTTGCAGTGTGGTGCCTTGTAAAGTCCTTGCCCTGATCTTGTCAGTGTGACCTTATACAAAAATTAAGCTACTGTATATGAATTTTAGTTTTGTACCTGCCCTGCGGAAAGCGAGAAAATGAGTGTGTTGAAGAAATGGAAGAGAATGCATGAGTATATACTTTTGCCACGGTAGTCCATATTGAAGAGCCGAGGGATATCTCGTTTTTCTAGTGCAATTAAAGGTGTAATGCACGACCTTTCACACAAATAAAACTACAACTATAGAAACTAGTAGGGAGAAGATAATTAGACATACCTGCTGGCAGCGAGAAGATGAGCGTGTTGAAGAAGGAGAAGAGGCAGTAGGCGCCGAAGCTGCACCTCTCGGCCATAGCCCCGGACACGATGGTGGTGGCGGTTGTGGCGAAGGAGAGCTGGAAGATGTACGTCGAGAACACCACGCCCATGTCCTTCTCGGGAGCGTCCAGGAAGAAGCCGCCCACCCCTGCACACACACATCGCCCCCATTACTCCATTGCTTAGCATACCTTAACACATCAAATTTATAGACAGCCTACACTCTTAAAACAAAAGAGTGAAATCCACTCCAGTATGAGAAGTGCATTTTCGACACTGGAAAGGAGTGAATATTAACTCAGACTGAGTTAAAATCACTCGTTTGGAGTGATTCTGTAGGAGGTTTAACACACAAAGGATCCACTCCAAAAGGAGAAGTGCATTTTCCAGACTGGAGGAGTGAAACTCAATCAGACTGAGTTAAAATCGCTCGTTCGTTTTAAGAGTGTACACAACTTATAAGATAAACTCTCAACCAGATAAACTATAGACCAGATATACTCCAGACCAAACCAGATACAACCAGATAAACTCTCTCAAACGAGTACATGGACGGAAAGTTTGATGTCACCGTTTCAAATGGTTAACTTGTTCAGAAAAACTGGGAATCCTATAAATATAGTCAGCTGATAGCGTGTGGTTCCGAACTCATTTCGAGATTAGGTTCCTAAATCTTCGGAACAACAACAATCGGCACCAATGACCTTAAACTTTTCGTCCATGCACGCTTTGGAAAAGCTTCTCTGAATTTATAAGTCGAGTAAGCAATTGTTCATAACAAACTCAAATATGAAATTCCATTGCTCTTGGAGTTGCTCCGTCTAATTTTAAACACTGACGAGCCAAATAACTTGTACGGGCATTCTTACGCAAATTAAGAAACCATTAAGCTGCTGTTGGCAACATCAGTATTAGACGCCAGTTGTCTGGCTAGATCAATTATTGCTATTACAATGACAGGCTATTAAAATTTGAGTGAGGGAATTTGTTTTTGAATGAGATGATGAACTTGAAGAGCTAAAACCATTGATATACCAATACGTAGGTAACTAAAGTGATATATCACCAAAAAGAATACGACTCTGGGTTTAGAAATGTCTACATATGACATTAGGTGTGTAGTTAAGTCGGTTACTGGAACTACAATGGTACATTATCAAAATTTGAGTTCGGAAATGGTTTTAGTGTAGGGGCTCACGAGATATGGGTTTTCATCAAGCATCTCTGAGGTAGGGATGAAATTTGGATTTTCACTCACGACCATTTAAATAGTGTACCATGAATCTGGTGAAACCGGTAAAAGTCCAACACTGCAGCGACCCTGAAAAGATTGTGAGCACGATAACGACGGACGAGAATCATTTCCTTTGACCAACGACGAACTCTGAAAGTCTATATCGATGAAGTTTCTTTAAATTGCTTGCACATCGATATATGTTAATGACTCAGCTTTAAAATTTTTAGAAGATTGAAGAAAGGTTTCACGTCGGTCAGATCAAATGATTCTAGTTGGTCTATGATTTAAACTGAAATATTGAAATAATTTTCTGCAGATTGATGAAGGTTTGCAAGTCGCTCCCGCCCAGTGATTCTAATTGGTGGTCTATTTTCCATTTTTGCTCGATTTCTTACGGCCACAGCGATATCGCAGATGTCGAGCATTTGATGTTTTACCGGATCTCGTTTCTCTCGTAAAATGGTTGTACGATAAAAAAAAAACCAAATACCATCTTTACCTAGGAGATGCGGGAAAATTAAATGGCATATCTCTTCTGGCAACAAAATTAAATGGCAACTTCTTCCAGACCCAATTCAATTTGGTTACACAGGCAATGGCATTCTGTATTGATTGCATGGAATAAAATTTGTATAGGAGGCCGTCTTCATGTTTCAATAAAAAAAACAATCGTTTTAAAAAACATTGTACAATTTTTAGTTCATCTTTCAAATTTGTAATTTGAAAGAGAAATATGTGAGAGAGAAATTTTGATATTGAATGCCAAGTTTTATTAATTTGTGTGCGTTACATAGTAGAACCTCCGAGCAGCGGGAATATCAAAGTGCTGAAAAAGGAGAAGAAGCAGCTTACATGACGAAAAGAGAAGATATCGGGTTTCCCTTGGCACTTATTTGGATAAAGTATCAAATTATTAGGCAGCACAAGTAGAAATCGTAGTTATGTGTGGTAACTGCGAGTAGTGAGATTATGAATTTGTTCTAAAAGGGGAATAGTCTGTCCGGCCTTACTATAGTCCTTGTCATTGCGACCTTACACACAAATAAAAATTTGCCAACCAAAGTTGGGTAAACCTGAAAAGATTGACCCCTGCAAGTCGCTCCCGCCCAGTGATTCTAATTGGTGGTCTATTTTCCATTTTTGCTCGATTTCTTACGGCCACAGCGATATCGCAGATGTCGAGCATTTGATGTTTTACCGGATCTCGTTTCTCTCGTAAAATGGTTGTACGATAAAAAAAACCAAATACCATCTTTACCTAGGAGATGCGGGAAAATTAAATGGCATATATCTTCTGGCAACAAAATTAAATGGCAACTTCTTCCAGACCCAATTCAATTTGGATAATTTGTCATTGTGTCAGAAGCATCCGATCTAAGCAGACACCTGACATCATATGCAGGCGTTGCCAACCACAGAGACGTACTCATGCTTTTGCTGAATCTCTTTATTTGCATACCCATGGCTATACCAGTGTTTTTGGGTATTCAGTGTATCATCTAACTAAGAAGAAGCACGCAATACGTGACCTAATTTCATCGCTAATTGTGCAAAACTAAAATAAAATAGTCGAGCATTTGTGATCTTCTAACAATCGATACTAAACAAATTTGCTTTGGCATGGGTACTATAATACTATAATATGTTGTCAAACAGCTTCTATGGATAATAAAACATAAAGATCATCGCTTTAAAATAATTTCGTTCGTTGAGTAGGTTTTTATTGAAAATCTTTTAAAATTACTATTTTGTTGACACAAAAAGAAAATTTCCCAGAAAACGAAATGCAGAACAAATTTACCCGATGGAGAAATAGCCGGGTGCAATGCAAGAACTTAAGTTAAAAGACTTTTCGAAGTCGGATAATTCGAAATTAGAACTTTAAGCTTTATAGAAAACACTATTTTTTCTTGCAACACAAAACTAGGGTGTGTGAAACTACACAACTTTCAATCACCTCTCTGTAAATCAATACTCATCTAAAAGTATTATATACCCTATAAAGTACTAGTTTCAATACCTTTCAAACTTAGAAAAGTTATATAGCATACTCAGATGCGCATGTGTGATTTACTCGAAAACCTTATGACATCAGACAGATACTTGGAACTCTAGTACGTTTTTTAAAGTCCCTCGATATTTTACTTCGAGATGTAGAGTGGTTTCAGACAGACAAACAGGCAGTCTGACAGACGGACCAATGTTCAAAAAGGTTTTTTTTTAGATTTTTAGAATCGATGCCCTCAACATAGAAAACACCAAATCTCCATTTCGAATTTTTGAACCTATCGAAATACTTTCATTACCTTATGTTTCATATTAGGTAATAGAAAGTAATGAATGATGAAAGACTATTACGCTCTTGCAATACAAAATATAGGAATAAACCATTACTGTCTTGCAACACAAAATGTAGACTTACACAACGTATAAGACTTGGTATTAAAACGTTCATATTCCATGTCACGAAAAATCGACATTAAAAGAAGTAATTGACATTATAATATTCGTAGCAAACAATTTAAACGATAAAAATTTTAGTACACTCATGTATGCATAAATAATACTGACACTATTATCTTTTCAGTTTATATTAATTCTGAACGAAATATTCTTCTTCTGATACATCTATCAATTGAAAATGTAAATTTTGACAATCAATGCAAAATGTCAAAAGTCAAAGCCTATTAGTCCATTTCGAAATAAAATCTAACTCCTGATCATTAAACGACTTCATAAGAAACGATACTTAAGTGTACGTAATATTATGAGTTCCAATGCCATTAATACCAGAAATAATCCGATACATTAGAAAGATATGCGTGTTTAATAGCCTAATATACTATGGTCGAAACATCTCAGAAAATGTATCAAGATTAATGAAATAAATATGAAATATTGGTTGGTAAATTACAAATATATGGGAAAATGCTTAGGTTTATTACAATTTCCAAGGTTCCCATCTAAAATTATTTTCAGGTCGTTTTTTTTATTAGTTTTTTTTCATTAGTAACGTATTTATTTAATATCTTAACATTTAACCTTTGAATGAAATATTAATGTGAAAAGTTTAAGTTTGACCTTTCCTAAAGGATCGTATTGGCAGTGGTAAACCTGCACACTGGTATACGTATAGTTAACCAACTACACAAAGTAACTATATTTCAAACAAGCAGTACATTAATTTTAAAAAACAGAATTTTAGCGTTAATATGTATCATAGCACTTTGAGATAATTTTTGATATTGTATTTTACCACTTTGTAGTACTCGCATACTCTTTTTTCTATAAACACGCGCGAGGAACCTATGAGCATTATTACTTAAAACTGTCTTTTTTTAAACAACGCAATGTTACTAGTATAGACTCCCTTTATGTTACAACTCTATCACAATGTTGCACTAGTTTAAAAAAGACGTCGAAATGACATTTCACGATGTTTTGTACTGTTGGGTTTCCTTTGGAAAAGAACTCTTCTACATTCTTCTCGTATGTAAGTGTGTTTGACCAATAAATAAAGTCGCTAAATGTTGGCTCCATTTCAGAAGATAGAGTCGTGACGTGACAACCTCGGCTGTATGGTGACCCTCGACTATCAAATTCAGTATTCTGGTGAAAGTACGATGGATCGCTATTTGCTGAGACAGCAATGGATTGTAACAAAATATTAGCCATCGTAGTTCTACGTTAATTCACCCAAACCAAACTAATTGGCACTAAAATGCCTAGGAACTGGTTAGGATTATGTTGAATTAGCGTCGCACTAGAGCTACATAAGGGCTATTGGTGACAAGCGTCATAATTTTGGAGACACAATCAAGTGAAGAGCCGACTCATGAGTATAAGAACCCCAACGCAGTGAAAAGAAGTGATTTATAGCCTGATTAGATTTGTTTCATTGATTAGCTTTTCGACTATGAAATCCTCCTTAAATTTTCGCAAATCATAATTTATTTACGTTGTTTTCGTTTGAAAAAAACATGAAAAACAAACGAGGACTATTTATACAATTTTATACCCAGATAGTGCGATAACATAGTTTACTCAGACAAACGTACTATCCAGAATCTCCAAAAGCAAATTGTTATTTCTTGTATTTTGTAACTCTAGTTTTACTGAAATAGCAACACTCAGGCAATCGTAGGCACTCTCGACTCTATAATTTGTGGCATTTTTTTTTAATAATTAAAAAAATGCTCCTTTAGTTAATGCGAATTTGGTCCTACTTTTTTAAGTTAGTACACTCTAAAAAAAAATCTGTAAGGTTACTAAGAATTCTCTAGGAAACTCAGCTTCCATAAGTTTTTTTAGTAATGTTACATAAGAAATATGTGTATATATTACTAATTAAAGCTTAGTATCCAATACAATCATTTAAATTGCAAGCATACTATAAAAACTTCAGTAAACGTTACAAGATATATTCTAGTAATCAATACATCCACTTATGTAGTATCTATACTAGGAAAACCTTAGTAACTAGCAGTTTCAAAAATGTTAAACAAGAGGGCGCCACTAATTTTCTTTTAGTCAAGTATTATTTCGACTTTTCCGGAGCAAGTCGCAGGACAGAACTCGCAACCTCAAGATTAGCTCGCGCATCCTTCAACGAGAAGTAGCACGTTTGTCCACTCGGTCATCGGGACATACAGATGCTTTGCGTGTAAATAATGAGCTTAAAATCTTGATCGATATAAAGCTTTCGGATATGAAGTTTTAGAAATAATTTAACGCAATTTGTATGTATGTACTAAAATAAAAAAAAACACGTTTAACGGTTTCTCATCGTTGAATTATCGATTCGTTATAATTTTTCGATGAAACGTACATTGATTGAATTTTCCCCTTTGATCGATATCGAATCAGACTTTTATCTCTTAGTCTCGTACACTTTCAATTTACGGACGCGATCACCGGTTAGTTTTTGCTAAATCCGATGGCGGATCGAACAAATTTCGAGAAACAAAACAATGCAACAAGGGAAACTACGCATCTCTCAAAAAGATAACCAGGTGGCGCTGTAAGCGTTACATCAATTTACTAAGTATTGCTTAGTATTACTACAGTAGTTTCTTTAGGTTACAGATGATTTTCTAGTAAATGGTGAAAACCTGTAAAGTTACTAAGTAATCGTTAGTAAATTCAAGCCAAATTTTTTACAGTGTAGAATAAACTGCTCCTAATTTTTTTAATCGAATTTCGAACACTACTCGTGCACAGTGCGTGTTGGTACTGTACCTATGAAGAAGTTGGATCCGTCGTCTTTGCCGAAAGAGAATGCGTAGCCGAACATCCAGTATCCTAGCCCGCCAAAGATGACATCGATCGCGTTCTTCACCATGATGTTCACCTCGTTCTTCCTGTTCACGTAGCCAGATTCCAGAAGGCCGAAACCTACAATAATAGTTATTTAAGCAACTAGTGCCGAAAATGACACTTTATTAAGCGAGTGGCTTTTATTTCACGAGACCGTAGGTAGGGTGAAATAATGACAAGAGCTTAATAAAGTGTTATTTGGCAAGTGCTTGCTTACAATATTTTTATAATAACGTGCAAAAGAGTGAAATTCGTGTTCTTACTTTTGCCTTATTTAATTTCCTTTAATAATTTTTGAAGTACTTGTAGTTTCCTTGGAGATATTAAAGTAATGGAGATTCAAATCAATCAATTTCATGGAGATTCAAAAGTAATGAACCAATAGAAATAAGTGTGTTTCATGACCATTTAGTTTCCATGGAGACATTAATGACATCATTTTGTTTTTCTACCAATCAGATACTCTTACTTACTTTACCGCACTAGTGCCGAAAGTCCCACTTTCGGCACTGTCTGTGACTTAAGCACGTAAAGTGTCATTTTCGCATCATTCGCATCACGATTTATGAATGAATATGACATAAAAAAAGTTAACTTTTTTGTACGTTGTTATAAAAAATATATATTTATTGCTGAAATTAATTGAACGTGAAGTGTGCCATAAACAATTCTAGTCCCAATGGTGCCATTTAGCATCATCATGTTTTTGATCATAATTAAAAAAATAATAATAGGGCCGACATCTATTGGGATTAATAAAAAATATTTTCTAATAGAAAAAGTGTGAAGAATCGAATGATGTGCTTTTTGATATCATAAATGGCTATGGACGATCAGGAAAAAAATTCTAAAATGATGGTGCCAAATTGTCATTGGGACTTAAAGGGTTAACATAAATCTGATTGGGCACTGTGTTTGTCACTGTGGTTTTGAAATTGCCTAAATAAATTGAACGTGAAATATACTATTTTCCTGTAACTGATTTGGTACTGTGTTTGTCTATTAGCATGGTCTTGAAATTGCTCAAATCAATTGAACGAGAAGTGTGCCATTAACACTTAACTGATGTGGAAATGGAACAGTATTTGTAAAGTCCTGAAATTGCTTAAATCGCTTGGACGTGAAATGTGCCATTAACATTTAATTGATTTGGCACTGTGTTTGTCAATCTATATGGCTCTGAAATTGATTAACGAATTGAACGTAAAGTTTGCCATTTGCACCTAACTGATGTGGATGAGTATTTGATTTTGTGTGGCCCTGAAATTACTTAAATCAATTAGACGTGAAGTTACCATTAACATCTAACTGATTTGGCACTGTTGATCACTGCACTTTGGCACTTGTAATTACTTAAACCAATTGTGTTTGTCTATTTGTGAAGTCTTGAAATTACTTAAACCAATTGAAAGAAGAATGTGCCATTTAGCTTATGGGGAACAGTATTTGTCTGAAATTATTCAAATAAACTGAACGTTGTAGTGTACAAGAGTAACTTTATGCTAATTACGAATGACGTAATTGCTGTTGTGTCAAGAGAACTATTATGTTAATGAGGTATTGACGTAAAAGCCGACCGCAGCCAATTGACTCTCGAGATGATTGTCCTATTTTTGTAAACTTGTTTTATTTTTGTCAGATGATCTAAGTTTGCTCTGAATAAAAGTCACGTTCAGATTTTAAGCTGTTGTTTTAATTCATAGCAAATACTGGCGACGAGGATGCTCGATTTAATTATTTAAAAGTAAAAAACAATTGAAAGTTTAAAAATAATTGAAAGTTTTGAGCAACGAGAGACAAGATGTCTGATCCTGTTCCTGCCAGAACACCAAACGTGGGTTTGGTGATGGAGCCTTTTCAAGAAGGATCCGAGGACTGGTCAACGTATGTGGAGCGTTTGGAGATGTACTTCCTGGCGACAGATACGCCTGAAGTAAAGAAGGTTTCTACAATGATAACGCTGTTGCCGTCCCGAATCTACGCCTTGCTGAAAGACATCGTTTCTCCGGACAAGCCGAAGGATAAGACGTTCGACGAACTGGTGCTAGCTCTAAAGAATCAGTTGGATCCTCCGCCTTTGACTATCGCTGAGAGATTCCGATTCCATCGCAGACACCAGCGTGAAGGAGAGAGCATCAACACCTTCTGTGCTGAGTTGAAGAAGTTAGCCAGGTACTGCGACTTCAAGGACAACCTCACCGACAGCCTGCGGGATAGATTCGTGTGTGGATTGAACAACGACGCCATCCAGAAGAGGCTGTTGGCAGAAGAGAAGCTGACGCTGGACAAGGCCCTGAACATTGCAACTGCCATGGAGACTGCATCGAAAGACACCGCGGAGCTTCAAGGGAAGTCATCGGGAATCTCCGGAGTAAATAAGTTGTACATTCAAAAGAGTACGACTAAGGGAAACTTCAAGAAGAAGGCAAATTCCTACAATGCATTACCACTGGGGGAGTCCGATTCGACTAGTACTAAATTGCGAGGTAGGTGCTTTCGTTGTACCTCTAAATTTCATTATGCTAACGACTGCCCGCATAAAAATAAAACGTGTCGTAAATGTAAATTAAAAGGGCATATTGAAGCGTTTTGTAGGTCTAAAACTAAACGTACTAATAGCGTTAATCAAATTGAAGATACAACGCCTGTTTATACTTTGAATAATTCTAAAGATAAAATACTATTAAATGTAAAAATTAATGGTAAAACTGTTAAAATGCAGTTGAATACAGGCTCAAATGTGACAATTATGTCTTTAAAATTGTTCCGAAGCATTGATCCTACCAAAGTAATCAATAAATCGGAAATGTTACTTCGCGCGTTTGGAGGAGAATTAATTAAACCTTTTGGTGAAGTAGAAGTTCTTGTTGAGCACAATGGTCAACGACAGGTTAAAATTTTATATATATGCGATAAAGAAGTAGGTCCGTTATTTGGGTTAGATTGTTTGCTTGATTTAAAATTAAATTGGAAAGAAATTATGAAAGTTGAAAATGTTAGTGAAATGTTAAGTTCGAAACTTGCAAATGACGAGATTGTTTCGCTCTTATCTAATTATTCTGAGATATTAAAGGAAGGTATTGGAAAGCTTAAAGATTTTAAAGCTCGTTTATATTTAAAAGATAATGTAAAACCTAAGTTCTTTTTCTCCTAAGCCTAGAACTGTACCGTACGCATTAACTTCGCGCGTTAATCAAGAAATTGATAGACTTGAAAAATTAGGATTAATAGAACCAGTGGAAACCAGTGATTGGACCACTCCCATAGTGCCAATTGTGAAACCGGATGGTTCAATTCGTATTTGTGGAGATTTTAAACTGACTATTAATCAAGCGCTCGAAGATAATGATTATCCTTTACCTAGATTAGAAGACATTTTTGCAAAACTATCGGATGGTAAAGTATTTAGTAAAATTGACTTGTCAAATGCTTATTTACATATGGAAATAGATGAACGCGATCAAAATTTATTAACCTTAAACACTCCTAAAGGTCTTTACCGTTGTACCAGGTTATGGTTTGGGATAAAAACTGCTCCCAGTATTTGGCAAAGAACCATGGAGCAGGTATTAAAAGATATTCCGGGAGTAGATGTATATTTAGACGATATAAAGATTTCTGGTCCGAATGTTAAAATTCACAATGAACGACTAAAACAAGTATTGGATCGTTTGAAAAAAAATGATCTCCGTATAAACTTATCTAAAAGTGAGTTTTTAGTGGAAAGAATAGAGTATTGTGGACATATAATTGATAAAAACGGGATAAGTCAAACTAAACAGAAAATTAATGCTATATTAAATGCACCATGCCCAGTAAATGTCCGTCAGTTAAAATCGTTTCTTGGATTAATTCAGTACTATGCACGATTTTTGCCAAATTTAGCATCTATTATTGCCCCACTAAACAACTTGACGAGAAAAAATATTAAGTTTTTAAATGGACAAAAGATTGCGAGATTGCTTTTAAAAGAGTTAAAAAAGAAGTTAGTTCGGATCGAATTTTAATTACGTATGATCCTAAATTGCCAGTTGTAGTTGCAACTGATGCCTCGCCTTACGGTATCTCAGCCGTTATTTCACACACACTAGCTGATGGATCAGAACGTCCCATTGCGTTCGCTTCGAGGACTTTGAGTGATACTGAAACACGATATAGTCAAATCGACAAAGAGGCTCTTGCTATCGTATGGGGAATTAAACGTTTCCACCAATACGTGTTCGCAAGACAGTTTTTGTTAGTCACAGATCATAAACCATTGGTTTATATTTTTGGCCCTAAACAGGGACTACCGGTGTTAAGCGCGACGCGGTTATTGCATTATGCAATATTTCTTAGCGGTTTTAATTATGATATTAGGTACAAAGAAACTTCTAAACATGGGAATGCGGATGCATTGTCACGTTTAACGATAAAATCAACAGAATTAGCAGAGTGTGATATAGCTGATGTTTTTGAGATTAACCAAATTCAAGCTATACCCATAAACTCGCATGATTTGGCACAAGCTACAAAGTGTGACCTCGAATTAAAAGTACTATACAATCGACTTCTTCAGGGGGTAAGTGTAGAGGACATAAAAGGACAAGGTAACGATAGGGAATATAGTCTGCAATGTGGTGTGATATTTCGTGGTCATAAAGTTGTGATTCCGCAAAAGTTAAGAAGATACGTGTTAAATGAGTTGCATTGTGGACATTTTGGAGTGGTCAAAATGAAGGCTTTGGCTAGATCCTATTTCTGGTGGCCAAACGTTGATAAAGACATCGAGGAACTTGCTAGAAACTGTGTTGGTTGCTGCAAATACGCAAGAAATCCTCCTAAGGATAAAACTCATCCCTGGGAATTTCCTAGTAAAGTTTGGGAAAGAATTCATATGGATTTTGCAGGTCCATTTATGGGTAAAATGTTCTTATTGGTAGATGCTCATTCAAAATGGCCTGAAATCTTTGAACTGAATTGCATTACCAGCAAAACTACCATAGAATGCTTACGATCTTTATTTAGTAGATATGGATTACCAAACTCGTTAGTTTCGGATAATGGCCCGTCTTTAACATCTGCCGAATTCGAATCTTTCTTAAAGCAAAATGGAATTTACCATATCAAAACTTCGCCGTATCACCCCAGTTCTAACGGTCAAATTGAGAATTTTGTTAAAACGTTTAAAAATGCAATGAAGCATGCTAAATATGAAAGTGGTAGTTTAAGTCATAAATTAAATGTATTTTTAATGCAGTATCGTAAAACTCCTCATTCTACAACCCAACAGTCCCCTGCTTTGCTGTTCTTAAAGCGTGATATTCGCACTAGGTTAGATTTGCTCAAACCCGACTTGGAGCATAACGTGCAAAACAAGAGTTTAATTTCTAATCAAAATTCAAAGTCGAGATATTTTGAAAAAGGTCAAAATGTTGCTATTAGAGATTACGGTAGAGGGAACGATAAATGGAAATTTGGGAAAATTGTAGAACAAGTAGGAAATTGTAACTATAAAATATTAATCGGAGATGAACTGCACAAGCGCCACGTAGATCAAATGCGTAAAATTGGTGATCAAATTAAATTAACTGTGCCTTATCAAGTGGTGAGTTTTTCAGATAGAGATGAGTCTCCTGATCCTCCGCTGCCAACTACAGCCGGCAGCTTTGATCTTTCACAAGCTCCTCATAACGAACCACTAGTGGAGTCTCCTGATCCGAGTAGTGTGGTTCCAACTTCCGTACAGCTGTGGAAATAAAAAAGTACCCACTTGAGGTTATTTCATCCGTAAGTCACCCTATAGAATCGGACCTTTTTGAGATTGTGTACAATTAACATTCTGAGTTAACTGCACGATACAAAATTTGCATAAGGGGCCGTCTTCATATTAAAAATATTACGATCTTTGAAATTTCCAATAGCAACACCCCTTTTTGAATCCATATTTCAAATCTCTGACCTATGTTAATAGGAAATGCCAAATTTTGTTAGTTTTTAAGCATTATTAGAGGAGTTAGAGACGTGCAAAGTTTAGGTCCCATAATGTTAAATGAGTTGAACATAAAAAACTATCCCGATCTATAAATAATTAAGATAATGAAACGAATTTTTTACTGAAAAGAAATTATAATAACCCAAACAAAATGCATTCAATATTGGGGTATTTAAAACAATTTTTGTATTTTTAAATAATTATTATATTAATTTTTTAAAAAATTATGAATAGAAACCCCTTAATATTTTTAATGAAATAAATTTAAGACAAGAAGTTTAAGCGAAATCCCAATTTTTAAAAAATTTTATTCATAATTTGCTGAGTAAATCACAAAATACTTTTTAATTACCTTTTAGGGGACTGTGTGTAATTGATAAATAAAGACGGCTTTGCATGCATGCTTGCTTGTCATTTTAGAAATGGTCCCCAAAAGGTCCACAAGTGATTCGATTGAATAACTCGTCAAATATTCATCCAAATGTAACAAAAACTTAGATTTAAGGGTTTTCAAGAGTGCTTAGCATTTCTAAGTTATTAAAATTGGGTGTTGCTATTGGAAATTTCAAAGATAGTAATATTTTTAATATGAAGACGGCCCCTTATGCAAATTTTGTATCGTGCAATTTACTCAGAATGTTAATTGTACACAATCTCAAAAAGGTCCGATTCTATAGGGTGACTTACGGATGAAATAACCTCAAGTGGGTACTTTTTTATTTCCACAGCTGTACCTGTGCCCGAACCTACACTGCGCCGAAGTACTCGAGTGAGACGTCCACCAGACCGATTCACTTGTTCATAAGGAAGGGAGGAGTTGTAGTGTACAAGAGTAACTTTATGCTAATTACGAATGACGTAATTGCTGTTGTGTCAAGAGAACTATTATGTTAATGAGGTATTGACGTAATAGCCGGCCGCAGCCAATTGACTCTCGAGATGATTGTCCTATTTTTGTAAACTTGTTTTATTTTTGTCAGATGATCTAAGTTTGCTCTGAATAAAAGTCACGTTCAGATTTTAAGCTGTTGTTTTAATTCATAGCAAACGTGAAGTGTGCCGTTACATCTAACTGATGTGGAACAATGTTCGTGTGACCATGAAATTTCTAAAATCAATTGAACGTGAAGTGTTCCTTTAACATCTAACTAATGTTTAACAGTATTTGTGCGGAACTGAAATTCCATAAACAAACTCAACTTGAAGTTTACCATTAACATCTAACTAATGTCGAACAACATTTGTGTGGCTCTGAAATTGCTTAAATCAATTGAACGTGAGGTGTATTATTAACATCTAACTGATGTACAACAGTATTTGTGTGGAACTTAAATTCAATTAATAAAATGTAGGTGGAAGTGTGCCATTAACATCTAACTAATGTGGAACAATATTTGTGTGACCCTGAATTTCCTTAAATAAATTTAAAAATTTAACTTGAAGTGCTCTCTTAACAGCTAACTGATGTGAAACAATATTTGTGTGGCCTTGAAATTTTGAGCCACGGCTAGACAATGGGAGAATTGTTTGCAAATTTTGCATCAATAAGTAGATAAATTTGAGTTTTAATTAAAAAAATTTAGGAGTTTGAAAGTTTCGTTATAACTAATCATTACACTTACTTGATAAGCTTTCTGAAACAAAATTTGCTCTTTTAAAATATAAATATTTAATTGAAATTTTTAATATTTTCTAAAATTTAGGTTTTTTATTATCAATATAAACACCCAAATCCTAAATCATATCTAGACATTAATTGAACACAATTAATTTCTTGTGATTGTTTTTATTGTTCAATGATGAAGATATTTATTACAATTTAAAAATTCATTTCAAATATAAACGTAAATAAAAATGTAAGAAAACTTCCACGCTTCATATACCGACAAATATATCAATATACCTGTCTTAAATAACCTAGCAAACCTTAACACTTATTTATGAAATTCTACAGACATGTACTTCAAAATTATAGACATTAAACAGACAATTTCTAAAGGATCGAATTGCTAAATTCTATCGAAAATAATCTTTATAAAACATATTTTTGTCACCTTAGAACTCGTATTTTCTCTCATAGACCACGCAATAAAATGAATGGCTATGGAGAACTATTTGATCATTTTGTTTCCGTGCTTTTCCAATATTCGCTTTGAAGTAAATAGAAAGAGCTTTACCATTTCGAATGAAATATATATAGATAAATAATAAGTGATATTCCTTTAAAATCTTAACCAATATTAAGTACAGCAACCCCTCGTTATATCGCGCTTCTCGGGAGACAAGCAAAAACCCGCGATATAACGAGCGACTTGATAATTATTATACTTTTGATGTATTTGTGCTCTCAACAAAGTTTTTAAACCAAAAGCACAGTATATTTGAAAGATAAAAATAAGTCATATGAAATAATTTATCTACTCTAAAAAAAGACACAAAAATTTAAAAAGACTTGTTATTAATTACTATAAACATTACACATTATTGCACAGGCAATACTATAACATTTCACACAGTTTATAGTAAAACATTTATCTAAGTTTGCTGCTTTGATTTTTCTCGCAAAAGCCTGTTTTCAGGCAAATATCAACGAACGAAAGTTTATTAACAGCATCTCACCAATATTAGATGAATTTAGCCATCAGTATTAGAATCAATTTTAAGGAAAGCACTAAGTATATATTGAGAAAAAAACAGGGAGAAACTGGGAGACATGATACAAGGCGCGATATATCCGAATGCACGTTTTAACGAGGCACGATATAGCGATATAGCGAGGGGTTACTGTACTTTATTTTGTCATTTTTGAACCTATATCAAAATGATACTAATGATAATTTTAATTTTTGTATCCAATACTTAAACATATGCTACTATCATGAAAAAAGTTACTTTGTTAGTTGGTTATATAAACAAAATATTTGTAAAATAAAACATTTTATATACTCTTATGAAAAATACCCATTCAATAGGGAAGCCCTTCAGTAGGAAGAAATTGAATACATAATAATAAGAAGAAAGAGCTGACAGAGGCTGAAGCAATATATAAATATATGCCACTCTAGTAAGTCCCAGGTGAGGGTGTAATAGCAGAAAAGTGTATCAAAAATTAAATATTTCATATCATTATTTTACATTGTAAAAAATGTGTCAGATTGCCCCAAATTTGGAGTTAATCGGCTAGCTAAAAATTATTGGAATCAATCACATTTATAAACATTAGCGCATGTGATAACTCCATTTTTTTTAGCTTTTAGTTGTACATTTAGAAACTTCTAGAAACGAGCATAAAACTATGACTCTACTAAGATGGAATTACATAATTTGTTTGAGTTTCTAGCGATCCATAAAAATGACCTTTATTGAAATTTATTATATAAACGTGTTGGTATAATTATCTGGCATGGTTTACAAAGTTTATCTATTTTCTGGTTAGACTCCCATAAGCTATTTTAGTTTGCAATAAAATATACATAAAATATTAACGAGTATTAAATCTTGTTATAAATAGTTTGAAAATTTTCCCCATGCATTTTTGGTAGGCTGGAAAAATGTACCCCGTCATGTTTTCATACTTTTTTTGTCATGTTTTCCCGCTCAAAACTTACATTCTGACACTTGCTGTCACACTGCACTTACTTCATGAAAAAGTAGTAATGTTAGTTTGTATACGAAATTGTAAAGAAAGAAATAATGTTCATATACACGCACACAATTTCTCCTAAAATAAATATTAAAAATAATAATAAAATAACAATAAAAAAACATGGAAAGCTCCCCTACTGTTTCCTTTAACTTATTTAAAAGTTAGGCTCATTGCATCTTATTTCCCTCTCAATTTAATTAGTGCGTTTGTCTGTAGGAAGAATTCGGTAACATACTTTATTCTTCTAAATAAAAAAATATTTACTCCGTATGTATGTCAAACAGTGCAGACTTTAAAAATTGCAAATGCCATTTTGAAATTAATTGAATAGATTTGGTTATCTTTTGCTTCAATGAATTTTCTTTCAACAAAATTTGACGGCTTTTTTTGAAAAAAACAATATGAATACTTTTAATTTGCATAAAAAGGTTAAATCATTGATATCAACGTATAAAATAATTACGAAAGAAAACATGGAAGTATAGCTGGGTTATTTAATTCAGAAAAATTTTACTCACAAATAAATTGTAAATATTTAACTCGCAAATTTGTTCATTCATGTTATCATAAAACATGAACTGTCGTTATAAAAGTTTTATTTAAAAGTGAAATTTTATTTAAAAATGACTTATAATAGGCTGATTACCCTGTAAAATGCTATTACTATTAGTACTAGATTAGTGCATAATAAGTGATTTAAGTGCATTAATAAGTAATTTAATTTAGCAATTGTGTTGTAAGATTTTATAATCTCGGAGCACTAAACTTGATATATTTTGAGTATGTATATCGGTACTTTGAAAAACTAACTTTTATTTTTACATATTATGATAATTGTAATTCCTATAAGTCAGTTATAAGTTCAATTTATCGTTTTATAATTAACTACGCATTTCTCTTCATAATTTATAAATTAAATTACGAATTACTATAAAAAAAAAACTTAAAATTCAATTAAAATATTTGGATTATCAAACAAAAGTCGTTTAATGTTTTAATACTTCTTGCTGGATGACAATAACTTTTATTAAATAATAATGAAATATTGATATTTATTCCTAAAATAATTTTTCTATGTCATATCATTATTTTGTCCAGCTTTAGGTAAAAGCATAAACAAACAAACACAACTCGAAAATCAATTTTTCTTTCGTTGCCTGTGCTCCAGAATGATATTTAGAACTTATTTTCTACCTGAAGTATCAGTCAAACCTTCTTCTGTTATTAAAAGTGTCTATCTCTATTTGAACACCGCCAACACTACAGGCAGAATCAGTAGATTTCGATGACACTTTTTGAATAAAAAAAATAGTTTGTTTTCACCAAGAATGTAGTTTTTAAAGACAGAATCTGCATTTAATATGTAATACTATTTTTAGTTATATGGAATAAGAATACCTTTTAATATTTGTTTTTGATTAAGCTTAATTATTATTATCATTTTAAGAGGGAAGAGTTTCCAAACCACTATTACAAATATTTTGAAGTATAAAATTAAAATGAAACTTTTTTTTATAAAAGTATTTTTTAAGTTAGCCATAAACTAACATGTATTGAAAGAAATCACATTTAGACACACGTGAGTATTTTTAATTCAAATCTTTAATTTTTTAGACTTTGAAAAATCTTATTTTTTCTATGTTTAAAAAAATAAATTTTTTATAAATGTGTCTCTGAGACACTAGTCCAAAAATTGCAGGCGGTATAAAGATGGAAAAGAAGGATAATTTATGCATAGATTTCTGTGGGAAAAATAAGGAAAAGTTTCTGTTTTAATTAAAAGAAACAAAACATATTTTATTGAATTTTTTTGGTGCTACAAATGAGGCGAAATAAAATGTGGGGGCAGAAACATTAGTTTAATTTTTCCAAGTATTGCAAGAAATGAAAAATTGAAATTGAGATCATCACTGATCCCAGTTTTCCTTCTTTTATTGCAAAAGTGACCCTACGAAATACCTAGAAACTGCCTCACAACTTCTTTACAAATTTATTACGCAACTTTTTACTTTTTAAAAAAATTAGATTTTTTTTGCACTGTGTAACCAAAATAATTAACCTGGAAATAAATTTTGGGGAAACGGGGGGGGGGGGTAAATTCATCTTTAAATGTGGAAATATTTGATTGGCAAATAGTAATTGCAAAACATTGGCTTAGTAATTTATAAAGTATTTTATTGATAATCAATAACGTATTAATCTATTATTGTTAAATAATTTTTTTGATGATTAATAAAATGTCATATACTTTTATGGATGATTCATTGTTCTTTTAAAGTACCCATTTAATACATTGTGTTTGACGTAAATACTTTTTGCTATAAAAAGAGCCTTAAAAACAATTTGGTCCATTCAGATTCTATATTATTAAATATCTTTATATCTATTTATGTTCTTAAATATTTTTATTCCTGACATTTGAAATCTGTTAACACAGATAGTAATTTAAAATTCGGCATTTCTTAAAAATTATCATTTAAATACTCATAGGCAGTAAAAAGCTCAGTATAAGCCCCAGACATATTTTAAATTTCTATTTTATATTGCGAAAATAAACTACACTTCACAAATTTGTTTATGAAAAAGTATTTTATTATATAACTTTCTAAATCAGTAAATAAACATTTAAAGATATAAATGGGTTTTTATTGAATTTATTGTAAGTGTTCGTATTTTCCGCCGGATTTAAATTGCAGAATGAAACCGCTTTCTGTTGATGCATAACTCAGCTTTTCTCTCTTGTTGCCACAAACTTAACATTACTTTCAGTTATTTTGAGTTTATTTCTTTCATTCGGAATGTGAACTAACCAGAACTTAGACTCTTTCAGGACCGAAACCTTATATTTGGAGAAGCTATTTCGTTGGGCAGCTTTATTTTGTTGTCGCTAAACTCTCTTAGTGGGTTTTATTATTTAAGTATAAAGCTTTCGGAGTAACGTTACTCTGTAAGAGATGTGGCAACAAGTGTTGTGTGCGGTTTTACAGAGTATAAGGTTACACCGCACAGACGGAGCTTGACTTACTTGTGCAAGAGGCCTCAAAATTTAGAGTGCTCTGTTAAAAAATTTGTGCTTGCTTTCACCATAATAATGGTTCCTAGTAGCTGCAACGGCTGTGTGGTGAAGTGTTTCACCATATTTTAGGTATTGGGTTGAACCATTTCTCAGGTTTCTGTTTCCAAAACTTGAAAAACGGATCGACTAAATACCGGAAATATGGTGAAACATTTCATCACACAGCCGTTGCAGCTACTGAGAACCATTATTATGGTGAAAGCGAGCACAAAATTGTTAACAGTGTGTAATTTAGATGAGTTTAGTATATAATTATACATGCAGTGTGGAATTCTATAGCGATATTTTATGGTTACATTTGAATCTGAAAGAAGAATAATTACAAATTACAATAGCATTAAATCAATTTTAATATGATTTTTAAATTCAGATCATTGTAAGCATTAATGATGTTCCGATCAACACAATTTCATATTACATTTTAAATAATAGAACGATAAATTGAGTCGTCGAAAATAACATTACAAACGCAACCTGGGGAAATCAATTTTCCTCTTCAGTGCAACTATTTATTGCCCTTGTTGTTGGACTTCGTAACATGTTTTTGTAAATTGTTTATGTTCTTCCGGAATAAACATCTCCATTTTTTTCTGCTCAATTGGTATTAAAGAATTGGGAAAAAAGAATATTTGAAAATATTTGTAGTACGATCCAGTTTTAATAAAAAGAATAATCAAATAACTTTTTGATTCATGTGCACCAGATAGAGCATCATAAAAGTATTAATAATAAAAAAATAAAATGTGTCAATAAAGTATGATCGTGTTTTTTTTACATTTATTTTATTCAGAAAATAGCATTTTAATGACGACACTAAACAATCACAATCGTGAAATCAGTGAAAAAATTAGAATATAAATTTCCGTTAAAGAGAATTCGCTAAAATTTAAATTCGCTATGTCGAACTTTAAAAATGAATATTAATTGTTAATTTTTATTTCTTTAAAAATATATTAGTTTTGGAGCGATATTATTAAAATGAATAACGAATGTAGATAAAGGAATTGATAAAACATCTAAAAATAAACGTTCATTTCCGAGAATACAGTATACCAAAAGCTATGTCGAACTTTAAAAATGAATATTAATTGTTAATTTTTATTTCTTTAAAAATATATTAGTTTTGGAGCGATATTATTAAAATGAATAACGAATGTAGATAAAGGAATTGATAAAACATCTAAAAATAAACGTTCATTTCCGAGAATACAGTATACCAAACGTCGTACATCATGAAATGAAAGAATAGGTAATAAATAGAAACCTTTGTGTGACTGCCCGAAACGTGTGGAATAAGAAACCATAAAAAAAATATATGATAGCAGATTTTGTTAATGAGGAAAACGTTTAAGGTTTCTCCCATGAAATAACTGTTCTCTTTTGGAATTCTCTAACAGCCACTTGGAAACGCTGTTTCCCACACATTTTCAATATTTTAAACAAAATGAACATAAATTATAAATCTTCTATTGAGTCATTCCACGTCAAATCGACCAGCTCAAAATCTTCATGTCACAGAATTCAATCTCGATTTTTCTCCCAGTACTAGGGACAAATTTATGAGACACGTATTTTTTATTTTTTCAGAATTCTAAGAATTAAGAAAGTTATGATTTTTTGAAACCGAAAAGTTAAGACTAACTTTTCTCATTTAGCATTGCGGTCTATGGGAAATTGAGTATTTTCGAACGAGTATAACTAAAAAGGGTAACCTGGGAACAACTAATAAAAATTTTTATGGAATACTATTACTAATGGTAAAATTTTGGTAAAGTGCGCTGTTGTTCCCAAAACTCCTTCTACTGAAATTATTTTTTTCAAAGTCAGAGGAGAATAACATTAGTTCCCAATAGAGAATTGGGTGTAATAGGTTTGTGTATAATGGTAGAATGTGTGCAAGCGATAGGATTTTTTTTTTTAAAACTAAGTAATAATATTAAGAAATGAAATACTATAGCAAATATTTTTTAAACACTTTGTATTTAGAAAAATGTAAGTATCTTGTACCTTTGAAATTTCAATTAATATTTATATTAAATAAAAAAAAATATTATATATATAAATTAAAATTTGAAAGGAGGAAAAGACTTACATTTTTCAATAACGCGAAGTATTTAAAAAAAATTTCTATCATATGAGAAATTTTAATATTATTACATGATTAAAAAAAATCTAGTCTTACACATATTCTTTCACATACACAAACCTATTGTACCCATTTCTCCATTGGAACTAATGTTATTCATCTCTGACTTTAAAGAAAATAATTTTAGTTGAAAGAGTTTTGGGAACAACAGCGCACTTTACCAAAATGCTACCATTAGTAATAGTATTCCACAACAAATTTATTAGCTGTTCCCAGGTTACCCTTTTTAGTTATACTCGTTCGAAAATACTTAATTTCCCATAGACCGCAATGCTAAATGAGAAAAAGTTAGGCTTAACTTTTCGGTGTCAAAAAATCATAACTTTCTTCATTCTTAGAATTTTGAAAAAATAAAAATATGTGTCTAATAAATTTGTCTCTAGTACTTGGAAAAAAATCAAGATTGAATTCTGTGACATGAAGATTTTGAGCTGGTCGATTTGACGTGGAATGACTCATTTTAATTATTTTCAAATAAAAATAATTTTAAATTAATCTATCATTGTATAAATTGGAGCTATCTCGAGTAGAAAGAGGTACCAATCGGTTACCACAGGTTGTAAGACAAATGTCTTAAAGTCTTTTATCATCATTGAATCACGATCCAGACGTCAGAATGATTTTCAGAAATGATTCGAAGAGGTATCATTCGCTATTTTGTGTAAATTATAAACTTTGTTCTTGAATACAGAATATTTTTATAGAGTGGATTAATTGAATTTACTGTGACACCCAAGATACTATCTGCAATGCAAAATTATTGGTATAATATTTCTAACTAAACACGGTAGCAGCACATTTTGCCTTCTTCCACTGTGTTTACTGAGTAACGTATCGCAAGCCGCCCCGGTGGCACACTCGTTAGGATTCTAGCCTTTGGAGCTGCTGGGGTCGGGTTCGAATCCCGGTCAGGCATGGATGTTTGTGACTGACAATAAATTTTGTTATTTGTTTATGTGTTTGTGTCGTCGCTTTTTTTGTGTGTCTCTTGTGCTTGTGTCATTTCTGGGGCTTAGTACAAGGGACTTAAAGTCGCAGTGCTTGGCAATTTTGCCCCCCACCAAGAAAGTCATAAGTCATAACTATCGCAATTTTTTTTTCGTTGACTCCACTGATCATCTTTTGTCTTAATCAAGAAACACAGAACAAATTATAACGAATTATTTTAAACATGATATATCAAGTTTTATAAATCAATCTCAAATTCGTGCAATGCCTAAATTCAGGCAGACAGTATGATAATTAATTGATTGAGATTAAATAATTAATTGATAATTTATTGATTTTCAGATTGACAGTATCAGTTTATTAATTTTCCACAAGCAATGTAAATTAACTTTATTTGCTTATCGAAAGATAGAAACCCTGCATGGTAATTGATACATTTAAGAACGCGTTTTACCAAAGACTTCTGATGAAGGTAAACTAAAGCAATAACAAAATATACACCAACCAAACATGATTGCATCTAAATACCTAAGTCACAAGAATTTCGCAGTGTTTTTACGGGCTTTCTATACCAAATGCTGCAAAACTATTAGATAGTTTTGATTTATATTAGAATATATATTATTTGTGATATTTTATTCGTATATTGATGCATTAGTATTCCAATGCATAATGCTGATAAAAAAAGTCATATTTTCATTAATATTTAAAAAATGAAAGGAGTTGAAGCATGAAATTCAATGGATTTATTATGCATACATTTAAATTTTTTTGATGAGACGATGCTTATCATTTCTGGAATACAATCGAGACGTCAATAAAAACCAACGACCGACGCTATGTAAAAAGTCTGAGTAAGATAGTGTCTATGTTGGAAAGAATTTAAAATTTAGAAGATGTGATAATCTCATCGAAACAAGCCGATTCATAGAAAATAGGCCACTTCTATTACGTATTTACGTTGCTGTTTTTTTAAATGCTTCATCGTGTAGCAAAATTTTACGACTTTTTGAAATTATGATTGAGTCAAGAATAAAGATGAGTGGTCAAAAGTGCATTTCTTCATTTTCCAGGATTTAAGGTTAAGGTTAGATTTGAATTATAGTCGCACTAGAGCTACACGAGTGCTATTTGCGTCATTCGACGTATTCTAAAACCACAGTCAAGTGACGAGCCGACACCTGAATAGGCACCCAACGCAACCGTTAAGGGTGGCATCGTACGCAGCGTTAGAACTTTGAAGGATATTTAAAGTACACTCCCTTACACGGGGTATTATTCGTCGGACATTTTTGGCTGCACGGGCTGTTTAGATGTTGTCAGCTATTTTGTCGATGTTCGGACCCGAACCTGGTACCTTTCGCTTGCTAGGCGAGTGCCTAACCGACTGGGCTCCCCAGCCCCCTACACTCTTAAAAGAAAAGAGTGAAATCCACTCCTATAGGAGAAGTGCATTTTCGACACTGGAAAGGAGTGAAAATTAACTCAGACTGAGTGAAAATTATCTCAGACGGAGTTAAAATCACTCGTTTGGAGTGATCCCGACGTACGTTTAACTAAACAAAGGAGTGAAATCCATTCCTATAGGGGAAGTGCATTTTCTACACTGGAATGAGTGAAAATTAACTCAGACTGAGTTAAAATCGCTCGTTTGTTTTAAGAGTGTAGGATTTATCTTTATCCTAAAAAGTGTTTTTTCCTCTTAAAGCTGCTTTGTCTATAAACTCAGGTCGTTGGTTCGACTTACGAAGTGCAACAAGATATCCGGATTTATCACTTTGACGTGTCTCTTGCGCGACTCTAATTAGGCAATAAATTCCGGCTGTTTTCCCGGCCATTTCTTCCAGATGAGTGCATTAACCAAATGCAACGAGATTGGGCCAATAACTTTGCACATTTTATTATTGCATAAAAGGGAAACGTTTGAATAAGCATGTGGGCATTCTTTACTATTTTGCTATTAACTGCAGAGAGTGGTAACTTATTTTTTATTTGTAGGTAAATATATTGTAGCACGCATAAAAGAGTTAGTTAGTACCCTGCATTGATGTGAATGACATGAATCGGTATCTTATTATGTTTTATTTTAATTTGGAAAAAGTAATGAACAATCTAAACATAAATATTTTCATATTCCAATTCCTATTCCTTAAATATTTTTCTCAAAAATGCTAACAGAAAATGTGCATTTGCTCATAGATTTTTTTTTAGTATAACAAATTGCTCCAAAATTTTTGCATCCAATTTTGTAACACTGGTTCCCGATTAAGTCTATGAGATCGACTTTAAAAATCACATCTTTCAAACAGCAGACTCGGCAACTTTTAAAATAGCGGAATGATTTCTCAGTTGCAGAAAGGGTATTTTGAGACCTTTTTCGTTTATTTACTTTTGGTAGTTTAGATAGAGATAGACTTGGCACAGACAAACTGACAGACACACACACACACAAAATCAAGCACTAACTAGTTTTGTATGTCCGACGTAGCACGGGTGTACCCGTAACACTTTCGCAACGCAAGATTTTTGTTTCCGTGTAATATATTATACTAATATCATTATCGAATCCTTAGTTGTACGGCCCCATGGGCTGATTTATAAGTTCAAGGGGATCGATGACTTACAAATTATGCAGACTTTTATTTTGCACTAATCGAGTGTAACACATCAATTATTTTACACTGGGAATTTTGTATTGAACCTATAAATATTTTATATTTTTGTAAATATTTGGTTTATCTTAGAATAAATTTTCAAAACGTTATTAATAAATGATGCATATATACTATGCTTTTGTAATTATTACATAATAAAAAGATTCGAATTAAAATTTAAGGTTAGATACCCTTTTTTTCTTAAAAAATTAATTTTAAAAAAACATAAAATTAACTAGTTACTTTAAAACAAAAGTTTTAAAAAATAATGATACTACGCCTCTTTTACCGTCAGCTCATTTTCGACATCATACCTTGGATTTTATTTTATTTCACCACAAATTATCTTTTCTTAAATTCTTGATACTTTTACGGCCTTCTACTATTTCCCATCACTTTAGCATACGAATTATTTAGAATATACATTCTATATACCTGCACTCTAAAAAAATATCTGTAAGATTACTAAGAATTCTCTAGGAAACTCAGCTTCCATAAGTTTTTTTAGTAGTGTTACATAAGAAATATGTGTATATATTACTAATTAAAGCTTAGTAAGTTATACTAAGAAAAATTAGTAGATTTTACAGGGGATTTTCTTGTATGTTTACAAAGAAACTGGTAGTAAACTGGTTACAAAAGTTTAAAACCAGAGGGCGCCACTAATTTTTCTGTTAGTCAGGTTTTATTTCGAACTTCCCGAGGACAGAACCCAAGATTATCGGGATCCGTGGAACAGCGCGTTAGTCCTCTCTGCTATCGGGGACTTGCATTTTGGTTGCGTGTAAATAAAGAGGTTAAAATCTTGATCGTTAAAGGCGTTTTATGTTATTGATTAAGAAATTTTAAGATACATTTTTTTTTCTGATATGAAGTTTTCGAAATAATTTAACGTAGTTTTTATATACTAAAATAAAAAAAAAAACACGTTTTTAGGTTTTTTTATCGTTGCGATTCGATTCGTCATAATCTCTAGAAAAGATAGCCAGGGGGCGCTGTAAGCGTTACATCAATTTACTTAGTATTGTTTAGTATTACTACAGTAGTTTCTTTAGGTTACAGATGATTTTCTAGTAAATGGTGAAAACCTGTTAAGTTACTAAGTAATCGTTAGTAAATTCAAGCCAAATTTTTTACAGTGTGATAAATAGAGGACATATAGATAGATTTAAGATATTCCTTAAAAACAGAAAAGTATTTTTACATAAATAAAATTTTATATATGGTGGACGAACATGTTAGTTTAGGACCAATAACGCATTTAATTTTTGCATTTTATTGCACCAGTGAATGAGAAACAGTCATTTTGCATGTTTAATTGAACTTTGAAATGTATATTCGACACAAATAAAAGTGGTATTATAAAAAAGGGTAATCTGAAATTATAACGTTAAACCACATTAAACTATGATGTATCTCTCAAAGACGCTTATATTTTAAGGAAGGACTTATATTTAAAGAAAGGGGAATAATTTTAGAGATCTTAAGCTGGTACGACCATCTTTTAGTAAAATCACTTAAGCATATCATTCTAAAAAGTATGAAAGTGCAAGTGGTAAATATTTCCCATGATTATAAAACTCATAAAAGAAATTAAACTTACCCAAAACTAAATTACAATCATTCATAATATATAATAAGATATTTTCCTAACGTTATTAATTCTTTTAAAATATTTTGATACATTGATTTCGTAAATATATAAAACACACTTCCGTGCATCACATAATTTTCATTATTGAAACTTTCATTTCTAATGAAAGCTAAAAATGCAACTACCAAAAAAAATGCTATGTAGTTCAATAAAATTTTGCAGTATTTTTTTAGGTCACTAAAACCCTGGAATTAAGTATTTATTTAGATTCATTCATTTTATAATAAATAACACTTTAGATATGACTTCGAGCAAGCTTTATGTATCCCAAAAAATCGCGGTTTTATATAATTAATGTAACAAGTACATTTAACTTTTAAATTTCTGTTCAATCAAGTACAAAATAGCAAATCTCATTTAATCATATTTAAAATGCATTTTGACAATAATGATTTTCAATTCAAATTAAATTATAGCTTTGGATTAGAGATATGTACTTGTAAAGGCAGATTATAAGAACAGCCATGGTTTTTCAATATTATTAATATTTGACTAGAAACAAACACTTTAAGATTTAAAGCATCGATTGAATTTCATTTTTTAAAAATGTTAAAAATAATTTAAATCATTTCGAAAATAAATAGCATTATAAACCCTTTTTCTTTAATCTAGAAATTATGTAACTTAACTTCGTTCAACAAACAAAATTTTAATCAAAAACTTTTCGTTTTCATAACCACATTTTCGTAGCCATGGAACTTCTAAATTTTATGTATTTCAAATATGATTAATACATACCATTTAAATTTTAAAACAAAAGTTTCAGACATGATACATTTTTAAATTATGAAGAAATATTTAATTCCAAACGTTTATTTGGACTTTATATTAAGTTGAAATCATTTCTTTTGTTAGTTCAACATATTTACATACTTGACAAAGACAAGTCATAACTACAAATCAATGATAACCCCAGAGACTTCAATTTTGGACTAACAGATTGTTAAAACTGAGTTTACATGAAAACAAAATTTTAACAAGTTAATATTCTTTAACATAATTATCTCTACAGACATAATATGGTTATTATTTTAGGTAATTAATTTCATAAATAAACTATACATTTTATGTTAATTAAGTAAACTAAAAACCATGCCATTTGTTTTGTAATTTTTTTTTAATTTCAGTGTAAAAAACATTCTTTTTCTTTAGTTTTTAGCTCACTACTTATCTTAAAGATGAAGCAAGATATTTCTATGACCTAATATTACGATTCGAAAAATTTTAAATAAAAAAAAACTCTTTAAAACAGAACGTCAAAATAACCTTTCCAAAACGATAAATTATTCCACCTTATTCATGTCAATCGCACTCCGATTTTCCTATATTTTTGCTCCTAAAGGATTTCACGAATGTTTTGTTGATATTTTATTAGCAGGTGGTTAAGAACAGAAGGAGGTTCTTAGTATTTCCAAAATTATTTATAGGGCAATATGAGTGGACCAGTGCATTAACGAACCAGCTCCATTTGCTGTTGAACCACTTTTTTTGTTTTCACATATCGAGCAAAATTGCGAATTGTTGATCGTCGTGAGAAGAATATTAAACTAATAATTTATATTTATTTTTTAAAGTGAATAGAAGAAAACAATTTAAAATCTACTTGATAAGTTTGAACGTGAGCCATGGGTGTGAACTTAATGGGATTTAAGTTTGCACTACACTATAGAAATTTTTTGGGAAAAATACTGTATATTTGCTAATGCACATTCTCTGTATTTGATTACAGCTGTTGCTGTAAAAAACATCTCTGTATCACAGTGCTGTAATTTCTCAGCTCGAGCACATGTACGCGACTTGACCTGCACTTGATTTTTGTCAATGTTCATCGTTTCTGCAAATCGAGAAATTAAACTGGGTCATGGCTGAGCACATGTGCTTGAAAATTGCAGCACATGTGCAGGCTTTATAATACAACCGAACAACCATTCTGGTAAAACATGATTGATTTTATTTACAGTTTAGATCTGCTTAGAAAATTTATGCCGTTGCATTACTTAGCGTTCATAAACAAAATATACTAAATGAAATTAGAAAATATAATAACTCTCCCCTTCGCCATGTTTACCCACAAAACTGTGTATAATCCATTTTTATGGTGCACCATTAGTTCTTTTTTATGGTGTAAGCCTTACTCCGTTTATGCGATGTAGGGTTACTCAGCTTTGGGGTGAAACTTTACACCACTTTATGTTCTGATTTTACTCCGTAAAACTGAAAGCAGCACGCTGCCACTGCTTTAACGTAGCAACGTTTCACCAAACATTTTACAATGAAAAGAAAAATACACAAACCCCTTTTTATTCACTTATCAAAATGAATAATTTAAGCATGCACACTGACCTGATTGCATAGTGAAGATAATGAATGAACTTGTCATAATCCATGTTGCGTCGTCCCATGATATGTTCTTCAAATCATCATTAAAACTCTTAGGCATCTCTGAGCTTGTGGAGTTTAGCATACTGATTACCAATTAATTACGATTAATCGATAGGGTCCGTTTTTATGGCGTACCTTACTCCGTTCATGCGGTAAAGGTTTACTCAGCTTTGGCGTGTAAGTTTACACCACTTATGTTCTGATTGTACTCCTTAAAACTGGAGGCAGCACTCTGCCAACGTAGCAACGTTTCACCAAACATTTCACAATGAAAAGAAAGATACACAAACCCCTTTTTTATTCACTTATCAAAATGAATAAATTAAGCATGCACACTCACCTGATTGCATAGTGAAGATAATGAATGAACTTGTCATAATCCATGTTGCGTCGTCCCATGATATGTTCTTCAAATCATCATTAAAACTCTTAGGCATCTCTGAGCTTGTGGAGTTTAGCATACTGATTACCAATTAGTTACGATTAATCGATAGAGTTTACGGTACTGTTGTAAATATAATTTTTGGGTTGAGTTGATATTAAAATCCCAAGCGTCACAGTAAAAAAAATATTTTATAAATTTTAGCTTGAATAGTCAATTTTTTTATTGAACTTTTTAGAAGTAATGGAAATATAAAGAATGAAATTTTGGAATTTCAATGAGTATCGTCTGAATTAATACCAGAGTTACCTGACAGGATATGAATGGAAGTCATTTATAGTTGATTGAAAATGAAGACGACTGCCTGGATATTTCGAATAACACATGTCGAATTTCTATTAAGAATATGGCCAAAATTGCTTTGTTAAAACTTTCTTTGACTTAATAATGATAATAAATTTCAGGTACGTTCTATAGTTTTAAATATTTTAAAGCATGAAAAGAAAACAATTTATATAATGTAGATAATTAGAATATATATTATGAAGTATTTATATTCCTTAATGGTCGTGGTTTATCTTTTTGCAAAATTATTAGTTTTTTTTAATATTTTTGAAATAAAAGACCTACAAACACAAAGCTAAGCTAAATATAGTGACATTGAACTCGTTATAAGTCTTAAAAAAAGCTATTTTCAATAAAAGACCACTTTTTAAGGATAAGAAGTGTTTCTTTTTTAAGTTTTCTCTTACAAGATTATTATTTTTTAATAATTTTTTATACAAAAGAATATAAGGACCTGGATAAATATACGAGATCTATAAAAAGTCTATTTTAAAAATTATTAACGTTTTCAGTAAACTATAACTACACGAAAGCTAAAGACGTAAACTAAATAACATTAAATGATCAAATGCTCATTTCCAAACTGGAAAAGGTTTTTCTAATAATTAAATTAAAAACTAAATACATTTTATATTTAAAAAAAGCTAACACTTCACTTTTAACAAAACTAACAAACCTACACATCAACAATAACAAACACGCAACTAAAACGGAATAAAATTATCGTTTGTTTTGGTATCAATATGCAACACGTGGTTCTCTATCACGAACTTCTCTATCAATGCCCAAGATTCTACTTTACAGTCGAGCCCCCTTCTGCCGGATAGAGTTGACCAATAAAATGATAGCATTTAGGTGACGTCACGCCCGGATTATTGGTATCCGGACACGGTGTCCGGATGTTCTCGATCAGGGAGACGCGACGGAGAAATTTCCTGAGGAATTTAATTTCGTAATTTGGCAACGCAGTTCATTTGGATGCGAATCGTAGAGAAAAGTTTGTTTTAGAAGAACTGCAAGTCACCAAAATTTATTTGTTGGAGAATAAAAAAAATAAAGGTTTCAGTTAAAGAAATTCATTTTAATGACATAGTTTAGAATTATATTAACCAACCTGATTATGTTGATTAACCAACCGGATTATGTTGAGTCACTTCGCTGTGCATATTTTTTTCTCGACAATCCTTTTTTTTTTAAATCTATTTTCTATACTTAGAAACCAGTGTTAGAAATCGAATGAAAAAATTTAAGAGCAATCTGTACTACCAACCTTACAAACTAAGAGCGAAGAAGCACACTATGTAGGAGCATTTTTGAAGAAAATATTTTTTTAAAAAAGTGCTATAGTTTTATGTATTTTAACCATAAACTCAGGTTGTAGTTGATATAGAAGTGATTGTAGTTAATATAGAATCACCTTAGTTTCGCAATTTCAGGAGACCTCTAGTTCCAAATTTTTAGGAATCACAATTAGCAATCGCCGGAGTATAGCATTTTGTATATCTCCGGATTTTTGCGATTTAAAGATCACCGAACAAAATTTTGACAAATTTAATATAGTTGAAGATTTGCGATTTTAAGATGATTATTGTTGGCAAGATCTTTGGAAACCACCTTAAAAATTTGATATGAATTTAAAAAAGAACTAGTTGCGATTGCTGCTACTAACTTTATGTGGAAACTGCAAATTTGAATTATTTGGTCACATCTTGCGACTGGCAACTGTTAATTTCGAACCCTGGTAAAGACATATAGTACTTCTAAAACAAATTGCTCGTACGGCTTTTTTTTCACTAAACGGAAATTTATAGGAAAAACAAATGGGGCTGACATTACCGGGGTTTATCGGAGTAGATAGAAATTCGGATTTGGAAGAAAAGAACACATTCATTGGGCGTTGCATATCATTCGTTCATCTGAATAAAGAAATTGCTCGTGAAAAGTTTTCACTATTTAGTTCTTCATTCATTTCAAACGTTAAAAAATCTTTCTAACTATATATAGTTTACATTACTTAAATCAGCATTTTTTTTTTAAGCTAAAATCTCCCTCATGTAACAAAAAGAAGAACACGAGAAATGAGCTTTCAAAGTTTTAGTTAGCACTTTGATCAGTTAAAAACGTTACTTGCCAACGGTAAAAAAAATACTTAATTTAAAGTTTGCGAAACAAGGGAAACTTATCTTTAATGGAGGAAATAAATAACCTTTCATTTGACATAAAAATTTCCATTTTTTTTTTTAAAAAAATACCATATTGCACGTTCTTCCACTAAGATCTTTGTTTATCTTAATGATAAACAATATTTTCATTGAAAACCAATAAAAAATAGTTTACAAGTTTTAAGGAAACATTTCGTAATTGTTCGTACATTTCGTTTGATTAAATATTATACGCCAGCAAATATGCATTTTTTTTAACATTTTGAAAACTCATCATACTCATCAACGCACTTTCTACATTCCTAGTTCTGTTCAAGTTTGCTAATTTCTGTTTTAAAATTATATATTCTATTATTTCAAGCCATAGTTAATAACTTAGTAAGACACACAATTTGGCGCACTTCTCATGGGTTAATTTAATTATCAAGTTCTCAATGATTTAATTAATTTCTCAATTTAGCTCTCAATGATCTAATTAATTATTCTCAATGATTTCTCAATTTGGTTCCCAATGACTTAATTAATTTTTCATTTTTATTCTCAATGAGTTTCTTAAATTTCTCAATTATCAATGGTTTTATTTAATTTCTTATGAAAATCATGGAACCTATGAAAAAAATTCGAAGTACTTTATTCAAATATGCAGGTGCATTAGGCAAAACGCTACAAAAATACAAAAAAAAATTTCATACCCTTAGTAATCATACACTTTGTAACAATATTTCCCCCTGAATTAAAATTCTCTAAAAAAGAGGAAAATATTCAGTTCATTTCTTACACTCATGTAAATTCGTCGTTTTCACTACCTTCTTGTGTTTACTTATTAATATCTATGATTTTAGACCGTAAAATCTGCTATTAGACACTAATTATTACCAATGAATCTTAATTTGAGCACTTGCTTAGCATGGTTATTTGTCCATTCTAATGGATGTTTTTTGTTTCACAAGTTGTATTTTATCATTTAATTTCCTTTTTCTTGGTGAACAAAATAATAACAAGTCTCTTAAATTAACATCTTTTCGAAAACAAAGAGAAAACCCGAGGATTCTTATTAAACAGCGAAAATGAAACACTGCAGCTGCCATTGCACTCTAAGTAAATTACGAAAGCATTTAAGAGAGTGCACCGAGTGCACATTATTAGCATACATTTCTGAGCCCCAACCCCAAATTATCCGCGCTCAATGAGGTTAAGTTATTAAAAGAAAAATATCGTGAGTTAATTATAACTCCAACAATGTCTTGTCAACTAAGTAGTTTCGCAGTAATTAATAATTTTGCCATAATTTATTGATTAATATTAATCCTTGATAAATAAAATTGTACGACTCAATGTCAATCGTTTCCTTTTTACTTGAGTATCAAAAGTCAAATTAATTCGTATTGGGCAATATTTATGGGATAAAAGGGGAAATCTATATTAGCAACTAACTAAGGATGTAGTAACTTATGAGAAATTTGTGAAATATATTAATTAATATATTTTTTCGTATAATTTTATCTCGTATAATTTTTTTAATAATATCCATAGAATTAACTGTCAAATATGGAGGTGGATGTAAAATTATAAGGACTAGTATAAAATTGCTAGAACTTGTCGATATTTACACTCGTAAAACAAACGAGTGGTTTTAACTCAGTCTGAGTTAATTTTCACTTCTCCAGTGTCGAAAATGCGCTTCCCCTATAGGAGTGGATCCTTAGCATGTTGAATCTGCGACAGGATCACTCCAAACGAGTGACTTTAACTCAATCTGAGTTAATATTCACTCCTTTCTAGTGTCAAAAAGGCACTCTCCTACAGGAGTGGATTTCACTCTTTTGTTTTAAGAATGTAGTCTTTGAATTATGCAATTTTTATTATTGAAAATCAATGGTAAACAAAACATTTCAAACTAGTTTTTTATAGAAATATACAAAAACATTGAATTAATAATATTTTTTTAGAAGTCACGCTGCTCCATTATTTTTTGCGACGACTCGACAACAAAAAAAATATTTTAGATTTTAACAGTTTCTGATTAATTTAATTCACTGATTACTGCAATGATTAACTGCAATAATTTTAAAGAAGTTTTCGTCTCCATTTTATCATGAAATTTGCAATGCGTTTGACCAACTTTTTGAAATTATATAAATTTATCAACAATCCAAATGCTTAACAAAGGCACCATTTAAAGTTACCATAAAAGAACTCATTTTGAAAAAACGTTATCATTTTATCGACAATACAATGTCGCAATACATGTTTAAATCTTCGTTAATCGAAATAGACGATTTGAACTTATTCTTTTTCAATATTAAAGGTCCAGAAATTTGTCTACCATTTATTACCCGTATCACGCTATAGTCGTGTTTAGTATTAGAATTATTTAAAAATGTTTCGATGGTGTAGAACAGTGGTTCCCAACCTGGGGGCGATCGCCCCCAAGTGTGCGATTTGTGTTATCAAGGGGGCAATAAATAGCTTGGGGCGATAGGGGGGCGATGAGTATTCAAAGGGGAAAAATTAAAATATACTGTACTATTAGTACAGTAAAACCACATTCCATTTTTTTTTATCATTATGACAATTTCAAACTGACATTCTTACAAGCTTTGAGGATTTCACCAAATTAAAAAATTCTGATTCTATTGTTGATCCATTCCCTTTCGAATATGTGGGTTGTGGATAACCTCAATAACTCTTTGTAGACGGAGTTTGTGGATCTGAAGTATGATTGTTATTTGAAACACATTTCAAATAGAGAGGTTATGAGTTAGCCTGCGTGAAACTTATTTACACTGAATCTAAACTGTGGTAAAAAGTTGAACTGCCTCTCATATCGTTCCGTTAATATATTTAGTTAAAAAGGGTTAGTTCTGTTATCCAGCTCCTCACTAAACAAAGATATCAATTGAACATTTGCCTCAAAGACTTGCGCTTGAACTTGAAATAAGATAGAATAAAAAAGTTTTCAACAATCATTTTTAGCCTACTTTTCTTTTTTTTAATTCGAAGAATTAAAAAAAATGAAAAAGTAGGTATTGACATGCGGTCGATGTCCGTCCGTCCGTCCGTCTGTCTGTCTGTCCGTCGGTCCGTCTGTCCGTACCCCCCTTCCAAAATCAGTTCTATCAATCCGATCTTAAAAATTCTTTTTTTATTAGAAAGGTATAACCTCAGACACCCAACTTTCATACTTTTTTGTACGTCTGTCTGTACGATAGGACGGTCATAAATCTACTATTTGTCGACGAATTTCCCATTGAATTAGCATTGAAATTCAATTTCGAGTCATTTAAATCGCTGAATTTAACTACAAATGCTACGGACAAGTGAGATACGTCAAAAAATTCTGCGCATCGAAATTAGAATACATTGAAAATTTCAGAAAAGAATTCGAATTCTAAGTACCTCAATTATTTAAAAAACTTCAAAATTTATTGCTCATTTAAAAAGCACAGGAAGCCATTTTTATTAGAATTAAATCACCATTGCCATAGCAACAATCGCTTGAGAAACTTTAATTCTTTTAGACAATAAAATAAAATAAATATATTTTTGAGACATCGATCAATTTAAGATGACGTCAAATATATATTTCACTACGAGATCTTTGTATGTTGATATAAATTGTTTTCATTCTATTTAAAAGCGAGGAATATTACATATTTATTCTTTGAAATATAAATTTTTGCAATCGATTTAAGTTATAATTATTTAATTTTCGAAATAAAATAAATGAAAATAGCCGAATTTAGCAAGTAAATGTTTATTGAGGAGTAGTTTTTTGTTTTGTTTTTTGTTCTACGAAAAATTAAATATTTATTTATAACTGCAAATAAAGCTGTGTTTAGTGAAAGATGCTGTGTTTAGTTAGATGCTGCGTATAGTGAAATTTATTTAAAATTTTATGTGGAAAAACGGTTGTTGATGTCACTTACTGTTACGAACTTAGTTTTTTCAAGATAAGAATTTTAGTAAGTATTTAAGTCACAAGAAAGTGGGCTATTTTAGTTCTTTAAGAACTTCTTGTTTTCTTTAATTTTTATTGTCAGCTCTCACAAATTTTCCAGAATTGAGTTTAAGGATCTTAGTTAATTATTTCACTTTCAATCTTTGAAAAAATCTAAATAAAAATAGAAAAAATAAACATTATATATATTTTTTTCGATTTTATTTAAGAGTAACCGGATAAAGCTGCTTTGGTTATTTTTATATATGGTAGTAAGTGTTTGAAATTATAAAACTGCCTTATTAGTTACACTTTAACTCAAATTATATTTGGACAAATTATAAAAATGAAAGGGGGGCGATATGTGTAAGTCAACTTAAAGAAGGGGGGCGATGTTACAGAAAAGATTGGGAACCACTGGTATAGAATGTTCATTGAATTTCATATGTGAACGAAATTGAGGTTAATTTTATTACACAAAACTGAACACATATACGGGCCACTAAGAGATAGTGAAATACTAAATCCATTTCAGGTATGAAACATAATCATTTATTAATGGTGGATGTTTTTTTAGATGTTAATTTACATATTACATAGATAAATCTATAGTTACATTAAAACACTTTATGAGTAGGTTATGTATTTAGATGCGTGATTTCCTATTAAAATGAAAGTTTTATTTTGCTAGTAATTAAAGAAATCAAAAGTTATTTCTTGCGAACTAGAAAAAATAATTAAAATCATTAACCTAGGTTTCCTTCAAAACTAAGATTAATAAAATAATCTTTATAGTTTCTTTTCGAAAAAAACATATTTTTTTAATATTTAGTTGTTAATTAAAAAAAGATTATTGGAAATATATTATTTATACTACTTTTGAATACTATTTGCATGCATTATTACCAACTAGCAGTATGATCCCGTCTTACTGAGACAGGTCGGTCGGTCGGTTAACATATATTTTCAGGCTTGTGTGCTTGCTCCCCTTACTGAGAACCTGTTAACTTCGCATTGCTTCCTTTTAGAGGCATGCTTACTAGTGAAATTACACTCAAAATCAAAACAAAATTAAATTCGTGTTGGTGCATGCGCACTTAAAAATGCAAACACTAATAGAGGATGAAGCAGCCTTAGGGCGAGCGCATATCTCAACCAAACTCAATCAACCAACTAATAGAAGATGGCGTCGAGCCCCCGTTTCGGCCCGGTTCATGTATTTTCAAGCCCTGTTATGGTCCCGCAATCCCACGTGGATGACGTTTTTTTAAACTAATTATATTAATTAAAAACCACAATCAAATATGAAGAAACTAAGCCTCAGGTGCACACGTAGGTATTAAAAGGAATCTATGTTAAAAATTTCGAATTTTTTAGAGCAGTCTAAGGAGGTCTTTTGCGATCCACAGACATACACACAGACAGACTCTTTCTTTTATTATTATAGATTACAAACGTTATAATAGAAATAGAAAACAAGATGAAGTTGTTGTTTTTTCATTTTGAGTTTGAAATTGAGCCTCTTAGGGCCGTCCTGACGACAAAAAAATAAGCAATTGAAATTGAAAGAAAATAATTTAACAATAACAAATATATGGTACTGACATAATACATGGCATACATAATACAAATAGAAATTAACAAATAGAGGTCAGACGCAATTTAAATAAATTTATATTAAAGGCAGCACAACAGCTTTAGTTATTGTGATAACAAATGAAATAAAGATTTACATAAATACTTACATAAATGTTATTTCGGAAACATAAATTTACATACATATTATGGAAATCCAAAAAGTTAGTTCAGAATGGTTCATATTTAAATAATTTCGAATTTTATTATTGATACTTTGCTATATTTTAATATGTATCTTTCAAGTTCTCATTCAATTTTAGCGTTGTTTTTTAAAATTCATGTATATATTCCGGTTGCGAATTTTTAAAAAAAAACGTTAACATCTAAATTTGTAAAGCTTTATCAAAATATTTACTAATTTAATTTTGGTATGATATACATTGACGTACTCTTCAAATTTGAGGAATAGAGTTAGAAATAAAAAGTTTTATTGCAGATTTAAATTTATAACCAAAACTATTTTTATGTAAGAAGGGAATTATGTTGTTTGCGTACTACTTTCTACCATTTATTTCAGTTTCAAAATGTATCATTCTGGGCATTTAATAAATGTCTAATATTATTTATACAGTTATCAATTAAAGTATTCAATGTTATGTCGCATTGAATGGGTCATCGGACCCAAGAAAACTTAAGAATGATGTACATTGAGAAATTTTTCAAAAATAATTAAAAAGTAACAAAATTGCGTAAAAATAAAATTTTAAAAACCTAATAAGTCAGACCCGTTTTTTTTTTAAATAAGAATCTTATAAAATGTTTGATGATCAGTTAAACTAAAGTATTTTACGCTTTTTGGTACAAAATTTAGCATTTGTTTAAACATTATGAATCAGTTTTTGATGTAAATAATTTATAAAGTTATTCTTTAAAAATTATGATTAAACTTCAATTTCAAACTATAAATGCTTATATAACTAAGTACCGGTAACATAACAACTATAAATACTTTTAAAACTAAGTACCGGTATTTTTTATTTTGATAATTAAATATTCTCAGAAAGATTATGAAAATGTGTTAACGGATTTTTAAATCTCACAAACCCATAGAAAAATGTCATAATAAAACTTATTTTTTTAAAAGTTATAATATCTGTAAGATAGGAGGATGTACTTTAATTTTGTTCATAAGTATAAAGCTGGATCTATGCTATTTTCATTTTGCTAAACCATTCATTTCTTTAATAAACCAAATCGTGTATTTAAGCAGTAGAATTTTTGATAAACTAAGAGAATTTGTCAAATATGTCGTTATCCAACCAAATAGTTTGACTGTTTTGCCGTTATTTTCGTTGCTCAAAAGTTAATTTATACCCTTCATTACCATGCTCATCATTTCTATTATAATTCAAATTTTTAAACGAAACCAATGTTTTATTTTTTATTGACATTACATTCTCGCAAACATTCGCATTCATCGACAATAATAATGCGTGTGTACCTCAATTATTCTTGGAAGCCTGTAAACACCTTTAGCTATTCCCTTTTAACAATAACATAACATTCTCTACCTATCACTTTTCTTACCATGACCTTGTTTACGTTTTCTCGCTACGTTTGACAAAATAATAAGAGACGCTTGACTTTTAAGGGTCTTGTATGGTAACAGATCTCTATACGATTCCAATAGAAACTTTAGCCCTATTTTAAGTATACGACATGTACTCGCGAAAACTTACTAAAAAATACAAAGGAATGTAAATTTGCCATTAAAATAATTAATATGTATAATTTTAAAGATATTAATTAGTTATAATTAAGACAAAATATTTTGTTTAGATATTTACATGTCGTTAGTGCTACCATCTGTAGTTTGTGAACAATTGCTAAAATTTTGTTTTAATTATATAAAACTAATTAATATCGTTAAAATAACACTCATTTGTTATTTTTATGGTAAAATAACTTTCTTCTGTATTTTTTTAGTAAGTTTTCGTGAGTAGATGTCGTATACTTTATTTAAAAACAGGGGCCAAAGTTTTCCCATTGGAATTGTATTAGAGATATGTTACCATACAAGACCCTTTATAAAATGGGTTGCAAGAACGGGATTCAATGTCATGGATAAGAAGGAAATTCGGTATATGTGATACTTTTCTTATTAATTCGAATATCATTAACTTAGAAATTGTAATTCAATAATAATAACTAAATAAATCTAAAGTATTTCATCTAAAATTATTTTACTTTAGTTGTGCTAAATTACCGATTCACAAAAATTCACCATATTTGTGGTAAAATCTTAAATTTACTCTTTAAACGGGTACGGTGTTATGAAATTAACAGAAATCTGCTAGTGGGGAATAACTAACTACTTTACCCGCATAAAACATCATTAATTATCATCTGTTTATATAGGATTATGTCTCTCTACATTAGGGGAAGCTTTTCTTTTCTACATTGCTGTGAAACATTTCTTAAAGGATTTTCAATGTACACACTAAAAATCAGTTAAGTTTTCTATAACTAATAAATTTGAAAAAATAACATTGATTCCTTACATAAGATTGGAATTATTTAAAGATTTTAAAGCATCAGCTTGAAGTATCAAGTCCCCCTTGAACGAGTGTCAAGTTTTCTTTGAAAAAAAATCAATTTTCCCTTTAATAGATGACTTGATCATTTTTTTTCCAAATTCTTAAAAACATAATATTTTGATTTTCAAAATGATTTTTCAAAACTATGAAGTACTGCTACAAACCAAGCAAAGCAACAGCAAAATTGTCCACACATGTGCACAAATTTTCCTAGTCGAACTTAAATAACTAAAAGCAAAAGTGCCCCTTGAACGAGTGTCAAGTTTTCTTTGAAAAAAAAATCAATTATCCCTTCAATAGATGACTTGGTCAATTTTTTTCCAAATTCATAAAAACATAATATTTTGAATTTCAAAATGATTTTTCAAAACTAAAAAAGTACTGCTACAAACCAAACAACACAACTACAATAGTGTCCACATATGCGCACAAATTTTCCTAGACGAGCTTTAGTAACTAAAAGCAAAATTTACTTTGTTAACTGTCAAAAAAAATGTAATACCGAAACTTTCTGTATTAAATAAGGTAAATTCCAGTATAACTACAGTATATGCCGTTAAATATTCGTAAAAAAGTTTCGCGTCTGGTATGATTCGCACCCAACTTTAAGTTACAAGAAAAGCTCCCTTCAACCAGACATCCGAATCTGTTGACATATTAAAACTAATAGATTCAATCTTGTTAACTTTAAATTGTTGTCAAAGTGAATATATTTCAAACACGTTTTTCTGGAAACGACTTTAAACTGTAAACAAAAAAGTTCTGAGAAAAAGGTTAAAGACGGTAATGTAGTGTAAGCAAAACGTCGAAAGTACAATAGAATTCCTCAAAAAGTGAAGTTATTTTTTACAAAGCATAGTTCTGGGAACGTTTCAGCCCTTTCCGATTCAATACTTTATATATTTTCAGTTTGAACTACAGAATCACAGAGCAATTATAATAGTGAAAATACAATTAATAAATTACAGTTGAAACATTCATTCGCAGTTTTGTCAAACCAAAGCAGTGGTGTACCGAATTTTAAATAGCGACTAATTTAGCGTTCGTGGAATGCGTTGAAAGTAATGAAATAATGAAATACTCGTAGATGCTGCTTTGGAAATTAATGAGTAGGTAACTGAAATCTATAGTAGGATATGTAACTTTAATTTTTCATTGAATTGTCTTGTCTTTTAATAGTATTCGATAAATTTATATGTAGTAAGAATTTATTTACAGATTCTAAATAAAATGATAGTTAAAGATGCCATACAGAACTGAAGTTTTAAAAACCAATTAAAATTTAACAAAACTTGTTTTTGTTTGTCATTTAAATTCTCCTCCATAAAATCTGGAGGTCAGGCACTTAAAATTAAGATTTTTAATGCCATGGTAAGAGCAGTCCTACTTTACAGTAGTGAGACCTGGAAGCCCACCAGACAACAAGAAAATTAACTTGATACTTTTCGAACGAAATGCCTAAGAAAAATATCTAAAACTAGGGGGGAGAGTGCGCAAGACGAACAAGGGAAGATGCATCGGCTTCGGCTGTTTTTACGATGCGTGGCCGGAAGCTCAAGACCGATGCCAACAGTTGAAAAATAAGCTAGTTTCCGTGGGACTGCTCCAGGGCATCACGTAGCTCTAGCGCTACGCAACGATCTCTACCAAAGCCACGGGACGCAACCTGAAGCAGCCACGGCACAAAACAAGCACACCACCACACTTACTTTCAGCGTTTCTGACGTTTCCGATTGGCTGAAGCCTCGTAAGTCACGTGGCTTTCAACGTCCGACAATTACAATTCTATATTATATAGAGATATACTGGCCAAACAAAATAACATACTATGAAATATAAATATACGATAAATCAAATAGTAAACCTACATCCACAATAATTAAGAAAGAAGACGGCAGTGGATAGGACATGTACTACGAATGCCCCCATCAGACGCAAATCGCATTGCCCTCACATGGGCACCTGATGGAAAGAGGAAAAGGGGTCGACCCAAACTAACCTGGCTTCACATGGCGATAAAGGAGAGGAACAGTTTTTGGATGGCCAAGCTGGGGGATCGCAATGAATGCAGCACTTGACCGTAGGGGATGGAACGCTATGCGTGTGGCCTCATGCGCCACTTGAGCGTTAGGAGACTTAAGTAAAGCAAGTCAAAAAATCTTTAACTACCCTTACGTCTTACATAACTCATTTTTTTAAACTTTTTCTTCTTCAAAAGATCTTTCATACGAAAATTTAAAAGTATTTAAATTATTACATAGTTTAAAGCACTTTTATTATATACGTGTCGTTGCTTCGGCTGTAACATTCGGTGTTATTGATATTTTGCCAAAAAAATTATAAGTTCACTCGTATTTTCCAGAATCTAAGCAATGAAGGACGAAGGTCAAAGTTGTTTTAAGTGAGATACATTCAAATTCGGTTCTTCTATATGAAATCGTAGAAAAATAAACACTAAGCAACATGCCGAATAGTTCATGCGAAGTTCAGAATCTCGACAAGTTCATACATCGAGAAAAGGAATTCGGAGATAAGAAGCAACGATACGTGAAATAGAATCGCGGGCTCAAAACGAAAAATCTTGCACGTTAATCTGAGGAAGATGTTTTGTGAAAATAAGCCAGTTTTTGCAGAATTAAATATAACACTTTCTGTACTGGCGTTCTATTTTTAGTATATCTTTAAAAATTACTCTACAGGACTTATTGGCGACTGAGCCCGCTGGACTGCGGGAAAAAAATATTTACTAAGCCATGTTTCTCAGGCTGTATTGAATATTTTTACAAAAGGGGTTTTTATGTCTTAAATATAGCTGACTTACAGGTCCCGACAATCCCACTTTTTGAAATTGATTTGAATATTTTTTTTTTAATTTTCAACTAATAATTTTACACAAAATATTCGAAAAAATTTCAAATAGTGGGATTATAGAGACCTGTAAGTTTATCATTTAAAAAAAACATATAGTTCTCAACAAGAGTTTGAAATACATTAAAACGCTTATTCGTCCAATAAATAGAACGAACATAAGAATCATATTTTATACACTTCAAATGATGAAATCAGCATACCACGAATTACGTTGGTACGCGATCATTATTATTCGCCTATTTTTGCCGTGATGATAGCATATTTGTGAGATTTCTACGAAGCAAGAATGACACCGTTTACGCAAGTTCTTAATTCTACTTTTTAATCTCTCTCAAATATACTCAATTTGGCTGTGAACAAGTTATTAAATTTTTATAATGTTTCCATGATTTGAAGTGAATTTACTTTTTTTATGCAGTAAACTGTCGTAGGGCGTAATAATAATTAATATTATAAGTGTTTCTGTAAACTAGAGTATAATTGAGCATAAGATTATCATGAATCATCAACCCGATTGGTTGCCAAAACCATTTCAAGTAAGTTTTCACTGCAAATCCTTTCAATTTCATTGTAATGTAAATGAAAATTGCTTCTATTATATAACATTACAAACATAATTTTAAACAAAATGTAATAATATGTGTACCAGCAATAACCTGGTCGTTAACTCATAAATGCATTGTATATTAGGAGCTGGAAAGAAACACGCCTGTTAATATAATTCCCTCTCAATTTTCTAAAAATGACATTCTAATTTTATAATATCAATCAAACAATTTTATAATTATTTGGTATTTTCAGGGCCCGATTTCCAGCAAACGAAAAGAACATGCTCGTCGAATTTTCTTCATGAGCATTTATGCTCAATATAACGATCCCAAAACTTAACTTTTCACTATTAAGTATGCAAAAAAATTATATTCATAAACATAATTTAACTATGAAATTATGTTTTTATACTCATAATTAATCAATTCACAAAAAATATTAATTTTTTGAGGTTGAATCAAAATTTTTTTTTGGTTTCAAATCAAATTACTTCGGCTGTCACAAACGAAATTCGAAATTCACAAACGAAAAGAACGTGCCCCACCAAATTTTCTTCATGAGCATTTATGCTCAATATAACTATCCCAAAAATTTAACTTTTCAATATGAAGTATGAAAAAGAAATTATTTTCATAAAATTATATTTTTACTACATTATTAATCAATTCACAAAAAATATTTATTTTTTGAGGTTGAAGCAAGATTTCCAATCAAATTACTTCGCCTATTTTTTTTTAGGTAGGCTAGACTGACCAGTGAATGAACAGGCCCCAGTGAATGAACAGTTGGTAAATACATTAAAAAAGTAAGGATTAAAAATTATTCCACTGGATGGATTGGCAACATTGACTTCCTCTCATCTAACAGGAAGCTATCTGACATCTGATTGGTTGTCCTGGTCATTAATTAAAGTCCAACGTGTTTATTGACTGGACATTTTTGTGTTCATTCACTGGTAAAAGTACTGATCATTCACTTGGATTTTGTACCACTTTTTATTTGGACCTCCAAAAGACTCAAAGCAATGAAAGTCACCTCTTTCTTTCTTTTTTTTTTTTTTTTTTTTGTAGAATTTACATATAATGACAGATGTTTTCACATTGTCATAAACCCACAAGCTATATTTTCTTTAAATGTATGATTTTTTTAAAAAACAAATTGTGCTTAAGCGTTCATTCACTGGTTAGTGGTTAGTCTAACCTAGTCACTCAAATATAGAAAAATACACACAAATATTTTATAGATGGTATGTTTGGGATCTCCCAAATTTTGCTGCAGATTCAATTTATAGTCATTGTCATTTGCTAAATTTGTTTGAAGTTGGAAGAAAAAAAATATCTAAAAAGGGAAGCAAAACTTATCATAACATCATTTAACTTAAAAAATTTTGCATTAAAATTTATTTGATTTTCATGACTTCTCTGTCGCCTCTAAATGTGCAAATGAGTCCTTCATATATTTTTTCAAACAATGGGTATGTTTCAGATCTTGAGTGACATCAGAAATATTGAATGAAAATTAATTCTTTCTTGATTGCAATTGATGAATCAATATCGCGTGGGAAAAGAGCACCAATCGGAGCACCGATCGAAAAAATGCAAAAATGGAAGCTGGATGGGTGAATTGGGTGAATTGGGTAGTTATTGTGATATTTGCTCGCCAGACAAGGCTGCTTAATCACATTGCTCCTGTTTTTAGGATATTGAGTTCGAGACTAGAGTTGGAGGAACACTGGCAACATCAGGGAGAGTCAACTGGATTGGAAAATCTGGTTGATAAAAATGATTATAATCTTAGTCTTGATTACTGCGTTTTCGGTCATGTCGAAAAGCCAAGGAAAATATAAGGGCATAATGCCGAGTTGGTTTCTTAATTTGGTTCTAGCTGCGTCGAATTTTTTACATTCCAAAATCATATGGTCGATGGTTTCTTCCGTTTTGCAAGTAGCACAAAGGGGCGAAGAGGCAAGCCCCATTTTATGGAGTTTAGAATTACTCGGGAAAGTTTTAGTTCTGATCCTCGAGAGCAAGACATCAAATCTTCTATTTGGAGGGAGAAGTCTGTGCTTAGGGTCGATTGTTGTTAAAAAATAGAAATCCTTGGCGTATTTACTGACAGCCCATTTCTGGGTTTTTTCGTTGAAGTACTGAGAATGAAGAAGATTGTACACATCTTCGATTGGAGTCCATTTAATAATTTTATTGTCTGGAGCATTTTTAGCGGCTTGATCAGCTTTCTCATTTTCTTCAATACCCTTATGACCCGGGGTCCAGATCAACGTAATAGATTTGCAGAGTTGCGCAACTTTCCTGATCTCCTCGTTGATGAAAGTGATTGCACTGTGAGACTTATGGTTGAGCTGGTTGAGAGCACAAAGGACAGAGTAACTGTCAGACAGGATAATGTAGTGGTGATTGGCGTTGATAAAGGTTTTAATTGCGAGGTAAATTGCAAAGGCCTCTCCAGAGAACACAGAGCACAGAGGAGCAATAGAACATGCTATAGGAGTTTGGTTTGTAATGTCAATGGCCGCAATTTTAGTTGAAGAAGGACATTTAGAAGCATCAGTAGATAAAATAATAGAGTCGGGATCGAGGCTACTTTTGTATTCTAAAAAGAGGATTTGGATAATGGAATCAGGCAGAGCCTTGTTTTGAAAGGGCAGATCTTTTAAATGAACGTGAATCTTATTAAGTTTTTTGCTAAAGACATTGATAGGAATAATATCAGCCACTGCCACGCCAGAGTCTTGAGGACAGTTCCTAAGGATTCTCCCCAGAGATTGCGTTCTTTTGAGTCTTTGGGAGAGGCTCGCCCTCTGAAAGAGGTCAACCAGGGAATGGTTTTGATTTATAGCGAATTGTTTAAAATAAAATTTTTTAGCAAGCAGTTGATGTCTTGAAAAAACAGAAGATTCATTAGCTTCTGCCAGGAGGAGAGGGATGGGAGTCCAGCGCGGGAGACCAGTAGCTATTCTCAACGCACTATTGTAGATAACTTCTAATTTATTGTAGTATGTTTTGCTAGTTCCGAAAAAAACCTGGCAGCCATAGTCCAGGGAACTACGGATGCATGAGTTGGCAATTTGAATCAGGTGTTTAGAGCGGGCACCCCACGAGTTGGAAGCAATGCATTTCAGAGCATTGATTTTACGCATGGTTTTCTTTTTAATATATTCAAAATGATTTTTAAAGGAAAGGTTGCTGGCAAAATGAACACCGAGGATTTTAATATTTTGTGTAGATGGGATATAAGTTCCGTTAATATGAAAGGGATGTGGAGGATTGCCTCTTTTGTTGGAAAAGTTAATAGATTCACATTTTTCAGGTTTGATGTTAAGTTTCCAGGTGGAACACCAGACTGCAATTTTGTGTAGAGTCAATTGAAGCTTCTCTGTAACTTTAGTTAAGTCTTTTCCTTGATTAAAAATAAAAATGTCATCAGCGTAAATGACACATTCAACATTATTTGGGATAACTTCAAAGATGTCCATCATATATATGGTAAATAAAAATGGGCTTAAAACACTACCTTGAGGGACCCCCCTCATGGATTCTGGAAGCTGGAAGAAAACGTAAATGAAACAAGCCTATTTATATTCAAGTGAAGTTTCTGGGAACTCTAACAGAGGACGCCACTGCAGATGTGGCATTCGATAACTTGTGGCTTCTGAGCAAAGAATGCGTAGATTAAAAATACATTTAATAATTAAGTTAAGTTGAACTTCTTCTGAAAAGTTGTAACCTCTCAAATGAATTTTATGTTAAAATTCATGCAAAACATAAATGCATTTGAAAAATAAGTTGATTCTAAACCAGTAAGTATCAAAAAGCCTACAACCTACAACTCAACTCAACTAATAAGCGATGTTTTGTTTCGGATTTGAGATTTACACAGATTTGCCGAAAATAATTAAATCTATATAACAGAAGGCAGGAAATAGACGACCTCAAACCATTAATTACTTTTCTTCCTTAAATCTGTAAGTATATATCTACACCAATTTCTCTGCATTTAAATTGAAATACAAAAATTGACGATCAACAACAGGCAGGGGCCCAGCAAGGTTGGTCCAAAATATATCTAATTCCTTACCAGTTTCCAGTAGCTATCCAGATTCGTCTTAAAATCTTCCACTCTCTTCGAATACACAACGTATTCTGGTAAAGCATTCCACTCATTGACAAGCATTCCACTCATTCGATAATAAACTTTTGAAATGTTTTCACCACTTCTTTGAGTTAAAGTAAGCTTTAGTTCCCGAATTTGGCTACATTTAAAAATTCGTTGCCAAGTCAAAATAACAACAAACCGCTATGTGTTTTCATTGGAATCATTACATTACTATTGAAATATTTGTGTTCTTGATAGCATTTCCCAACTCTCATGCAAATTACAACAATAACAACTAGTAAATCTAATATTAATTCGGTATACATGATTTTTTTGGTTGTCTTGTTTATATGGTATTTATTTTGCTTTGAATTTTTTATTTTAGAATTTTTTTTTCATGGCAAATTTAATGTAGAAGCAGCTCCTATTTCTATTGTATTTAGAATTCAATTTTTGTCTTTTTCAAATGTACCATACAGCAAAAGTTATCAATGATCTAAAATGCTACTTGTTTACTTTTTCAGAAAGAAATAATCATGCCATCACCTGCTGAAAAATTGCAGCAATTGGAACATTTAGAGAAAGAACTGGCTGCAGCAGTGCATGCTGCAAGTAAATAACTATTATAATTATTTATTATCATTATTATTTACTGTGTTTAGGGGTTACGAAGCCCAATGTTTTATTGATTTTCAAAAAATGACAAAGTTTCAACTACATTTTTCTAAGAAACATTTTTCCTTATAAAATTTTAAATAGAAAGAAATGTTGTCTAACTTAAAATTTTGACTTATTTGTGAGTCTCTGAACAAAACATGCACTGTAAAAACATATATCAGAAACGACATGTCTTAAAGGCTGAGCATTATTTAACTAAAATATTGAAAATAATAAGTAGTTCAGGTGTTAACTTATGTATAAAAAATCTTAAAAATTAAATTAAAATTGTGCGTTATTGTGGTACAAATATGTATTCTGTGTTATTATTTCTGAAGGTCAAGCTATCTTAGAGCTGAGCAAAGATAAACCAAGTGTGAAACAGGCAGAAACATTCAGCACAACTTTTCTCAAGTCACTGGAGAATGTGGAAAGTGGATTATCAAAACATATCACTTACCTAACTCAGGTCTCAACAGGTAAGTTTTTAACACTAGAAATACAAACATATTTGTTTTAAATAATCTTTCCTATTTTAATCAGTGGCCTCTCGTGGCATACAGCAAGTGCAGCCAGGCTGTACCTAAATATTGAGTGAAAAGCAAAATCCCTAATCCGATATTTTTTTGCCAAATTATTGCATTTTTTTAATGTAACGCTTTCAAGCCAAAAACGAAAATTCCTCTCTTAATAGTGGGATTAGTAAAAGTTACCTATTTGGGTATCAAATTAATTGCATGCCCATAATCCAATCCTACTAAACTGAGAGTTAGAGAAATGAATGAGAGCTGAAGGACGCGAGCAGGGTTGCCATGACGACGAAGAATATGCATTGCCTAATCCACGTACAATTAAATGGATTAAGGTGCGGAGTGCAGCCCAAACCGATTTTATGTGTTTCGGCTGCAGTTGGAATTCGCTGATATGATTGGTGGTCGCCAAACACGTGTTAGGCCATGTGTGATGAAGGGGAAATCAAGAGATTGAATTCGTCATTGCCTCAGCCATGGCATAGACTAGCGTTCAAACAGTTATTAAATTTCAGCGCAGAATGCTTTTGTTTCTTAGTATTAATATTTTATTTGTTCTTTATTAAAAAATAAAACCCACCGCTAATGATAAAATATACTTAAAGTAATACATTGTGTTTTTATAAAGTAAGTTTTTCCATTTTATATAATCTTATATACTTTTTTCATTATATGCTTTTCAATTTATGCTCAGCTAACAGAAGTTTGTGTGCGTGGGGGGAATGGGGGGTCGCGTTGCTTTGGCTGCACCAACATTTTTGACCACAGGCCGCTACTGATTTTAATAAATGTACTATTTACCTTTCTTACTGAATACCTTACCATATTTTGAATAAAATTTCTTTTAAACTATGAACCAGGGTAAATGTTTACCTCTAGGATTTTTCGCTTGTAAAAAATTGTAAAGCAGCTATTTGACTAATTAAGTGCATGATTTTTTTTTCATGCGTTAGGAAATTTTGAGGAGCCAATTCGATTTTTTTTTTTAATTTAGTTTATAAAAAATCTATACAAATAGTTATAGATGAGTCACTGAAAACTTAGAAAACTAGTTTAGAGTTTACTTGAAGTAAATATCTGTCAACTTTTGTAGTTATAGGGTTAATTTTCCAACAGATTAGGATTTGTTTTAGATTTGGTAATTCCAAAACAATTGAAAATATATAATTATGTTAAGATTGCCTACTATGAGAAGAGAATTTATGCTTATTAGTGGATGATATAGATTTAATTTTGTATTATATGCTATAAGCAATAAGAAGTTTTCTTAACCATCGACCATGTTTTAAAGTAGTGAAAGGTAACTTTTGTTTTTTTATTGTAAGTCACCGCACATAAACATGTATACTTACTGTGTGTCCTAGTCAGATGAAAGGAGTTGATACCTATTCTGGCCTCCATTTTGACCTGAACTGACTATCAAGACTTTGGATCGTGAGCTAACTTAGTGGTAAATTGTATCAGAACCTTTCATAGTCTGTATGGTTACAAAAAAAATATCCGATGAATAATACCCTGTGTAAGAGAGTGCACATTAAATATCCTTCAAAGTCCTAATGCTGCATACAATGTTACCCTCAATGGTTGTGTTGAGTGCCTATTCAGGTGTCAGCTCGCCACTTGACTGTGGTTCTAAAATACGACGCCCGTCGCCAATAGCCCTTGTGTAGCTCTAGTGTGCCGATAATTCAAACCTAACCTGTACGGTTACAAGCCAAGCTTGGCTTCCCCCTCAAACTCTTGTGGTTTTCCCAGAAACAACGTGGGTGTTGTATTCTAAACCTACCTTGCTTGAGGCTCTGCTGCAAGGTTGATCGCAACAGCTCTCCAAACCTAAATGGGAGGAAAATATCACCACTAATGCCATTTCATTGAAAGCCAAACAAGGGGGTAGTGGAAGCAGGTTCGCATTCTAATCGTAAGAATAAATTGAATAATTTTTCATTTTCAAATTATCTTCCATGTACTTTCACTATAGTCCAAGACATTGGCAATCCTGAGTTTTTAATGAATAATCTTTTTTTAATACGTTTTCAATATAATTGTCAGAATGATAATTTCCTCAACTCTACAACCATGGTTTTTGTAGTTTTTTTTCTCTTAGCTTCACCTGTCTTTCTCCAATGGCCTCTAACTTCACTTCATTAGCTTCAGTAAAAATTAGACTCAAATACTTTCTTATATTCTTTAACAGTAATTTCCATCCCACAGTCCAAATATTTCATATTTTTTTTAATTTACAGCTAACAGTCTATAACTCCAAGCAATGGTTTTTATTTAATTTCCCAAGTCACAAAATATATGGTGGAAAAATTGTAAAACCTTTTAATTGTTACAATACAGTAAACTCCCTATTATCCTCTGGCGGAATACCCACTTTGGTTTTTTTTTTTTTGTAAAATTGAAAATCCTTATATTTCTTAACTGTTTATCTAATTGACCCCACTAGACTTTATTTTCTTATAAAGTATTTCTTAACTTAAATAAAAGTCTCAGTTAAATGCAATTATGTGGCTGTTTAAATTATTTTCTTTACTGTTGTGGATTTTTCATGAATTCGCTTATCCAGGGATGCTGCCCCACCCAACTCCGCTGATAATTAGGAGTTTACTGTATTTGTCGACAATGGTATGAATAAGTTGCTATAATCGATTATATACAACAGTATATTTTACAAAAACACTTGAATGTTTGATATTAGGCATTTTCATTTGTAGTGTTAAAGGAAAATAGATAACTCATTATAATTTTTTTTCTTAGACTGTATTTTTAGCTTCCACACTACGTTAATAACGTAAAAAGTGGAATGTATTGTAATCGTTCAGTCTGTACGTCACCCACTATTATAGCCCAAACTTTAAATGCTACATGTCAAGACGAGTGTGATCGTCAAAAAATTCAGCACACCAAAATTAGAAGACATTGAAAATCTCATAAAGGAATTCAATGTTCATTTAAAAAGCATAAGAAGCCATTTTTATCAAAATTAAATCACCATTGCCATTCGCAACAATCACTTAAGTAACTTTAATTCTTTGAAACAATAAATTAAAATAAATTTATTTTTGCGACATCAATCAGTTTGAAATGATGTAAAATGTATTTCACTATGACATTCTTTGTTTGTTTTAATATGAAATTTTTTTGGTTTTATTTAAAAGAGACGAATATTACATATTTATTCTTTGAAGTATAAATTAATTTTTGTGAACGATAATAACTATTGAATAATTGTGGAATTTTCGAAATAAGATAAATGACACTAGCCAACTTTAGCATTTAAAGGTTTATAATAGAATTAATATTGTGTTTGGCGACTTTTCCTGTTGAACACAAATGTTGTGTGTAAGTGGGCTGAGTGACAGATTCTGTTACAAACCAACTTGCTTATAATTACTGAAACATTTAATCTAAAATATCTCTATTGATCCTTAGGTCAGTCTCATGAGGGATCAAGTTATGCCAGTCAAAAGATGATGCAAATGGCTTGGCACCGACTCAAACACTCACAATCCAGACTTAATGATTTGGAAAGACTCAAGAATCAACATGCCCAGGAGAACAACAAAAGATTTGGAGCTGCAATAAAAACTGAACCAGAAACTTAAATTGTGACACAGTAACCCCTCGCTATGTTGCGTCTTGTTCCATCTCTCATTCATATGCATCGCGATTTGTATCATATCTCCTATTTTTCCCCTAGTTTTTTTTTTCAATATGTACTTTCCTTAAATTCGATTCTAATATAGGTGGCTAAATAAAGCTAATATTTGAAGAACTTAGTGAAAGAACATGCTAAGTGACATTTTCGAAAAAATTGAGATTTTTGTGTCCATGAACCTATCAATAACTCCTTCGACGATAACAAGTTTCCCCTTTTTCATAAACTTTAAGTTTAGTATATTTTGTACGCTTTATAAGTGACGTTTTTTACAGATCTGAGTGCAAACGAAAAACTTTAAAGCTCATTTTCTCTTTTTTATCTTTTCTTCACTTAGCACGTTCTTCCACTAAGCTCTTCATTTGTGAGATGCAGTTAATAAACCTTCATTCATTGAAATTTTTTGGGGAAACAAGGTTTTAAGAGAAATATCAAAGCAGCTATCTTCAGATAAAATTTGTACTGGATAATGAGTGAAACATTATATTATTACCTGCGCAATAATGTGTAATGTTTATAGTAATTATTTATAAACCATTCCTAAATTTGGTTTCTTTTTTTTTAGTTACATTATTTAATATGATTTAGTTTTATCTTATAAGTGTGTACTCTGTTTTAGTATATAAACTTTGTTTTGATCATAAATACATCCAAAGTATATTTATCCACACAAGTCGTTCATTATTGTGCATTCTATTATATCACAGAGTTTTGCTTGTCTACTGGGAAGAGCGATATAACGAGGGGTTGCTGTATTATGTAATTTTGTACCTTGTAATAGAACTCCTTTTTAAGGGGAAAGTCTTGCTTAACTTCAAGTTTCATATACTACATTTCTAAACCATGAATGTTTCTACTTAAATATACTTAGTTTTTTTTTCGAAGTAAAAGCACTTAAGTTTTTGGTATCTAGTTCTTTTAATAAAAAGGAGCAAATTTTAAATTTACCTTCATCCCTAATACTTTAAGGAATTTGTCATAAAAATTGGAATATACATTTGTACCAATACTTAAACTATATATTGTTGTAACATAATTTGAATTTGCTTACTACTCTGTTTTGAATTGATTTTGCAAGAATAAACTCCTTTTTTGTGAAGATGCCTACTGTTTTAAATCAATAGAAATTCATTACAGCTTGCTGAAGAGTATTTAAAATATATACTTTTATTTTTTCCCATCTTTCAGTCATATTTTACAACGAAGTGTCCCTAAAATGACATTTTATTTTAAACAAATTTATTTGTAACATACAAGTCAATTGTAAATTGTAAAATCCTGTGTAAAAAAAGCGTATTTATTTATGTCTAAAGTCACGTTCTTAAGAAACCAGTGTGCAAAAGTTACTTTTCAACAGCACAAGTGCACAAAAAATGCTTTTCCCACTATTTCATCCATACATTACTCAACATTTTATTTTGTTGCGCAAGATTTTAAAAAATGTATGAAAGGATAACTTAAACAATATTAAAATATAACTTTTAAATTTAATTTGGGGGAATAATTCTTTTAAGTTTCCAAAAGTTTTGAATGTTCTGTTTTTTTGCTTATAGCTTGAAAACTATGTGTCCTGCCGATATAATTGTAATACACAAAGTAAAAGGTGATTACATTTTCTACCAGTTTCACCCCTCAAGTGTTTTGATATCTTGATAAGTGTCCGAGCTATCCGCTCTTGGAAGGCAGTAATTTTGGAGAAAACACTCTCCCCAAATTTTTCCTCTTTTTTTTTGACCGGGTAACACGACAATAATGCACCGAAACACTAAATTTTGGCCCTTGAATGATAGAGAATTAATTTTTTTTTTTGATAATATATCTTATTTTACTATTTTATCTAATTTCCTTCAAATTTTAAAGCAGTTTCAGTGTTGAGTGAAGAGGAGACTGTCAGTCCCATAAAGCTAATGCATTAGTTTTGAAATCGCAATGTTTGCAAAAGAATTGCTTTGCCATGTTATCTCATTTTCACAAGACATTAGAATCATCGTAACATCAATTTAACACAAAATTTAACCAGACAGTTGTTATCAATCTTCCACCCATACATCTTTTAGGAGATAGGTCATTTCGCAGAAATAGCTGAACTTGGTGGAATGTTCAGATGGAAATGCTGTTTTACTGCTCCCTGCTCAGTCAGAGGAAGCAAGTAATATCAGAGGCTTGATGGTGACCAATGATATGAAGAATGCATTGAGGGAGGCCTTTTTCGTTGGAGACCTATACCCAGGGCAATGTGGTGCTATGATGCAAAGAGGGCGGCCGCATCAGGCGGCGCTGAGGCAAAATTTCGGTGCTTAACATTGAGTGAATTCCTCTATATTTTGTTCATATTTTTTAAATTTTGTAAAGTGCTTTAAAGATAAGATCGCTATAAAGTAGCGTTAATTCGGAACTCTATGTGGAGAATAACGGTTGCGTTGGGTGCCTATTCAGGTGTTGGCTCGTCACCCGACTATGGTTCTAAAATACGACGCCCGACGCCAATAGCCCTCGTGTAGCTCTAGTGCGACGATAATTCAAACCTAACTAACTATGTGGTGAGCGGTGTCAGCCAAAGCAGGGCAAAGTGGCAAGTCACCACAATTTCAAAGTTACAAAATTTTTGAAGCTGTGTTAAAGCTATAAAAATTGGAAAAAAGCAAGCCTAGTCGTAATGGCATACAAATCGTTAATCGATCGTTGTTTTGTTATTGTTAGTTTCGGTGTTTGTTGTTGATGCTTTTTTATAACGAGATAAAGTTTTACAAATTTCGAAAGTTACTTCATTTAATACTGTGGTGTATTTTCAAGAACTTAATTTCAACAGGTTTTTACAATTGTGTGATAGCATTAATATTTAATCAGTCAGAACATTAACACACGCTACTGATTGCATTCCTCATTGTGCAAATGATACAATATACATCTATTCTTTATAATTCGGGAACATAATTTATGATTTGATAATCTCTAAATTATCAGTGAAAGTATAATCCGGATCTTAAGTTTAATATCCAAAAGTCATACCTGATCTTCGTGCTTTTTGAGTGTTGACCACACAGATCTCTGAATTTCAATGAAACTGTCACAGTTTAATAAGAAGCGTTCATTTAATCATATAAACAGTGCTAATAACCTCTTCCTTTCTTACTTATTTAAAAATTCCTTTAAAAGGTTTTATTCGTATTCGATCCACTTGTTATAAAATTCTCTATGATCTATGTATGATCCACGGTCTAGAAATAAAAATTACTTATAAATATTTTACTTCCTTTTCAACATTGGTAAAAGATTATATTGCTCCTTAAGCTGCAATACTTTTTATGAACACATGAAAAATAAGTAAAATTGTTTATAAATTTGACAGTCTTGCAATAAGCTGAAACAATATCTGAAAAATAATAATATGATAAAACTCATAAAGTGAGATCTAGCAAACAATGCTAGAAAACAGTTACTAAGATAAACTAGAGCCTCCTCATTGATTGTAGAAAAATCCTAGCTAGTTCTGGGCTTTAAAAAAATTCAAAATGAATAATCAAAAGGGCCCAATTTCATAACCTCTGCCGAAAACAATTACGCAGGTGAATACAAGAAACATTTCCATCTAAAACCTCAACAAATGCAGCATCTTCTAGTACACACTGGTGAAAAACCTCATGCATGTGAATTCTGCAACAAACAGTTTTTGCATAAGAGTGCTCTGATACGGCACCTCCTTGTACACACTGGCGAAAAACCTCATGCCTGTAAGTTTTGCAATAAACAGTTTTCTCATAAGCATCACCTTAAACAGCACTTCCTTCTGCACACTGGTGAAAAACCTCATGCTTGTGAGCTTTGCAATAAACAGTTTTCTGAAAAGCGTAATCTCAACCAGCATCTCCTTGTACATACTGGTGTAAAACCTTATGCTTGTGAGCTTTGCAATAAACAGTTTTCTCAAAAGAGTGTTCTGAAACAGCACCTCCTCGTACATACTGGTGATAAACCTAATGTCTGTGATCTTTGCAATAAGCAATTTTCTAAAAAGTGTTACCTTAAACAGCATCTCCTTGTACATACTCATGAAAAACCTCATGCATGTAAATTCTGCAACAAACAGTTTTCTCATAAGAGTGCTCTTAAACAGCACTTCCTTGTGCACACTGGTGAAAAACCTCATGCCTGTGAGCTTTGCAATAAGCAGTTTTCTGAAAAGCAAACTCTCAAACGGCACCTCCTTGTACACACGGGTGAAAAACCTCATGCCTGTGAGATTTGCAATAAACAGTTTTCTCAAAAACATCACCTTAAGCAGCACCGTCTTGTGCACACTGGTGAAAAGCCTCATGCCTGTGAGATTTGCAATAAACAGTTTTCTGAAAGGAGTGCTCTCAAACAGCATTTCCTCCTCCATACAGGTGAAAAACCTCATGCATGTGAATTCTGCAACAAACAGTTTTCTCATAAGAGTGCTCTGAAACAGCACCTCCTTGTACACACTGGTGAAAAACCTCATGCATGTGAAATTTGCAACAAACAGTTTTCTCATAAAAGTAATCTCAAACAACACCTCCTTGTACACACTGGTGAAAAACCTCATTCCTGTAATCTTTGCAACAAACATTTTCCTCAAAAGTGTCATCTCAAGTGTCACTTCTGCATACATACTGGCGAAAAAACTCATGCCTGTGAGATTTGCAATAAACAGTTTTCTCAAAAGAGTGCTCTGAAACCAGAGATGGGCGAATTCGTATTCGTAAATTCGAATCCGAATTAATTCGGATTTGCAAGTGTGAATCCGAATACGAAATTTTGATTCACACCCATGAATCCGAATCTATTCGGATTCGCATCTATGGACACTCAGACTCATACTATACACTCAGATTCACTGAAAAATTCCATTCAAAAGGACAATATAAATAAGTAGATGTCTGCCTGTACCACGCTACAGGTTGAGTTTTGAGTGGTAGCGAACTTTGCGGATGTACGTATAAAATTACCTGCTAATTTTTTTAAGCGAATTTGTATTATGAACGAGTGGGGCTGTCTTTAAGGGGTCATAGAAGTCTTAAAAATGTGCAAAGAAGGTAAAGCTGCGGAAATAAAAAAGTACCACTAATGATTATTTCAGCCGTTAGTCACCCTATAGAATTGGATCTTTTTGACATTGTGAACAATTAACATTCTGAGTTAATTGCATGACACAAAATTTGCATAAAGGGCCGTCTTAATATTAAAAATGTTACTAACTTTAAAATTTCCAACAGCAACACCCCTTTTTGAGTCCATATTTCTAATCCATGACATATTTTAATACGAAATGCCAAATTTTGTTAGTTTTTAAGCATTATTAGGGGAGTTAGAGACGTGCAAAGTTTAGGTGCCATAATGTTAAATGAGTTGCACATAAAAAACTATCCCATTTTATAAATAATTAAGATAATGAAACAAATTTTTTACTGAAAAGAAATCATAACAACCCAAACAAAATGCATTCAATATTGGGGTATTTAAAGCAATTTTTATATTTTTAAATAATAATTATATTAATTTTTTTTTTAATATGAATAGAAACCCCTAAATATTTTTACAGTAATAAATTTAAGACAGGAAGTTGAAGAGAAATCCCAATTTAAAAATTTTTTTATTCATAATTTGCTGAGTAAATCACAAAATACTTTTCAATTACCCTTTAGGGAACTGTGTAAAAGATTACATGTGTAATTGATAAATAAAGACGGCCTTGCATGCATGCTTGCTTGTCATTTTAAAGATGGTCCCTAAAAGGTCCACAAGTGATTCGATTGAATAACTCGTCAAACATTCATCCAAATGTAAAAAAAACTTAGATTTAAGGGTTTTTGAGAGTGCTTAGCATTTTTAAGTTATTAAAATTGGATGTTGCCATCGGAAATTTCAAAGTTAGAATCATTTTTAATTCCGCAGCTGTACCACAAAGTATAGTTTGATCTATCATGTTATTTCTTAACTACTCAATATATAAGTATAATTTTTTATATGTAATTCAACAAGATTTATTTGTTATAAAACAAATTTTAAAATTTATAAAACTTTACCCAAAACTAAAATAAATGATATTAAACATAAAGCTATTTTAACACATTGGGATTAGGCTTGCGCCGCAAATTTTGAGGTCAAAATTGAAAAAATGACCAAGAAAATGACTTTATATTGTACAAATATGTACAAACAAAGACATACCTAAATTCTCATCTCAATTTTAATTAGAAATTATTTTAAAAAATTTAAAATCAAAATTTAAAAAATTTTATTAATTTTTTTAGAAAAAAGTTCTTAAAATAATTTCTAATTAAAATTGAGCTGAGAATTTAGGTATAAATCTTTGTTTGTACATATTTGTACAACATAAAGTCATTTTCTTGGTCATTTTTTCAATTTTTACTTCAAAATTTGCCGCGCAAGCCTAATCCCAATGTGTTCAAATAGCTTTATGTTTAATATCATTTATTTTAGTTTTGGCTAAAGTTTCATAAATTTTAAAATTTGTTTTATATTAAATAAATCTTGCAGAATTACATATAAAAAAATTATACTTATATATTGAGTAGTTAAAAAATTGCATGAAAGATCAAACTATGCTTTGTAGTACCTTCTTTGCACATTTTTAAGACTCCTTAGACCCCTTAAATACAGCCCCGCTTGTTCACAATACAAATTTGCTTAAAAAAATTAGCAGGTAATTTTATACGTACTTCTACAAAATTCGCTACCACCTAAAACTCAACCTGTAGCGTGGTACAGGCAGACATTTACTTACTATTTATATTGTCCTTTTGAATGGAATTTTTCAGTGAATCCGAGTGTGAATCCAAGTGGATTGATGTGAATCCGAATAGATTCAGATTTATGGGTGTGAATCAACATTTCGTATTCGGATTCACACTTGCAAATCCGAATCCATTCGGATTCTGATTCGAAATTACGAATATGAATTCGCCCATCTCTGTCTGAAACATCACCTCCTTGTAGACAACTTTTTTATGTTTAAATTATATTTAAAAAAAATTAAATAAACTCTGATTAAGAGCCAGTTTTTTTAAGAGTCAGGCAGGCTTAGATAGGTGGCATTTTTTATTTTGCTGAAAATTACAGAATATGGTCATTATGAAAAACTATTAGACATGTGTATTTTTGTTTTTGCTAAAAAATATTTTTTGGGCTCAGACCTTTGTGCCAAATGTCAACCATAAGTTTTTATGTCCTAACATGTACTATGGAACAAGTAGAACACGAAAAAATTGTCACCGCAATTTTTAACACTTGACACTAAAAGTATATTGAATGCATATTGAAGTTGGTTCGTTTTTCTTCAAAAAAACGGGCGATCTTCAACTTGGCCTCCCAAAACTTTAATAAAAAATTTTTTTAGCAAAAACAAAAATATACGTGTCTAATAGTTTTCCTATAAAGAACATATTCTGAAATTTTCAGCAAAATTAAAAATGTCAACTATCCAAGCCTGCCTGTTTTGCCCGGTTTTTAAAAAAACTGGCTCTTAACAATAGATGCTAATTCATTTTATAGATACTCTATAGAAAAATATGGAAATTAAAATTCAATAATTATTACTTATCGTTTGCAAAAATTAATTTTAATTCAAAGAATAAATTTGTAATATTCCCTTACTTTTAAATAGAATTAAAACATTTCATATCAACATACAAAAAATCTTGTAGTGAAATATATCGCGTCATTTCAAACTGACCGATGTCGCATATATAATTTTATTTTAATTTATTGTCTCAAAGAATTAAAGTTTCTCGAGCGATTGTTGTGATGGCAATGGTGATTTAATTCTAATAAAAATGGCTTCCTATGCTTTTTACATAGATTTTTCATGGATAGATTTTTTAAATGAGCATTGAACTTTGCAGTTTTTTAAATAATTGAAGCACTTCGAATTTTTTCTGAAATTTTCAATGTATTCTTTCTAATTTCAATGCGCTGAATTTTGTGACTCATCACACTTGTCCGTAGTTTGGGGTATGAAAGTGGGCGACGGACTGAACGATTGTAAAACATTCCACTTTTTACGTTATAAATTTATTGTGGAAGCTAAGAAGAAGTGGGTAGGGGCAAAGGTAAAAAATACACTTGGTCAACGGACGGTTAACCGTTGTCCGTTTTCGGTGGGGTTGGGATCGGGTAAGTTTACTTCTGGCTTGTAAGTTTACCTACTGCTATTGGATGCCACGGTCCTGGACCGTCATATCCACCAAAAAGACCTCCATACCACAGTCTTCACAGGTTCTGGGGGTTTATCAGGACGTTTACGTGTATACGCGGTCTATGTATGAGGGTGAATCATAAGGTTCCTCACGTCTGACAGGGGCTTAAATGGGAGGAGGGAGGACAGGTGTCAGTGGGAGATGGATATCTGGAGTGGCAAAAGTACATATTTGTTTGTTGGTGTGTGTCGATTACATCATTTTACAATATTTTTAAATACAAATATTATTTTTAATCGTTGATATTAATAACGTGTCATTCATTTGATAATTCTTAACTGAAAATAGAATACTATAGCATTGTACATTGTAAAAAAAATTATAACTTTTACCCAGATCATATTCCTAATAAAGGTTTGAAGTTTTGTTAGTTTTTATTAATATTCCTTCACTTATTAATTTTAATTAAATATAATTCCTCCATTTCAAGTTTTATAATAAATTACACCAAATTAATCACGTTTTTATTATTAAAATTATATTTAAGTAATCAATTTGATCTATTAGCGACGATTAGCCAAAAAATTGCCGTGCGAAAATGAGCTTTACATTATTAAAGTTTATTTAAATAAATAAAATATAAGACAAATATGACTATACACTTGTACAATATATGTAGAGCATAAGTTACCCAGAAAAAAAAAACGAATTAAAAATTTTTATTTAGAAATGGGAATGTGCAAATGGTATTCCCACAGTCATCTTTAATGGGTTAGTAATTAAAACCATATTTTATGAATTTAAATTATACATAATAAATTCTAAATTTATTGTGCTTAGTAATAGTAATAGTCATAGATTAAGAACAGTGCATTCCGTAATAGTCTGTGTCAGTAACATTCCTTCTTTGTCTATGGTAATAGTCAAGTCAAATAGTAGTAACAATATGTCTTGTTGCAATACATTCAAATTTTCAAAAAGTATTAAAATAAATCATTAATACTAACTTTAATGCATACCTTTATCAATTTTATCAAAAATTAATTTAATTATTTTAAAAAATCATTAATTGCAGCTTATTGCAAAATATACATTTTCATAAAAAAAAAATTACATTCAATTTTCAAATCAAAACAAAATATGGACAACCATATTTTTTTCTACAATTTACAACATGAGTATGATTGTTTAAATGTTACAGCAGATCTGTAAACAAAAAAACTCAATGCGTTGTAATTTTTTTAAATGGCAAATTTCCCATAGAGTCCCTTTGTAAAACGAAAATTTGGGGGTGACCTGGGAGAAAAAGAGGACTTCCAACTCTTTGTAGTGGGGAAGCGTTTTCCGCGACCCATTAACCCTAGAGTTCAGTGGCCGAGTCTGGAAGCAATAAACCAGAAGTTTACCCTAACCCAAACTGAACTTATCGTTGTTTTTGTTGTGCTAGTTTCTCTTTCGATTTTTTAAACATATTTTCACTATAATTCTTGTTACTTCAAAGAAATTTGTCTTAATATGGAAGACACAGCTAGTACGACAACTTCGATTGATGACAAAACAGACGACATGGGTGACTCTCCTACGCGTGATGTTTTAGCAGAAGGTTTGATGGAATTGTTAAGACCCTCCGTGGAACAGTTAGATGATCATGTCAGGCTTACGCTGTACGTGAACGTCTTAAATATTTTCTATTCATTCTTTTTTAGCAAATAATAAGTAACACAATATTAAGTGAAGTTTATTAATCACTATTAGTTGTTATGCCACATAATATACTTACTTGGCGTGACTATGACCAAAGTGTATTTTAACACAAGCTTCTTAGGCGCCGCTATATACAAAACTATCTTTATACCCGGAGTTTCACGGGTTTGCCCTTAATAATAGTTTTGCCCTTAATAATAGTTTTACCCTAATTAATAGTTTTTTATGCAATTTTTGATTTTATACCAAATGATCCTCTCTCCACTGGTCCACTCCATCAAGATATTATCTCCCATGTTGATATGAGGGGTTGATTGTATCCAGGAGTTAGAGGGTTTTCCCATAGGCCTCTGTTCAAATTGTCAGAACAGCTATGATAGAATGGTATGTTTCTATTTCATGATAAGCGCAGTGAAACTGGCCAAATGTGGTAAACATTCCACTTTATATTTCATACAGCTCGATAGGGCTGGTGGGGGGGCAGTCGGTAAAGACTTTTGCCTTGCATGCGGTAGGTCTGGTTATCCCAAAATAACTGCCGACCTATGAAGGGCCCAGTCAAAAAATTTCCGAAAAATAATACCCTGTGTAGAGGAAGGACACTTGGAATATTCTCCAATTCCCAATGCTGTGTACGATGTCGTCCTTAAATATTGCATTGGGTACTTACCTATGTGCCGGCTCGTTACTTGACTGTGGTTCTTAATTAAGACTCCAGTTTGTAATAGCACTCGTGTGTAGCTCTAGTACAATGATAATTCAAATAAGGCCTAACCTATACAACTGGATGGGAATAGCTACCCTATATTAAATTTTCAACTTCGCCAAAAGTTGCCAATGCCAAAATTCAATCAGCCATTAAGCCATCTTAACATCAGAAAACAAAACAGACATTCATCCTCTTGTATGGTTGGAAAACTTTTATAAAGTACAAATTCCTTATTTATGCTGAATATATTCCTTTTTTGGAAGCTTGGCTTTTTTTTAGCGTTTGGGTTCGAATTGTTATTTATATATATATTAGGGGAAAATTTGTTGATACATTGTCAAATACATCTATTTTTTTAAAGTTTTTTTTTTTTAAATATAATGTGTTAGTATAATATTGATTTCCTTTTCTTACATTTGATTTTTTTTTTTCAGAGTGAGTCAGAAAGAGCTTAGACAACAAATTGAAAGTTTATCCGAAGGTAATTATGTGAATGGTTTTGAAGTTTTCATTGTGTTTTATTATAGATAAGTTTTTTTATTTGTCTTCAAGTGACAAAATAGTATTATATTAGCTTATAAGCAAACATTGCTAGATTTTTATAATGTAGCTATCTATTTGTTTTCTTATTATTTATAATTATTTTTTCCTACTCATAACAAATTTTTTCAAAGCGTTGAAGCTTACACGAGCGATTTAAACTATATCTCAATTGTAAGCAATTTTATAAAGCAATATTAACACCAACAAAAAATAATTTATCATTGTTTCCCTATTGGAAATTTTTTAATGGACCAATAAAATATTTTATGGGACCCATAAAATATTCTATGGGAACCAATAGATTTTATTGGACCAATAAATTTTTTTACGGGACCAGTAAAATGTTTTATTGGACCAGCAAAACCTTTTATTGGACCAGTAAAACGTTTTATGGGGCCAGTAAAGCGTTTTACTGGACCCTTAAAACGTTTATGGGGCCAGTAAAATGTTTTATGGGACCATTAAAATGTTTTATTAGACCAGTAAAATGTTTTGTTACACCATTAAAACGTGTTATTGGACCAATAAAATGTTTTATAAGGAAAATAAAGCACTTTACAGAATCATTAAAAGTGTCATTGAACTAGTTCAATGTTTATGGTTCCAATAAAGTATGATATGAATTTCATGTTTATGTGTTTTTCTGCATTTAATTTTTTTAAAATTATTTTTTATAATAAAATGTTTAAATTTTTTTAAATATTTTTTTTTTATGAAATATGCACTTTAATATTTTTAATTCAAATATATATTTCAATATTTTAATGATAAAAATTTAAGATACTTTAAATAAAAAAATTAAAAAATTCAAATAAAAATTTTAATTAAAAAAAATTAAATTAAAATTTTAAATAGAATATATGCAATTTGTTTGTAATCAAAAATATTTTTTTTTCTATTTTCAACAAATATTATAATTTAAAGTCATGTATACTTGGTAATATTTTTTTAAACAGTCCCTGGTCTCCTGCTTCACCTAAGGCTCGCTTATAAAAAATGCTAAAAAATTGCAAATATTTCAGTAAATAGCACACAAACTAATTTATGTAAAACACCTTTTGTAAAAATTTTGCTTTTAAACATTGATTTTGCTAAAAAAAATCACTATGTTCACTCATAAAACTTCAAGTTTTTATAGTATTTTAGTTTTAGTACTATTAACCGTAACCGTGACTAAACATAATCAAAACAAACGCAAATTCTACCACAACAACGTGTGTTTGATTTTGGACTTGCTCTGTAAAAGCATAACAACTTTTAAATTTCACTTCTAATAACATAAGTTATATTTACATAAATTTTAATCAAATATAGTATATCAGAAGTTCTCAAATGCACCGCATGGAAAGGAAAAAACAACCGCCACTCTGCGGTAGTAGAAAAAGTTTGCCAAGCATGGTATGTTTACATAAAGCCAGCGGCCCAATTCCGGAAGCTCATCCATTTTTCGCGAGCAGAAAATGCTTTTGTCGCATTTGCCTGTGATATGTTTCAAGAATTCAAAATGTGAACCAAAACTTTAATTGAAACTCCTAAAATATTAATTGAATCCTTAAATTTAGAACTCTTAACTCACTTAATAATAATTTGTATTTGTTTGATCATAAAAACCTTTCATGGATTCATGTATGTATTTGATGCTTGTTTTGTTTGTATTGTAAAATGTAAATAATTGAACGTGGTAAAATATAAAACTTTTTTAACCCAATTCTTTAGATTTTTTAAACTAAATATTTTTTCTCTTTGTTTGACAATAAAGCTTTTAAAATCATTCCCCAATTAAGTACATCTTAACAGCTAGGATATAATGGTCGGTGTGTCGATTGGCGACATTTGGCGAGCTTGGAAATTTAGCGTAGGGTTTTGTATGTCTATTGAGTTGCATAAAATGTGAAAGAGAATGTTTACCGCAGTTGAGCATTTTTGTTGCTTGGCGACTTAACACACATTGCGAATCGAGACCGGCCATATCCTAGCTGTTCCGTTTTCAAGTCCTATAGCATACCAACTATATTTCTTTGAATTTTTTTAGTTGCACTATCCAAGAACAGAGAGTATGCAAAAGAGCGAATGATATATTAAATAAAAAAGTTCTTAAGGCATTGCAATTCAATAAAAAGATTGCATTTGTTGAAAAGTTTTGTGTAATTCAATTAAAATACATTCTTAATTGCATTTTTATGATATTCTATTTTGAAGATACCTATAGATAAACCCTACCAGTAAGTACACACTTACTGGTAGGGTTGCAAAAAACTTGGTGTTTTTAATGAAAAGCCCACTTGGGGTTTTCAGGGTTTTAGGTTTTTTTTCATGGTTTTCGGTGTGTTTTTTCAGTATTGTGGTTGCTTCTTTCAGGTTCTTGAGGTTTATTAAGGGAAGTTTTTATTATTTATTGAATATTTCGAAACTAACAGAATTTATAGTGAATGTTATCGAGATAATCAAGAACGTTGTAATTTAAATTAAAATAATTAAAAACTAATACAAGTGTATTTAAATGTTATATAAATGTGTACTACATTAAAATTTTTAAACTGCATTGTTTAGGACCAAGTCTTGTATGTGTCTGTGTAAACAAATAATATATCCCAGAACATTGTATCTATAGAAATTAAAATTAAAATAAAAAATGCATTAATTAGATTTAATTGTTTTATAATTAGTATACATTTAAATTGGTAAATGTATTTTAAAAATTAAAGGTACAAAAGAGTAAAAGTATATTATTAATAATAATATATTAATTGAAAATTATATGAAGTAATTATTTCTTTGTTTCTTATAAAAATGTTTAACTTTATTTTTATTAATTTCCAGTAAGGGCAATTTTAGGTTCAATTGCCCAATTGATTTTTTCATGATTTTTTTTTAAAAAACTCACTTTGAAAAAAAAAACATGATTTTTTTAAAAAACCTCCTGGGGTTTTTCAGGACGGGTAAAATCATAATAACCCTGCTAACTGGACCTGAAAAGTATGGGTCCATATACCCAAACATTTTATAGGTCTCCAACCCGTAGGTTTTATGGGTGTTTTTTTACTGGTCCCATTGAATTTATGGGTCCCATTGAAGTCTATTGGGAATAAAACCAATAAATTATTTTAGTGTGTTATGGCCCCAATAAAATTTTGAAAAACCAATAGAATTTTAAGGGTCCCATAAAATTTTATTGGTCCAATAAAATTCAATGGGAATAAAACCAATAAACTTTTTAGTGTGTTATGGCCCCAATAAAATTTTGCAAACCAATAGAATTTTACGGGTCCCGTAAAATTTTATTGGTCCAATAAAATTTTATTGGGGCCATAACACACTAAAAATTTTTATTGGTTTTTTTATGGGAATTTCCAATAGGGTTGTGATCACAACCTTCTAACTATCTCCAAAAGATTTGACACTCTTTGAAATAAAGGAAGTTAGAAAATCTTTGATAAATACATATTATTTGAAATGGAGGTCTATAAAATATGAGCCAGATATAACTTTATAAATCTCCAGCCATCTCTGGACACCAATATTTTTGATAAATTTTTTCACATTAAAAAATATTAACAAACTGAATTTTGTTTTACAAAGTTGTCTCTTCTTCATCAATACTTGAAAAACCAGTAATATTTTATTATCCAATGCAAAATTTTACATTTTATGTTTAATTGTGCTTTTCCCCCTCAGAACTGAGACAAATATCCGAAACTTACAACTCTATGTTTGATCTGGATGTATATGTCAAGAAATTGATGAATGCCAAACGCCGTGTTATGTTAGTTAATAACATCCTTCAAAATGCCCAGGTGAGACATTAGGAAAATTAAACTATGATTTTTTTTTTATTTTAAAAGCGGAAGAAAATTAACCTCTTCCCTTTTATTATGGTATTTATTTGCTAAAATAAACATTCACTGGGGTATTTTTTATGTAGCTAAGCTGAAAAAGCTTGCTTAAAATGTAAGTTCAATTAATCGTTGTTGTTTTATTGGGTCTCTATAATAATATTTATCTGCAATAGTTCTGTTAACTGAGCTGTAATGACCCATTTTTATGTAGTTTTGGATTCTGATTTCGCAAGAATAGTGAAGCAATTGTATCCAATATGATGTAGTAAAAGCTGAATGTTCCATTTTGAAAAATTAAGGTTATACAAGTAATGCTTACGTATATTTAAAATGATTAGCATGGCTTGTGCCTCGATTTATGCTGTTCTTTTATGTTTTGAAAGCTATGTATACATTTTAAAATTTTACTAAGTATTATGTATGTGAATTTTTAACTGTAATTTAGTTACTTTTAACGAAATAACGAAACATTCTGTTACTTTTCGGTTACTTAACATGATGCTCTTCAGATATATTTTCTGCACAATTCAATTGCTGAATTCGAATGCCGAATTGCGTTCGGCTTAAATAAATTTATTTAACAAGGCACATTTTTTAAAAAAGTTTTTCTGATCGTCCCCATTTCTTTTGTCTTGGTTCTCTTTGGAAAACAGTGAAATGGCTAAATTTCAAATTTTCTTGCAAATTGAAATTACCAAAAGTAACTGATCAGTTACTTTTCCTACTAAGTAGCTGTAACTAGTTACTTTTCATGATAAGTTACTGTAACAGAGTTACTTTTTAATCGTATTTTTCCAATCCCTGCTTCTTACAATAATGAAAATTTTGTTGTTTTAGGAAAGATTAAATCGACTTCATCAAAGCATTGCCCGGGAGACGTCAAAACGAAAGGCACTTTTGGAAACTAGCCCTATGTCAATGCAGCCATCGGCATAATACCTCTGCAAAATCTCACATAAAAAATATATATCTACTTATTCCAATTAAAATAGTTAATTATTTTTTATAGAAATAATGTGTATTATTTTTTTTTATTATTTTTGGATTGCAGCGTGACATGTTTTGGAGATACATATTGTGTTAATTTACGAATGCAGAAATTTGTAAATTAAAAATGTTGTAGATTTCTTGTATTCTAACTTCTCATTGGTAAATGCAGCTGTAATTCAAAAAGTATGAGAAGCATGTTGTATGATATTGCAACATGTTGTATTCAGTTCATTAGTTATTATCAACTGCAATAGAGTTACAGTTGACTTATTTATGTTAAAAATAAATTAAATATAATTAATCTTGTTACGTAACATAATTGTTACTACTATGTATTTTTACAATAGTAGAATTTTTTAACCGTTCTTGTTTATGAAATTTACATGATAAAATAGATTTTTGTGTATTGCAATTACTCATTAAAACTTTACCAACATTTTCAAGGTGATCTAACATATCATATTTCAAATGAAATTACTTTGATTTTAGCTGTATAAAGTAGTTGTATAAATTGCTAATAATATTTTATGTTAAATTATGATTGCCTGTAAAGCTAGGCTGTTTGATTTAGCACAATTGTGTACATAATTATAATTTTGTATAGTTTCTCTTCTAGATAAATTAGCTACATTTTCTAGATAAATTAGCTACATGCTTTTGGGTAAGAGGAGCCAAGTTTAAAACATAATGTGAAGCTTTGAATTATTCAAATTGGCAGTCATACTAGACTCCGGCAGAGTATTGTCAAAATTATTCTTATTCTCGGTACTGTACTTGTACTTGATATGATAATTCTAACTGATCTAGCATACTTGTCATAAAATTCCACTGTCTCTCTCTCTAACGGGGCTGCAACATTGGTGGTCAAGTCTTTGCAGACTTGGCATATTCCCCAGAACTGAGAGCCATTTTTTGTGGCACCATCTAGGCGACTCTCGCTACTAATTTTGACGTGCAGATTAAAATGAATCTGAGCTCTCTGTGGATGTTAAAGTATGCCCAGATTCATTTTTGCCGAGAGAACCCAAGCCAAATGGGCCCGCCAGGGATCTTTTACATACCACACAATCATATGACCATGATTTTGGCAGCCAGAAAATCCGACGATTCAGCTGGGGCTCGAACCCGCAATCTTGCGAGGCGGACACGTTTAACTTCTCAGCCACTGAGCCGCTAAAATTCCAATATATGTATTGGCAATTGGTACTTATGATACAGAAATTCAGAAAAGTTAAAAACCGGGTATTGTCTGGTTAAATCGGGAGAGTTGACAGGTCTGTTACTATTCTGAAAATGTCTTAACCTTGCGGAAGAAACATAGGAAAAACAATGTAATTATTAGCGCAAATGGTTTAGTTGGTAAAATTGTACATGATTTGGTAAGAGGAGTCTCACCTTCTTCAGCATGTTTCACAAACAAACTAGCCCTAACTAAGAAAAGCTGTTTAAAGTCCTTAACATATAAAAAATTGTATGAACATAATTAACAATTAATGCTTGATGTATCTGTATAATCAAATTTAAACAGTGCTTAGTTAAACAGTTCTAAGTTCCAGTTAGTTTGTGTACAAAACTAAAGAAGGTGAGCCTCGACTTACCGAAACATGTACAATTTCACCATTTGTGCAAATATTTACTTTGTTTTTCTTCACTCTCAAGTCTATTACTATCGCCAACAGCTACACTGTTAAAATTGAAGTTGACCAATGGGAACTCCCCAGGGTGAAAAGGCTGTCCAATTTGGCACCTCAAGGCCTTGGGTTAATGAATCGTGGTCTTGGGGGTGCCAAGTGTCACCTTCAATTTTAACAGTATATAGTTCAGAACTTTAACACAATTATCTTTTGAGATTGTCCCTTCTTTCAAGAAGGCATAAAGTGATGGTACGTATAAAAGCAAATTCTCATCCATTTATCAACAAAAAGCTAAAAGTAATTTATTAAGAGTTTTGATAGCCAAAATATCTGAATTAAGAGAACTTTCAACTTTTTGTATCAAAAGAGCTGAAATGTTTTGCAAGCTTTATAAGTACAAATTTGTAAATTATGTAAACAAAAATGCTTGTCTTTATTGTTAATTATTTTTATAAGTATTTCTGGCTTAGATAATATTGTAAAAAGTTTTTATTATAAATGCATGTTATATACCACCAACAAGCTAATAACTTCTCATTAAAGCCCTTTTTAAAAATGTGCTTACCTTTTTTAATTAGTGGTAACTCTACCTTGAAATATGAATAATAAAAGTATTTAAGAAATTCATTACTTGGGTTAATGCTTTTGCCAAAGTTACTCTGATGGTACTTAATGTAGTATTTTTATTTTATTACTTTTGATTCAATTTACTTCATAACAATTCTTAATAAAATGTAAAGGCATTTATTTCTAAAATTCTGCTTATCATAGATGAAAAAATAGAAATGTAATTGATATTGTAAAAATAATAAACTAATGAATTTGACCGTGATTTAATTCATTTTGTTTCTTATAATTATCTGTACTTGATTTGTTATTGAATATTGGTCATGTATTTTAGTGCATGTATTCTACTCTTTATGCTTTTGAATTTTCCTTTATGTTATTGTAATCCTGAAAAAACTTTTTTATTTTTTACATTTACCTCTAAAAAAGCAATAATAACCAGCAAATATTAAGACAAATAGTATGAATAAAGTTCAAAAATGCTAGTATTAATATTATACATATGGGCAATTCTACCATAATTTTTAATTTTATGTCCCTTGGGCATAACTTTTTAAAAAATTAATATTTTTTTTATCATTCTTTCTTATTATACTAAAAGACTGGTCCTTTTATAATTGCAAAACGTAATTTTAAAGCAAAGAAACTCCAAAAAAATTTTAGAACACAAAACAATGCAGAAAAGTCCTTACCATCGTGTGTCCCGAATGTCAAATTTTTAGTTTAGGGCTCAATCTAATACTTTTTTTAGCTAAAAATTACATTCATTTGGATTTTAAATTGAACTAATACTGTAGCTTAACGATTTCCTTCCATTAAATTTTGGATTTTAACATTTATAATGCTTTTTCTCGTCTCCTAACTTTGTCCCTGGGTTTTGGTACAATCACTGACCTCATTCCTAAAGTGGTGAAGAGAGGCACTGGATTGAGCTACAGTGATTCTTCGAACATGCAAACTGTATTGCAGAAAACTGATATTTCAGTTAGTAGCCAAATATTTTTGCTAAAATTCACCAATAAGCCCAAAATTCAAAAAAACTCATTGAAATTGGCTGCGAGGCTTTATTGCTTTCCTTACAGTCTTCCAGATTTCAGGTTAATTTTTGCTTGATAATGGAAATTTTTTTCTTGTAACATGTTTAAGTGGAGTACAAGAAGTAAAAAAAATCCATTTTTATAAAACTGGAGTTAGTTTCAGCACAAAAAAGACCGGAAAACAGAGTGAATGTCCTTTCCTTCCGTTCCTGACCTACCGATCCTTACCGTCGTAATGATCTAGGGATGGAAAACCGAAACCAGTTTTAGGACTAACCGGTTTTTTGCGATTTCGGTTTCATTGAAAAACAGTTAGTTTCGCAAGGCCGGTTTAGACCGGTTTCTTTAGAATCGGTGTTTTTAAAAAACTGCCGTCCCTTATTATAATTTTTTGTTTTTTACAAATGAGCTTTGCTAAACTTTTTTTCGTAATTCTAGAACCCTTATAAACCTTTTGATAAACATTTAAAGTGATTTTGAAAAATTAAATTTTACAAGTTTTTAATACCTGAAATTAAAAATTATGGTAGAACTGCCCATATATCCTTTAGTCAAACCTTTATAATATTAACAATCATAATACACTCTTTCATGTGCCCATGCCAAGACGAAACTTTATCATGTATCCCAAAATATTGAGAACAGTTTTTCCTCCCATTTTCTTACAAGAATATACTGTCTATTTTCTCAATTAAACCTCTCAACAGTTTCTTCAACTCTTCCTCTCTGTCTTGGCCAACTTGCAGCACCTCCAGGTGATTTGCTGCTGGCGTTTCAACATCAAACTCCATGACGCACAAGTTTGTAATCAATGAAAGTCCAAACACACTCAGACCACAATGTCTGGCTGCTATGACTTCGTGGGCTGTGCTCATACCTAAAAAATAAATAATTTTTTAATTATAATCATTCATTTTTACCCTCTAATGCATAATGTTGCCATATGGCAACAAGTAACATAATCCACTTTATTCTATTAAAGTAGAGCTCCCTATCTACAAAATCTGTGAGTCTTTTTCATCTATTACATTCCATTTTGAAGTTTTGGTTACTAATAACCCTCATAGATGACTGTGGTAAAAGTGTATTAAAAATTAAGGAGTGAAGTTATTACCTATTGTGAAATTACGTCTTGGGCAGTGTTCAAAGTATAATAATATTAGTACTAAATACAAATAAATTGTTTTGAAAAAATAATTATAGTTCAAGAGGATCATTTTAAAATATACATATTTAGTAGTTTTCTAGTCATTCTTATCAAAATTTGAATTTTGTTGTTGGTTTTTGCCATATGGCAAATTTTTTAAAAATTGAAATTATTTTAATTCCAATGCAGTTAAAAATTTTTTTAGTATTTTTCCCATAATGTGTGAGTAGTAAAGATACAAACAGGCCCTGATCATTGCCTAGGCCTACAAGGCCCGGGCCTTGGGCCCCTGATATAGGGGGCCCCAAAAACTGGCTGTTCTGTAAACCTATGCATTTTGTTTTACAAAAGTTATGAAAATATTTTTTTTTCATAAAGTAATTTCAAATCATAGTTTATGAATTTATTACCTTTTTCTACATTGACTTTATTTAATTGAATATTTAATTACAATAATTCATTTAACTTTATGATAAGCTCAATTCAAATTAACCATGTTTTTCGAAATTTCTCTAATAAAATAATAAGCACCTATGGATTACATAGATTATATTTGATAATGGGCCTCCTACTTCTAAAGGTCACAACTTTACATTATATGTATTGATTTTAATTGAATATTTAATTACAATAATTCATTTAACTTTATGATAAGCTCAATTCAAATTAACCATGTTTTTCGAAATTTCTCTAATAAAATAATAAGCACCTATGGATTACATAGATTATATTTGATAATGGGCCTCCTACTTCTAAAGGTCACAACTTTACATTATATGTATTGATTAACCTTATCAGCCTTTCGTTGGCCATGCATATGCATTCGGTAAGGGGCCCCTGAAAGTATCTGGGCCTTGGGCCCCAACTGGTCATGGTCGGGCCCTGGATACAAATATATTTTTTTCAGGATGAAAAAAAAAGTCATGCATTACAGGGTTAAGGAAAACGTGCACGTACCTGAGAAGAACACCATGGGTAGTTTGATTGAATATTGCTAAATGAGGCCTTTTTTTATTATAGTTTTATCATGCAGTATTTATATTTTTTTCTAATAGCACAGTATAGCCTTTGATGCAATTGCGCCATTTAACCCAAACATCCATCACAATCCATATTTTTATCTACTTTCTTAACTTTTGTATCCGATAGGTGTTTTGAGATGGATTGATTTTGTGTACAATCTTTATTCATCATCATGATTCATGAATATTCATCATAAAAAAATCATTATGTTTGACTTTAAAAAAAATCCTTGCTGAACATTGAAGTAATGCAACACCGTTTTTTTTTATCATAATTTTCATATGACAAGACATAGTGTTTTCTTTCCCCATTAAATTTAAGCCCATGTGATTCCATCCGGCCAGTATCTCAGCTTGTCAAAAAAAAAAAAAATATTGTGTAAAGGGTTAAAACTTACCTATAGCATCCGCTCCAAGTATTCTGAGCATACGAAGTTCTGCCACGGTTTCATACGAAGGACCGCCGTTTATGGCATAAACTCCTTCTCGTATTAGATCTTCGAAGCCAAGTTCCGATCCTACTTCTCTGGCGAGGTTTCTTAGTTTCAAATCGTAAGGATTATTCAGTCCAATAAACCTCGGACCCCACCTGATAAGCAAATTTAATAGACTGGTTAGTATATGTATGTACTACAGCTGTGAACAAACAAATTTACGCACTAGTGTTTATTTCGGCCGTTAGTCATCATAAGGAATCGGACCTTTTTGACTTTGTGAATAAATAGTTAAAATTGCATGACACAAAATTTGCAAATGGGTCATCATACTAAATGTAATTATACTAAAAATGTTACTAACTTTTAAAAAATTCCAATGGCAACACCCAGATTTAATAACTTAGGAATATTAAGCACCCTCCAAAATCCTCAAATCTAAGTTCATTACATTTGGATGAATACTTGACGAGTTATTTAATCGAATCACTTGATGTCCTTTGAGGGACCATCTCTAAAATGACAAGCGTAGCCTATAGTTTCGTCCGGGGGGAAAGCGAAAATTGTAATATAAGGTAGAATAAGTTAAGGAGCCCTGCAAACTTAATGATGATGAAGTCTAATTTTTTCCCTTTTGTAAGTTTATTTCAACTGTATAGTCAACATTTCAAGTTTATTTATTAAAGTTTAAATTTTAAAATTGTGTATGCTAAGGATTCCTATTCTGGGCACCATTGAATAACGAGACAACAATATTTATTTTTATGGTAGCCACGATATATTTTAGTTGGTAAACTTGTTTATAAAGATGCAATTTGTTTTAATATTTTTTTATTATCGAATATTAATCAATAGTTGGCATGCTAAAAGTTGTAGTTAATTTTTAGTTAACATATTTAAAAGAGACGGACGTGTGATTTAGTTTTTTTTGTTAAAGAATGTTTTCTGATATATAATTTTAAAAATTCAAATTTAATAGGAATATACACGAGCTACGTGAAGATCTTTCTCTCAGTAACTGACCTGTACATACAATGCATTAGGAAGGTATTTTAAACTTAAAATTTAAAAAAAAAAATTGCACCAGTTAAGAAATTAACTATTAATATTTCCTCACCTCTCATCATTTTCTCCCTCCAGAGGATTCATTCCTGAAAACGAGGGCAAGTTAATGTGGTCCTTTATGAGCATGATGTCACCAACTTGGTATTCGGGATTTAGCCCTCCAGCAGCATTTGTCACTAGCAGAACTCGCACTCCAAGAAGTTTCATAATCCGTACAGGCAGAACACACTGCAACAAAATAATTTTGTACAGTAAACTTTTAAAAAACTTTTTTTTTAAATTTTATTTCGGATCGCTATAGTGCGGAAAAGTTGCCATTGATAAAGACATGAAAAATGCACTATTAATTTATCCTTCCTTTTTAATTGTCAAAAAACAATTTTTTTTAAAGCACGATATATGTTTTTAATTGCTTCCCTATTCATGAATTAACTACTAAAAGAACGTAAAATCAAATTATATGCACTTCCCATAATTTGTGTCAGATCTTCTGGCCACGCAACGTAGTACAAAATGAGGAGAATTCTTATTTTTTGCAAAATTGACAGATCTGACAAAACAATTGACAATTATTTTCCATATCCTAATCCTTAATTGATGAAATCCCTATCAAATATCTCAAAGAAATCGCGCAAAATCAGATGGGTAGTTTAAGAAAACTCATTGAGCCATAGAAATTCGAACACTTTGTAATAAAATACGTTAAATATTTTAAATTAATAAATAATCAGAAACGAAATTCCGACTAAAATATTTTATGTAAATGCTGCAAATCTTAACACGCTATCCAGTGAAAAGATAGAGCTGAGTGCAAAAATTAACATAATATTTGAAATATATTTTCTCATCACATGGCTAAAGTTTGTGATTAATTTGTTTGCTGAGTGCAAAAATTAACATAATATTTGAACTATATTTTCTCATCACATGGCTAAAGTTTGTGATTAATTTGTTTTGTAATAGCACACATAAATATTTGGAGATATTTAAGTGAAAAAATATATATTTTGTGTTGCAAAATTCTAATTTCTGTTAAGCACCCTCCAAAACCCCTAAATCTAAGTTTATTACATTTGGATGAATATTTGACGAGTTATTTAATCGAATCATTTGATGTCCTTTGGGGGACCATCTAAAATGACAAGCGTATAGTCTATAGGTTCGTTCGGAGAGGAAAAGCGAAATAGCAACGCTCCTTATTTTTTTTTTTAATATTTTAGTTCATTAAATTGCAATAAAGAAGATAGAGGTATTAGGACTACTTATCCCTATATAATTGTTTATTGCCATATGCATTAGTTATTATTTAAGGCATAATATGGGTATCGTATTTTCATCTATTACCGATATCGAATCAAAGACGTTTGTCGATAAGTTTTCTCTCACAGGAGCCGATATCTCATGTACATTTGAATAACTGATGTGAATGATGCAATCATCTGTCAGTGTTCGATAAATACGAGCACGTTTGACGACTGATTGAGGAGATATCCCGAGAATAGAACTATTGCTATTATTGTTACTTTGTCTGGATCTTTCAAATGTTTATATCTCCTCTGTTAATTGAATGGGAGACATTAATCCTAGAAATACAAACATATCTTTTTACCTTTAAACTACAAACAGGAATTCCCAGGTAGCACAGAAATATTGGCCAATGTCGAAAAAAATACTGGCCAATATTGCAAAATGTAAAAATGGACTGTCTTGGGAATATTGTCACGATGTCGATTTACGACATTGTACAATATTAATTGCAATATTGGCCAATGTAAAAATGGACCCCCTCGTTAATATTGCCACGACGTCGATTTATGACATTGGACAATATTTTTCTCAATGTTGTACTATATCAAATTTTGATATGAAAATTGATCCCCCCTAGTGAATATTGCTGAATTGCTTTATCTTTATTGTTTTCTAATATTCTTTTTAAAACATTTGAATAACTTACACTGAAAGTTATAATAAGTAGCACAAAGAATATAATTTTGCTTACCATATAATTTTTAATGCGAATAGTAATATATAGATATTACTGCAATAAAAATGATATGCACACAAAATTATTATTTGATATTTTAAAGAAATTATATCATTTGTGCAACTTTTTTTTATAGCTTATATAGTAAGTTATTTAAGTTGTAGAAAGAATATTAGAAAATTATAAAGATAAAACAATTCAATAATATGATAGACATACTGAAAATTGTAAAAATCAATTTTTAATTACTAAACATTTAATTTTTAAAGTTCAAGAACAGATTATTGAATACTTTGTTTTAAAAATCATTTAAGACAGTGCTAAATTGTACTAACTTTTGTAGAATGTTAATTTTGTTTGCCATAAGTTACAATAGGTATTTACAAAACAGATTAAAAAAAGTAATTTCTGTTTGTAAGTGCCTATATTTTTTTTGCCGTAAGTTACAATATATATTTATAAAATAGATTTGAATAATTAAAACATAACATGACAGTTTCGCTTCTCTCTCGTAAACATTTGTAAAAACAACAACCACACACACATTAAATTCTGTAATTGTCAGATGAAAATTTATTGAAACAGAACATTCAGGACTAAAAGATAATTTTTCTTTATTGAATATACTTAGACTTTTACAAAAAAAAATCATTCAAAATTATAATTAAACAGTCTCTGCTGTAAATGATGAAATGAGGGCAAAGATTCCCCAGGCATTAATTCTTGTTGGGAGCACTACCATTCCAAGTAGAGGGGGGAGGAAGTAAAGCCACCTGGAAGTTAAGCCCACAAAGATTCTGAAGACAAACCGATAGTAGTTCAGTAATTCAGTACCTGGAAAGAAAAGATTTTTAGTGTATACAAAGAACCTTTCAGACACAAAATAATTAAATTGTGTTTGCTGAAGTATATTTTCAAGGAAACCTCATATCCTATCAAACACATTTATAGAATTAACACTGGAAAAGTTCGCAAGTTTTCGAAGAAAAGTATGCATATTGGGGCATATGCATATAGGGGCATTAATAATTAAATGTGACAAATATTCCTTTAAATTGTTTAAATTATGAGGAAAAAAAATTCCTATTAGAAAAATATCGATACAGTATAACCTTTCAATTTAAAAAATTGTAATTATATTATCTTTGGTTTAATTAGTTTAACATCAACTATAGAGCTATGTTTTTTATTAACCCTCAATGCATGATTTTTTTTTTCATCCCGAAAAATAACTTTGCATCTTTAATACACATTTGTATCTTTAATACTCATACATTATGGGAAAAATACTGATTTTTTTTAACTGCATTGGAATTTAAATAATTTCAATTTTTGAAAATTTTGCCATTCGGCAAAAACCAACTACAAAATTCTAAATTTGGAAAGAATGACTAGAAAAATACTATATATATTTTTAAATTACCCTCTTGAACTAAAATTATTTTTTCAGAACAATTTACTTGTATTTAGTAGTAATATTATTATACTTTGAATACTGACAAAGACATAATTTCACAAAAAAAATGGTTTTTGTTCCAAAAAAAGCAAATAAATTATAGGAATATTTTGATGCAGTTTTTTTTTTTAAATTCATAAAACTCCAATAAAGTTGTGCTTTTAGAGGTTATTTTTTTAAAAACGTTACCTATTTACTTTTTTTTAATCAAAAAAAATTTAGATTAAAAAAAAGTAAATTAGCGTTTAAAAAAAAATAACCTCTAAAAGCACACCATTATTGGAGTTTTATGAATTTAAAAAAAAAAAAAACGCATCAAAATATTCCTATAATTTCTTTGCTTTTTTTTTTTTAAAACAAAACCATTTTTTCCGCATAGACTTAGCATAAGCCAGCCCGATCGAGGTAGAACAGGGAATCCCCTTAAACACTTACAGATCTTTAACACAGAATTTAAAAGCTGTTGTGTATCAATGTATGAAATATAAAAATTAGGCTATTTTACACTATATTGATTTATTCCTTAACTTTCATCCACTGTATTAACTACTTAACTGGTGTCTTTGAGTGAGTAATGGTTATAAGAAACTGTTATGTAAAGTAAAGCAGCATTCAACTTGTTGCATTGTAAATGTATTAAAAGTTGATAGGAATATATTAAGAAAATTAGTATGTAAATATTTACTTTTAAGAGGGCATGACATTAAAGATAATTCAGTACCTGGAAAGAAGACGGATATTTAGTATCGGCATAAAAAAACGCATTTTCAATTGGGTTTTCTGCCGCATAATTTCATCTAATTTCCAGAAACTATGTTACAGCAGTTAACAGCAAACAACAGTTAACAATAAATTACATCTATTTATATCGAATATTATATACTATTGAACGATTCTAAAGTAGGGCTAATTCTAATTGCTGGCCCGTCAACTTTTCAAGCTTGGCAACATCTCGAAAATCTCGTTTTCTGAACGCTCTTTGCTTGAGAGTTTTTTTCGGTAACAGTAAAACTCAGGTCACGATCAGCTTCAGAATGCATGCAATGCAAGTTTAATACCCCCTTCTTTTGATTAGTTTACACGGTTGCTAGAAAAATTTATTGCCTTTTAACATTTTGCAATTTGTCCCTTCCTCAAAAGTTGGTTCTGATAAGTAAAGAATATTAGTATATAAATATTTACTTAGAATAAAAAAAACTGCATCGGTCGTATAAAAAATGATAAAATGTTCAATTATTTATTGATGATGCGATAAATCAAACCCTGGTTGCAAAAATGCAATGATTGTTTAAAAAAGTAGCCATCAACCCCGAAGTTAACTTAGTGAGAAATAGGTTCATAAGGATTGAAAAATCTTACGAGAAGGAGCTCCTTAGATGTCAGCTCAGAGTGCAGGACTTCCAAGTATGCAGGTAGATCACACAGTCGATCCATAGTTCCTCGCTCCTTGAGAGATGACTCAGCAGCTGGAAAGATGAGGCATTTATTAGTTTATACAAAGAAACTTCAACTGCATAGAAATTCTAGAATATAGGTATTAAACACTTATAAATTAAACACTGGAAAACTTAAAAATTAGAAGCTTAATTTTGAAAATCATATTTTCTGATAGCTCTTTGCTTGAGATTCCTTTGATAACCGTAAAACTGGTCTCGATCAGCTTCTGAATGCAAGCAACGATTTCTAGAAAAAGTTATTTATTCATTGTTCTTTAACAACTCACAAAAAAATTTTAATTTGTGGTCAGGCCAGATACTAGGATTTTACCTCAAAAGTTGGTACTGATAACTATAGAAAATTAGTATGTTAATACTTACTAAAAATGAAAAAACTGCATCGTCGGTTGTATAAAAAAATATGGTGTTCGATTATTTATTTGTCAATGCACTAAAATGAGGCAACACAATTGAATGAGTTAAACTTGAGAAATGACAGGGAATTCTTTTTTACAATAGAACAACTTAGAGTGGCTCCATGTACAAGCGTATTAGTGCTTACTATTTATGGAGCCACTCTAGAACAACTGCTACTCTTTTTTACAACAGAACAGCAACAACTTCATATGCTGACAACTTGTGTCTAAATTCAGGAGAGAGCAACTGCTCTATTCAATACTTACTAACATACTATAAATTAATAATACTTGCTTTGACCTGATTTGCTTTTAACATTAATATGTAAATCAATGAATACTATCAATGATCTGTTTGTAAACACACAACTTATAATTCTAAGTAAACAACTGATTATATTTTATGATTAAACCCACATCAAGATTATGATATGCAAATTTAAGAAAATCTTTTGCCACATAGTAAGAGAAATCTTCGGTTTTGCTCTGTGCATTTAGAAAGGTTTACACGTTGTTTACTTAAGACTAGTCCGTGCCTTCACAGTCTGACTAAGAAAAACAACAACATTTATGATCATTAAAATACTACATCGAAAGAAGAACCTAGGAATATCGATTTTCTACAAAATAAAAATAGGATTAACTGTAATTTAATACATTTTTAAAGAAACTAACCTTATTATTCTACACTGCTTGTCTTCGAATCACCGCCATATTGTTTTGCTTCATGACGTCACAGACGTGACGTCAAGTTTTTTAAAAAACCTCACATCCCTAAAGCACTCGATTGCAATACTTCTATACCTAGTAAACATCGATCAATATCGGCCAATGTTGTTTTATCGACGTTGTTTCCACAATGTCGCCAGGATGTCCCCACAATATTCGAATATTTTCAAAATTTGATATTTTTTAAAAATAATGACTAAAACTTGTCAGCATTATTGTTTCATTCTTACAATATCAAAATAAAACGAATATAAAGTCATAATAATTTTAAAAAAAAATACAATATCTGCGCAATATTGACAGATATCGTGATTACAACGTTCAACATTCCACGACCTTCGCAATGTTGAACGATGTCGGTAGAATGTCGGCCAACGTTGTTGTGCTACCTGGGTTGTTTACCCCTAAGATTTTTTTTAAAAGTCGTTTTGAAAGCAGCAGTTTGACTCATTATAAGGGCAAGTGCATTATTTAGTTAGAGGGGGGGCCGGAGGATTATAGGGGGGGGTCATGATTAAATTTTATCCTTGATAGGGGGGGTCTGGTGTTAATATTCCATTTTTATTTTACCAAGGGGGGGTTAGAATTATTATCAGGGATCGGAGTAACTTTCTTTAATTTTCCATTACTTTCTGAAAGCTGTATGATGCCAATTTTGAAATTCCACTTCTAAGAAGGGAACATTTCGCTTTCCCGAAATTCGAGCTTTTTTTGGGAGGGGAAAAATACAGCATAATGGAATTGTCCTGTTTGGCTCCTTGTCTGTTTACCTTTCCAAGTGTCACATTATAGCCCCGTAATTACAGACATCTAGGAAAAGAAGGGTTTAGAAATAAATCATGCTGACTGTCAAACAAGGTTGGATGCCTATGTGTGAACGGTAAACCCCTTTGTGTTGCCTGAATGGGGCAGACAACAATGACCAACAACAAAGTCCATTCCCTGGAAGAACTGGGGAAGGTGGGGACAGAGAGTGGACGTTCATTCTTGAGCTACCCTTTTTTCTGTCATAACCCAAATGAGAGTTTACTGGTGAACTTGTATCGGATGATTATCAAGGTAAAGGATTAGAATTAAATATAAAAAATGTAAATTATAAATTCAGTGCTTCGTTTATCGTGGTTTTCTTTGAAAAATGGTAAGATATATATATGGCTAAATTTAAACTTTTATTAATACTTGAAATTTTAAAAACTAACTGTGATTCGTATGACTTTTTGTAAAAATAACTGTAACGCGTTACTGTTCATATAAAGTAACTGTAACTATAACAGAGTTACTTTTTTACTCAAGTTACTTTTTAAAAGTACCTTTCCAATCCCTGATTTTTTTTCTCTAATGGGGCTGCAACATTGGCGGTCAAGCCTTTGCAGACTCGGCACATTCCCCAGAAACGAGAGCCATTTTTTGTGGCACCATCTAGGCGGACTCTCGCTACCAATTTTGACGCACAGATTACAATGAATCTGAGCTCTCGGTGGATGTTAAAGTATGCCGAGAGAATCCAAGCCAAATGGGACCTCCAGGGATCTTTTACATGCCACATAATCATATGACATGCGTGCCCAGAATTTTCCCATCCAGAAAATCCGACGACTCAGCTGGGGCTCGAACCCGCGATCTTGGGCTTACGAGGCGGACATCTTTAACCTCTCAGCCACTGAGCCGCTGAATTTATTTTGATTAACTTTTAATGTCTTCAGAAAAAAAATATATATTACCGGAAACATATAAAATTCATACAACACTAAATGTGTAAAATTGATGCTTTTCAAATTTAACTGAATAAGTTAATTACAACAAATGCATAAAGTAAAACTTTTCTAAATTATATATCGTATTTATTGCAAGCTGCATCATTTTGATTAACTTATCAAATCGACAAATAGTTAACTTGAAGATTTTCTTTTTCAACCTGCAGCTAAGACGGTCAACCCAGTTATAAAAAATCTGCTTATTTCGATCGACAATTCTTCCCAAATATCATCCTAACATTTCGAATGAAAATTAATATGTTTTGCTAAAAAAATCATTAAGAATAAAATTTCACCATAAACCAAACTACTGTTTTTAGGATAATAAAGTAATACTATCCTTAATTTTTCACACCTTAACAAATGTAGACCCAACCTACGAAAAAAATTACATTCAGGACACAATGCAATTATGATATATGCTACTAATTACTAAACATTTTATTTGTGTATATGCTTTCAATCATCACAATCTGAAAAGCTGTCTTCCACAGCTTGCATACATTACATCATGCATAGCATTCCAATAAGTTGTTTCTGCCTCTTGTTGGCTAGATGATCTAGAATGGACTATTCATCTAGATTGCAGCATTTAGCCTCGTTATCAAAAACATTACTTTCTAGAAGAACCAGTAATTTATCGGAGTGTGACGGTGTACGTTTACTTATAAAAAACCAAATTTATGATGGATGCTTGAAAACTGTTTTAAAAAAAAGAATATTTTTTATGTTTTATTTTTAAGATTTTTGATTTTTTTTCTTTGGGGGGGGGGGGGGGGGGTCATATTTTATATTTCAGGTCCCAAGGGGGGGTCAGCCTTTTTATTGACAGATGTATTCCAAAATCCTCCGGCCCCCCCTCTAGTTAATTAATGCACCTGCCCTAAGTACATGATTTTTTTTTTCATGCCGAGGATGAATAGAGTTGGCTAGATTGAAAAATATAAATGTCAGAATTAGGGAAAGCAAAGACTCATAGCGATGTTTTGGCTCAAATACTAACATGTTAAATGGCCCGTATCGAATTCTAAGACCTGAGGCCTTGATTTGACCACTAGTCATAAAAAAAAACGAATAAACAATTTTTAAAAAATTTAGTTTTTCATAATTACCTTCCACAATGGATAGCCTTCAAATATGTGAAATCTTCCTTGCATGGCTACAACAATGGCAGTTCCTATTTTACCCAGGATGAGTTTGCCTATGTGTCCGCTAGCTGAAAAGACGTTTCAAATGGCTTATCGTGTATAATTAGCTATTTAAGTAGTTCTGCAGAATAATATTTGTATGAATTTTCAAATGTTTTGCAATAAAAACTTAATAGATTCGGACCTACGGGCAGGGCCTGCTCCTCCATAAGGCCCGTTAGGCCTAGGGCCCCCAAAATTTAGGGGCCCCTAAATTTCAGGTTCTATTATGCTAAATGCTGTAAATCCCCAAAATATCAGTAAACTAAAAAAATTCTGATTCTCCACTTTGTTTTTTGCTCAATTTTGGCTAAGAAATTGTCCTAACGCGATTGTTTTGATCGATGTTTACAAGGAAACCTATAAAATTGCGCCCCCAAAATAGATTGTGCCTATAGTCTGAGATTTCCTAGAGCAGGCCCTGCCTACGGGAAAATAAGCTTACTGCTTGGGTTAATCTAAATAAACAAATATTGGACATTTAAACCCATAGAACAGAACGATTTAAATTAAGAAAAATTAAGTTACTCAAAAAATGAATTTTAATTCATTGACGTCTTAAAGTCGATATTTTTATTCGATAAGGAAGAAATTTTGGGGTATTCATCTATAGCTTCAAAAAGACAAAATTGAGGTTTCGTTCCAGATTATAGGAGGGGCCTCAAACGAAGAGTCCTGGTTAAGAACCCTTTGATTGCATAGGAATCTTCGCGTAATCAAATCTGCTTGGCGGACATTGACGACTTGAAAAACCGGTTACTTCCTTAATCTTCTCGCTCGGTATAAACATGAGACTCCTGCCTAGAGTGAATCAGGGTTGTCGCGAAAGAAGAACCAAGTGAGCAATCGGTTTCTTCACGCCAATTTAGGCGATGACTCGCTATCTTTGCAGAAGAGACCTGATTCAGGCAGATTCCTATGCAATGTAGGGTTTTTCTCCTGTACACTTAAAAAAAATCTGGAAGTTTGCAATATTAATTCACATAGGAACAATTAGATCAGGATGGCAGATCAAAGAAAATTGCGCTAATGCGACGCTAAGCATGCATGTCAGAAAGGGGGTGCGAACCTATAGACTTCGGTATCGAGTCCAATAACACTGTTACAGCCATTGTCAGGCAGCCGTAAATATATTAATAATGAAGACTAATATCTTAATTACACTTTTAATCTTACCTGTACAGACGGGAAATCCAGGTATCTCTGCATAAGGAATTACATCGCTTTCCTCTATGGAGCTAGCAAAACCTCCTAAACCAGACCCGCATATTACGCCGATAGTTGGGCGATGAGATGAACGACTTTCAATAAAAGCAGCAATCTCCGCTATTCTCTCATAAGAATATCTGCTAGAATATAAGTAAAAACTTCAAGTTTATTTTATATTTTTAAATAGCTCAAAGTTACAAAGATGAAAAAAAATACCGTATTTTTAAGGATTTCTGGTAATATAAATATCTTTTCTTACAATTTTAAATACAAAAAGATACGAAAAGTGTTAAATGACTGACATTCAAATTTTAAACTATTAAGACGATGTTTAAATACTTTAAATACTGCTGTAATGATTTGAAAAAAAAAAAACTTTGAAGGGATGGGGATCAAAATGCTATTGTGAATAACCCTTTAAGGTGGCGAATACCCAAAATTCTAAAAATTTTACTATTAGTTTAATCTTTTCCAAAATTTTCATAGTGATTTCAAATATAATGAACAATGCTTTTTATGCAATTTTTTTTATTTAAATATAAATGATTTATTTTAAACGGTGTTTTTCAATAAAAAAGGGGGTTTACGCTAACACTTCTAGTATGAAAAGTTTGACATTAATTTACCTGAAATTTTTTACAGATGCTATTTTAATATATATCTGTGCTATGAACCTCTAACATCTGGTGTAAATATACTAGTTTTTTTTTAAAAATGTCCAAGGTGGAAGTTATCGAAAAAAAAATTTTTTTAGTTAATTCATAAAACTTTTCTTAATAACTTCTTTTCTTGTAATTTGTAAGTAACTCAGAGGGTCAATGCATGTATCGGTTCAAAACGAAGAATTTAACACATAATTAATGTTTATAGGAGGAAAATTCAATGTGGTAGACATGTTAACGTAAAACCTCTTTTTTTAGTTGAAAAACACCGTTAAAAATAAATAAATTATACTTAAATACAAAAAAAAAATGTCTAAATAGTATTGTTCATTATATTTGAAATCACTATGCCAAATTTGGAAAAGATTGAAGTAATAGTAAAAAATTTAGAATTTTGGGTATTCGCCTAATGTAATTATAAAGTATTTAGGAAAAAATATTTTCTTGACATCAATTTAAAATAAAGTGATCATATTTTTATGGTAATTCAACGCTTATGAAGGGCCCGGGTGGCCTAGTGATGGCAGACCATTGCGCTGAAAGTCTGCGCACTGTACCAAGTGCGGGTTCGATTCCCAACTTTAACCTGTGTATAATTTCTCTCTGTGTGTCAGTAAAAAATCTGTCTGTGTCTTACTTGACGAAAGTTAATAAGCTGGTCTCTGAACAAGACCACAAGCCGGAAATCCATGTACCAACCAACCATCAACGCGTATAAATTTTTTGCATTAAAAAAATATTTATACTGCAACTCGCTAAAAATAGAATGAACGACTATTTGCCGATCAAATTTATTTTAATTTACCACTTCAACTATAATATACATGTCCGCAGAATCCGTAATTTTTGTGAAAGTGCGCAACAGGCAGACGGACGGACAAAAGCTATTTTTCGGCGTTGTTCCTCTTCTCTTTTAACCTAATAACATAAATTTATATATTTCCCTAAACTGGATACCAAAATTTTAAATATTAATTTAGAGAATTTAATTTTTTTATAACAAAAACTTACCTAGTTTCAGTTTCATCGCACATATTTTGAAAACCTAGCAAAAGTCAAACTCTGCTGTGTAGAATGTCTTGTAAGCAAATGTCTTTTCTTAGTAGAAATCGTTGTCGATTGATAGTGACTATGAGTAATTTTGTGTTTCCTTGATAACACTGCAACAAGTATACAAAGATTGCCTCTTTAGGCGCGTTTACATGAGCCATCGAATCCATGGAATGCCAAAATCCCCATTAGGGGAAAAAGAGGTCGAGCAGCATTTCTAACCCAAATGATAGTCTGTGGCCAAATCCATGGTATGAAACATCAAACCCTTCTTCATTGCGGGGTTTGCGAAACCCCTAATGAACCCTGCAATTCCGGTTCTGTCTGGGAGAAAATCCCCAAGAGGGAAAAATTGCTGAGTTTCCTCTGCAATAGTTTCGATGTCTCATATAAACGCGCCTTTGTTTGTTGATTTTGGTTTTACACCATCAGTAATTCCGCGATACTTAAATCTCCGTTGGGGCTGCAATATTAGCGGGCAAGCCTTTCCAGACTCGGCATACTCCCCCTAACCGAGAGCCATTTATTTTGGCACCATCTAGGCGACTCTACCGATTTTGACGCTCAGTGATTTTAAAATGAGTAAACAATGTGTTGATGCTGGTAGGAAACAAAAAAAAAATTGGGTATATTAGACAAAGTATCACAAAATGATTAAGGGTTTATCTGGTATCGGCTATGATAACAGATATATAGTGGGTCGATATAGTGGCTAAACTAGCTGTTATCTATAATATTTATTCTGAAAATATGCCCTAACTTTTTCCTACAAGCCTTAAAATATTCAACTTTTTTATTATGTTAATTATATTTCACTACTATACTAAATTTTAGTAGAATTTAAATTTGTGGACACTGGGATATTGATATCGTGATTTGTGACTAATAATCTTTGAATAATTCTTATATACAACAGAGCCCGATAAATTTAAGTGATGCTCAAAACCCTTTAAAAAAGACCCTTAAAGAATTTAAGCTGAAAGCTCCAAATGGGTCCTTCTCCTTGTTAAATCTTTTTCATTAGAAATCAACTGCTGATAGTTTCTAAAAACAACAATCAATGTACGAAAGTGGTTTTAACCCTGTAATGCATGAATACTTTTTTTCATCCCGAAAAAATATATTTGTATCTTTAATACTCATACATTACGGGGAAAATACTGAAAAAAAAAATAACTGCATTGTAATTAAAATTTTTGCCATTTGGTAAAAACCAACTACAAAATTCCAATTTTGATAAAAATGATTAGAAAACTACTAAATATATTTTAAAATAACCCTCTTGAACTATAATTATTTTTTGAAAACAATTTATTTGTATTTATTACTAATATTATTATACTTTGAATGCTGCCAAAGATGTAATTTCACAACAGTTAATAAATAACTCCACTCTTTAATTTTGAATTCACTTTTACTACTGTCATCTATGAGGGTTATTAGTAACTAAAATTTGAAAATGGAATGTAATAGATGAAAAACACAGATTTGTCGAGAGGGAGCTCCACTTTAATAGAATAAATTGGATTAAGTGACTTGTTGCCATATGGTAAAAAATTGCATTACAGGATGAAAAGAAAATTCAAGTGTAAGAGAAGGAAAAAAGACTTGTGATATGGTAAAATATAAATTTATTGATAAAAACATACTTAGACACTCATTAAGTACTTTGCAAAATGAAAACATTTAATTTGTTTAAAAGAAGTTTGTCATATACCAGTAAAATCTGTAATTTATATCAATTTCGTGTAACAGGAACGCAATTAGTAATGTTATGTAAATGCAATAAGTAAACTAATATAACTTTAACATAAATCATAATTTTATATTGGAATTATTTAGAATTATACAATCGAACAAAAAAAAACTTACAAAGAAGAATTGAAACAAGATTTAGTTTATGTTTGGCACTTAATAAATACTTAATAACACCATTTTTAAATAACAAGTTTTGGAAGAAAAACTTTAAACTAAAAATTAAAACTTTGACATACCAGTAAAAAATTGAACATCATATTAAAATACTTCTAATTACAAATCTATATATACATTTGAACACACACATATATTTACACTATATATAATTACTATAATAATCATCATGATTTTGAAATGGACAGGGCTAAAAGCCAGTTGTAAAACAAAACTCATGGACTCTTTTCTGATCATGATAATTTGTGATTTTTTAGAGTAAATATTACTTTATAAAAACTTACTGTCATTATGAATAAATAATGTCATTATGTCATAATGACTGTATTTTTGAATATGGAAAGGAAAGAAAATTTTTAAATTTCAATATAAACGAAGATAGCATTTATAAATGCTGTCACAAATAGACAATATTTTATAACCAAATGTATATTGTATAAAATAGTTGTTTTGTTAAGAATGAAATGTCAGGGGAAGATGAAATTTTGTTGTGCTTACAACTCAACAGCAATCTTCATTTAACATAGAATTAGTATTTGTGTTAGATATAAAACACTAACAATTAAAAATAATATGGAATCTCATATTTTGTACTGATACAGGTATTTTATACTTATTCGCTCTTTCATTGATGGCCTAGTAATAATACCTTGAATCAACAAATTTGCAAGTATTAGCATAATTATAAAAACAATTTTTAATAATTTATGTAACAAAACGTACAGTAAAAATAACTTAGAACAATATAAACAGTTTAACTCAAAAATTATGATGCATGGTATTGCAACTAAGCCATCGATTTCTATTAACTAATGTTAAATGCATCACAGTATACAGTACAACTGTATGTCAATGTATTTAGCACCTATGTGTTTATTACCACCAATATATACCTCCTATTTATTAGTATACATTTTATGTCATATATTCTTTAAATTTGTTTAATTCAAAAAAAGGAAAAATCAAATATTTTGTAAATACTGGTCTCAACATTGAATTCCATTGGTACAAGTTAATCTTGTACATAAAATCTCCTTACATAGAAGATGCCTAAAAATATTATTAAAATTATTTCAATCAATCTGTTATTTAATTATAATCAATCTGTTTTGCAGATTGATTTTTGTACAGTTTACACAATGGTGCAAGCCTAAAAACAACTATTAATTTCAGGTTCATTAAAAACTGATTAATTACTAAGTCTGTGCTGCTTCCTCAACCTACTTTGAATAAAATGTGCAACTGACAACTCCTCACAAGGTAAATGGACAAACTGGCAGTGATGTGGCAACAGTCAGTCCTCCTTCATAGAGGAACTGAGCCTTTGTGACATGCTAAAGTAGCATTACGTCCACAATGGCACATAATTTACTAAACCAAAAACTCGTCCTCTCAGTTTCCTTTTAAAACTCAACGAAATGGTGATAATGGTGATGTACATGCTCATGAAGATGATGGTGCTCATACCTTTCAACGAACTGTTTATGGGGGGAATTGGGCACAATACTGTTTCGGACGAAATGCTTGGCCGCGTCTGCTTTTGGGTTACTGGATGAATGTTCGCGGGCAATCCAGCTGGCCACTTGCTGCATGGCTCTCTGGCGTTCCCTGTCTCGATGCCTGTGCCTGAACTGGTGGTGTCCTGGTGAGGACGGCATTTGATTGTTGGCCAGTTTCTGGCCCTCCAGGATGGAAGCCCAGTTCTGATTGTTCTTCGGCTTGAGCTTGGGCGAGTAGAAGCCCCCCGGGTTCGTGACATTGTTCTCGTAGAGGTCGTAAGACTTGGACCGCCTGTGGTGAGGCTTCTCCCAGTCGAACTTAGCCTCTGGCACAAGTTCACTGAGGTCATAATCCAAATTGAGAAGGTCATCTTGGTGATGGTCCAAATTGACCTTCCTGTACAACAATGGGCTGTTGAACTTGGACTGGTAGTTGGGATGTTTCTTGAGTGGGGATGGAACAGACCCAGGGCATTCTCTTGTCCGGTTGGGCTTTGAGCACTGGTGGGACCTGTCCAGTAGTCGGTATGGGCACATATACCGTGGTTCACTTCTTGAGTTGGGTTGTTGAGTTTCATCGTAGGTTGGACTGTCGCTTCGTTGGTTGGGTTGGGATAGGTTGTTGCGTTTGGGGCTCTCTATTCCTGCCAGGTCAAGATAGTGGTTTCGTCTGTCTCTGCATTCAGGAAGATGGTCGCGACTGCTGGGGTACTTGTGGTGGTGTTCGATTTCCTCATCATAGTTCTGACTAAAGTCTTCTAGTTGATGCCTGATGATAAAATTACCATTAATAAGATTTTTTATTTATACATCATTTTGCATTTTTTTGTATTAATTGTTTCAAGGTATTAAAAATTCTTATAATAATAGCGAAACAATTTATCTTTTATTCTTTTAGTTATGTTTTAAATCATTATTGAATTAAAGTCATCATAAATCTACTAATCATAAATCTACTAATCATAAATCTACTAATGAATACTTAATAGGGTGACCAGACATAGTACTTAGTTCCTATTTATGTTTAAATTTAGAATTTCATTTAGTATTAGTTTAACTAGTTGATTTAAGTACAGAATTAGATTTTTCCATAAATTGGCCAGTACTATTCCTTCTATTTGTTTGACCCTTTGAGATTCCAGTAAATCAACCAAAGGATATAAGTACCAAATGATGAGAAATACATATCCAATAATTTAAGATAATTCTGACATTTTAAATAAATAACACCTTATACTGTTCACAAAGCATACAATCTAAACAATCCTCACCTATTATCACTGGCATGCATTCTCATCTGCAACCTCTCCCTGAGATGATTCTTCTGGTCAGACTTATTTGGACGACACCTCCCTGGTCTCAGCTTTGGCGAAGGCATGGCTCGGACATTGGCTGGCGACTTCTGTGACAGATTCGGAGATCTCGTCATAGAGGGACTCGTGTACTTCGGTGGCTTTTCGGCTGAACAAGAAGACGGTAAATAGGTGGACGTTGTGTTTGCGGATTGCGCACTGCAGCAGTCGTTGGTTTGGGGTTGCTTGATAGGGGAAGTGGCCTTGGAGTGGCTAGCCCAGGTTTCGGCTAGTTGTTCTTTCGTGTCTATGTCTTTGCTACTGTCCGGTGAGATGGCTAGCTTTACTTTGATGGTGCGGCTGCCGGATGGAGGGAGTTTGAGGGTTTTGTTGAGGGCTTCGCAGATGGACCGGACTACAACTTTTTCAATGTCCTGAAATGGAAAATATTTGTCGTTAAACCATGATTACCTATTTAAAAAACATGACATTTTAGAACTTTGAAAGGTGTTTCTAGCAAGAAAAATTCCAATTACGTGAAGTTTTGACTGTATAAAATAACCTATTTAAATTTAAAATAATGTAACATTAAACTTAAGAACAAATTTGTTTAATGTGGTTTTAAATTACGACGTCTGTCGCCGATAGAACTTGTGTAGCTTTAAGTGTGATGATAATTCAACTTGACTAAAAAAAATTTTTAACTACCTACATGTTGGTCTTTTAAACAATAATAAATCATTTTAAATGTTTTTGAACACTAAAAAAACTATTTCAATTATTAGTTTGAAAAAAATCTTACAATGCAATTATCACACCATGCAAATTAGATTTATAAATGAAAAATATAACAAGGACAATTTAAATTAACTTCGAAAATGACTATTGTGTAAACGTTCATCTCCAACTATTTTAGCTGAATGTGTTTCTAAAAATTACCTGCTTGTTTGATCTGTCACATGTGTCAAAGTCATACAGCGTAAAAGAAAATTCTTGTTTCTCTTGACCGTCAACCGAGACGCTACAGGTCACTTCCTGAGAAGAAAGAAGTTTCTTTTAGCATCATTAACATAAAAAAAAACAAGCAGATAAAAAATAATTTATATTGGGATTTTTTTTAAAAAATTTATACCGAAATGTATAAAAATTTGCTAAGAATAGTTGAAGATTGAAATTTTGTCCTTTAGTTTAACATTAAAATTTTAGATATCTAAAAAGTAAACATTTCATTTAGTTAGCAAACACAACACATATTTAAAAGACTTTCAAATGGAAATTTAATGAAGGAAAAAAAAATTAAATGGTAAAGTAAATTTTCTTATACCTTATAAATTAGATTTCTTAGATTTGAAATTTATTCAATAATTTAATAATTTATCAATAATTTAATCATAATATTTTTACTAAAATAACACGATGATGTAATAATATTTATCATTTATACTATGTGTATTTAAAATTTCTTAACAGTACGTTTATTTTCAAATAAATAGGCTAGCACAAGTTACCATATTATCTTGTTTTTCACTTGTTTCTTCCTCGGCTTTTTCTGGAGTTTCTTTATTGATTAATAAAAGAGTGTCTGGTTTTTCTGGATCTTGAGGTAATTTAACTGAAAGACAATAAAACATTTATTATTAATTATCACCTTACACACAAAAGTGTATTATTGCTGTAATTTTTTTCAATTAATTAAAGTTAATTTAATTCAATGATAAAGGAAAACACTCGTAAATTATTAGTTTTCCAGGGAAAAATTTTTTGTTTAGTATTTACATAAACTGTTTGGCTAATTTACCAATAAATTCAAATATCTCATAGCTGTGCACATAAAAAAGGACAATATTGTCAGAATAAATGTTGCATTTTATGATCTCTCCTAATCTGCAGGTACGAAATTTGAGAGTTTTCCCTCCAATGCTCTGAGATACAGGATTCAACTCAAATAACATTACTATTTCCCAGATTTCCATAACCAATTTCAAATTATGAAACAATTCAGAATCTACAACCATGTTTTTTGTTCATTTGCTCTCTTCTCCTGCCAAACAACACATTCAGCTTGATGCCATTCCTCACGACATTCATGGCCGAAAAGTCTGAAACAAAATTCCTGTCTTTTCATCACATCCCAGTAAACAGAAGAGGAAGAAGGTTATTTATTGAGCGACGAATTTGCTCTCCCTCTCCTGGGATTCCCCCTTCCCTCCCCCCTCCCCGGAGTCGTCTTAAAATGGGATCGTCTGTTTTATCGACGTCAAATCGGACTCGGAAGGGGTGGGGGGGGGGGGGCGCTATGGAATGTCACGTGATTAACGCTTCGAATCCCAAGGAATAAGAAGATGAGATGGGAGAGAAGAACAAAGGAGGGATTCATTTCGGTCGGATGTCTTCGTTCTTCTTTTGAGAACGAACATCCGCACGGAAGAAGAATGTGTGTGCGTGTTCTGAACGAACAAGTTATCAGTGCGTGTTGGGGGAAAAATGAATACGAATAGTTTTACTTTTAATTACTTTATATGAAATAGAAGGTAATGAAAGTTAATGAGGTTTTCGAGAAAATTGCGAATGCGCAAGAAAACTGCCATAGAACTTTTTTGGTTTTATAGTTATTAAAATTACCTCACAATGTTATATAATTATTTTTTAATTGCATGCATTGATTTATTACGCAGTAATTGAAGGCATGTGTAGTGTTACACCCCCCTAGTCTTGATTGTTTTAAAGTGCGTTTGTTTACTAATTAAAGCATTGTAATGTGAAAAATCGTTTATCAAATTTATTTTTTACAAAGAACTTGATGAGTGTATCTTTTTCTTAAGTTTTTAAATGCAAAAATACTACTGCAAATTTATATTTCCCGAAAACTTCGAATAATGCTTTTAAATAAATCATATTTTTATGTTCAACGAAATCATTTAACCTAGAATTACAAGAGCGTTCTAGAACATCAATAAAAATAGTACGATAAAAAAAAGCCACACTCGTTTACACCAGCAAATAAATAAAAAGTTCCAAAATGTCGCTTCCCACAAAAGAAAGAAATATCGCCCACGCCCCAATCCGACCTGGCAACTAAACACAGCGGGGACACCCCACTCTTCGAAGGGGATCCCTGCCACGTTTCAAAACCTCGGCATTTCCGGTGTTGTAGCAACAGATTTGCTAAAAGGTAAAAAAGAGCGGCAACTTTCGGAGTTCCTTTACCTCTCGACAGGGGGCGCTGCCAGTCGACCGTATATTTTCCACGAAAAACGGGAAACCTGTGGAAATTCTTCTTAGAAAATGCCGTCAGAAGGGGGATTCAAAAATGGTGGAAAGCGTCATTTATTTATGGCCCAGGGAAGGGTCAGAATGGAATATTTGTTGCAGTGTTTTATGGCCTCTCTTTTCGAGGGAATAAAATCGACGGGGCTAATTTTATGACCAGGTATTCATCAAATGTTATTTTTAACGAGACGCCACGTAAACAAGGGGATGGTTCTTGTATTGTTATGGTAAATAAATGTCCAACATACTTCAATCGGTAACTGGCCGGTTGGAAAAAACGTTCTGTTCAGTAATTGGATAGTTTTATGTCTTTAAGTTGGAACAACTGCCACTAATGATTTGCAAACCGATAAAATATTGTGATATGGATGACTTAGTAATAATAAAAAGTTACAGAAGTAAGGTCTTGTCAATATTTGATATTAATAGCATCCTTACAGAAAGTCAAGCTAAGAAATATTAGTTTTTTAAAAACTTTATAATAACTTGTTATGACTATGTTGTTGTGTTTAGCAATATTTTAATTCGTATAATTGATTTAAAATATTTTAATAAAGCTATGCTACATTGCATTCAAGTATTAAAAGATAAGAACGTAAAAGAGTTGAAGTGTGAATCAAGTCAACAAAACAAATTTCGTAATAGCTATTACTGAAATTATACGTTTTACATCACGTGAAGTTTTGAAGACTTTACAATTTGTACAAAAAGTAGAGCTATTCATTGAGAACTGAACAAGTCGGTAAAAAATTGATCGTGGATAATGATTCGAATGAATTCCAATTTACCTTTTGTTGCTACGTTAATGACACTTCCATTCATCCTTACTTCACTTTCAAGGAAATTAAACTCACTCGATTAATCGAATTAGCGAAACACGACATATGACGAGCTTTGATATTATCAGATGTCGCATGACAGCAAAATCAAGGCGTAAAAAAAAGTTTAATAAATAAACGGACAACCCTCCCCATTCACAACATCCAAAATCACATTGAGTGGGGTAGTTAGTAGCCAGAGGCCAAGGTAAAAAAAATATCCACGTTTTTTCTTTTGCAAGAAGAAGTGTCGGCCCCCTTTGACATGGAAACAGGTCTCGTCCATATAATTCGCAAAAGACGGAGCGTGAAGCCTGCTTTTAAATCACAACGCGCTTTTGTGCCCATAAGAAAAGGCGAGCCCGAGCATCATAAAAGATTGGGGATGAAGCTAAGAGATGGGGGGGGGGGGGGGGGGTAGTACGTTCACTTCAGTTCAACCCCCCTCCCCAAAGAAAAAAACTGGCTCTGAGGAGGGCAGAATCATCAACACTTCGAATAGAAGTTCCCGCGCCTGAAGGTGATATGGTCGGCTCTTTTCTTGTGTATTTTTTTAATGTTGTTTTTCTTCTTTTTGGAGCGGGTAGAATGAACGATTTTTCTTTCGGGGAGACTTGACTTACGAGCTGCTTGAGTATGAGAAAGCAGCCTTTGGGTTGTGAAGATTCGCGCGCTTTGGGTTTGTGCAGGTTTCGAATACGCTGATTCGAACAAGACTATTTTCCAGGAAAATTAAAATATATATACATTGCTATAACTCTTCGTATTCACTTTCAAATAAATCCTGACAAACCTTTATGTCATTCCGCCTTTAACACATGAAGTTATTTGCGCCTTATAAAATAATTTTGGAACAATATTGAATAATTTATATTATTTAAATATATTGAATAATTTTCGGCATAGTATTTTTTGAAAACCCTAATTTTTTTTGTTAATTAATCAAATCAAAATAAAGTTTCGACAAAAACATTAGAAAGTTTACAAACCCCATTTTTACAAAAGTTTCAGTTGGGTTTTTACTTAAATCAACCCAAAATAGAAATTATCCTATGTTTCCTCCATTATATTTTTTTATAAATACTATACACATGGTTTTTCTGTAATTGGATAGTTTTACAAAACAAAATGGGCGAGTAGTGAATAAAAAATTACCTTGTAATGGTATTTGTTCTTCATTTTTACTTTTGATACAAGATCCATCATCACAAAGAGAAAAGGACAATTCCTGTAATACAATAAATATTTATATTAACATAAAAGTATTTTTAGTAGACATATAAACAAATAAAAAAATAAATTATATGTATACAAAGCAAATTATTTCAATAATGTTTTTTTTAAATGTGTGTTTTGTAGTTTGCTGAATCTGAATTAAAATAATAACGAATATTTTAAAGTGTTGGCCCAACTCCTACATTTCATTACCTTACATTTTAAATTGTTAAACATAAATCCCAAATATTATAAATTTGAATGTGCATTTTACATTTATGATGTCCCTTACTATTTGAAATACAGCATTATGCGACATCTAACATTATGTTAGTTTGTGACATCAACATTACTTTTTTATGAAAAAAAATCATTTTTTTTAATCTTATGAAACATTTCTACAAATGCATAGAAAACATATTCTTTGAATGTGTAGAAACTCCAAAAAACCTGTAAGAAAATAGAGTCAGAAAATCATTAGAGTTTTTTTTTTTTTTTTAAAGAATCCAACCCACCCTAATCACCATCATTTCGCGAGTGGGAACGAAATCATCCGACCAGTCGACCTCGAATTAAAGAAAGGGGGGCGCGAACAGAAGAAAGGCCCGCGAGCCACATGAAAATTGAAAAGAAGGCACAACTGTGCTCTTTTTAGGGAACAGCTACAACGTGAATGTGTATTCGTGGTTTTCAAGAAGTATGAAGTAAAACTCGGTTATAATGACATACTGTACCCAAAATACCTTCTTGAAAAAAAAAATTGAAGAAACGTTTTTATTATTTAAAATGTACTTTAGACCGGAGAAGGAAAAATATATACTATTAATAGCATATGTAGCTATAATTTGTTCAATAGATGGAATTTTATAGCTTTAATTAACATTATGATTATATATAATACGTATGTTAAAGGATTTCCTATGATTAATTTTCAATCTTGTTTATGATGGTACTCGTTTATAACGTCGGAATCATCGCAATCAGTTGTGAATGACGCTATAACCGAGTTAGACTCGATATATTTTTTGAGGCAGAAAAAGTGAATTAAAAAAAATAATAATGTAAATCGATTGTTACATCATCGTTGATATTTGTAAACTCAAAAAAATTAATACAATAATATATTATAAATTAAGCTATTCGATTTCGAACCAGATTTAGTTTCTCCAAAGAAAACATGTAGTTTTCAAGTTTTATAGACGATGGTAGGGTTTTGCAAAGCATCACTTAATTTACAAAACTACGTTTTAACTTATATAATTAATCGAACTAAAATTTCATAAAACAAATGATAATATTACTTGAATTTAACCTATTCTATTTGAAAGATTGAATTTCGTACATCCAAATATCTGTATATATATATATATATATATATATCCATATTGCTGCCAATGCAAGATGGTTTTTTGTTTACCTTTGAAGAATGCCGATTTGAATATTAAATTATTCGCTCATAAGCCAAAAAAAATAATAAATGCAACCAAATAAATGCATGCCGCACGCCAAAAAAGTAATAAATGCAACAAGAACAAAACACCTATGTAATGATAGTGGGGCTTTTCTAATTGAAAAGTAGTTTCCAGTAAAAACAGGGACCAAAATTAATGCATCCAACCTTATTTAACATCCCATTACAGAAGAGAGAGGCAAGAATAATAAATAAAAAAAACTATTGAATAACAGGCATCCCGAAAAGAAACTCTTTCCGCGCGTGACTGATTAAATATTCAAGTCAGGGGGTCCCAAGTCAGGGCGGCGGAACTTCAAAGGACTCTCCGGCAACAAAGAGAGGTCCTGTGCGAAATCTGGTAATTGTACATGAAGCGTGAAAGATTAGAGAGAAGGAAACGAAAAAGAAAATATATAATCACACTAATAAATAAAATAACCCGGCAAGAGAGTCCCTTTTTCTTGCTTTTTGCACCGGAGGCATCATAACATTAAACACTGGCTGCGGAGTCGTCATTAAAGCCTCCTTTTTCTGGGTTTCAACCTCAATTGAGAAGGGATTATTAAATAAATGAGCGGCGGCTTTTTGGCTGACGTAAGGGTCGTCGGAATTTTGATAAACGCCTATGTTGTTGTTGTAGAAGTTTTTGTTGGTTGGATCGAACTGTATGTTTATACTTGGATTAGATTGCAGAAGGCCAGAGTGATAGGAATGTCAACAGCGCGCAAATTGCCAACAAAGAAAATATCTAAATAGAATGTATCTAAATACATCATACATGAAGTCTCTCCATGGATTTTATTTAATTTAGGAAGAATAGAATATCCAATATTTATGCATTAATGGATTATAGCAGAGCTAATTCAAAACAAATTCCAAATACTATCCTTACCCAAATAATCTTTCAAATTAGGGAAAATTTTCACACGACACGGCTTTTATCTACAAAGCAATCTACAGAATCGGGCAGATAGTGTTAAATTTAGCTTATCCGAGTTCAGCATATCACTGGAATCTACACACACTTACATTGACTCATTGCAGAACCTCGCCCCTGATTGACATGTCCAGCATTTTACAAAAGCTCTTCAGTTACATCCAGCTTATCATCACCAATCCTATGGATTTTATGTCAACACGCTTCGCGTCCAATTTAAATCAAAAACAATGCGATGTTATCTGCCTCTGACAAGCGGGTTTTCTTTTGTCACGAGAACATGTCTAAGTTCCATATCGGAGGATTGGTAACGGATGACGTGTGCAATGGACGAGATTGCGGCAAGCTACAAAAGGAAAATGTGTTCTGGAGGATGTGTCTGAGACGTTTTCCTTGTTTGGGATGCTTGTTAGTGGGCGATAACCTTTGAACACCATCGGCAGGTGTTCGAATCTTAAGATTTTTACGTTGAACCTGTTCAGGGTCAGTGGCGCACTCAGAAAATATTTATAGGGGGGGCTGACCGGGGACTTGGGCCAAAAAAAAAAAAAAAAAAAACATTTTAAATACTCCTTAGAATTAGAGATGTTTTATGTATGTTCTTTTTAAACAATTACTCCCTACTAGAGTTGTTTTAAAAACAACAGTTCTTTAACAAGTTTTATTACTTAATAAAGTAATACTACTTAAAAATGTAAGAATAATTAATGAAAAAACTATTTTAAATTTTTATTTGATTAAAAAAATTACTGGTAAGAAATAAAATACTTTGGAAAAGAAGTTATGAAAACACGTACAAAAACGCAATAATACAAAAAAAATAGTAGTAATTTAAAATAATGTTAAAATAATAATAAAATAAATATAATAGGAAATAAACGAAAGCCATTCCACTCAAGCAAAGCAAAAACCCAACTACCACAATAAAAATATTTTATGTACAAGTACATATTTGAAAAATATGCAATTTAACACTCCAAAATTATTCATTTAATAAGTAATTATATAACGATAATAAAAAATAAATAGTAATTTCTTACCTTATTTTTGACTAAAAATGAAACTTATTTTAAAAGATATATTTAACTTTTACCATGTACTTATTAAGAAAATTAGAAGGTTTCGAAAATTATGAGCATTAGAAAAGCAAGGAAAAAAAAGTGATAAAAATTAGCTTTCATTTTTGAACAACGCGCATACTCGTTAAAAAAAACACTCGCAAATAAATAGAAAGGATTTACTTCAAATCACGCGACCAGGAACCGACCTCCCCTCCGTAGATGGTCTCTTGCTACTGAAAGATGGAACAACAGCAGACAGTTGTACAACTATAAGCCAAGCCCCCTTTTGTCCCCAGAGTCAATCTTGTAATCCCCCACCAAATTTTATTGCTTTGCCAAGGACAACGGCTTTCCTTGAAAATCACTTCAGTCTTTGAGATAACGGATTTTCCCCGCACAGAAAAAAAATATCCCATATAGCCATGTCTACAGAGACGGTCTTTTGTGTCCTAGTCCAGCTGGTCCAGTTACATTTCGGGGGGAAAAGATAAAGACACTGATAATTGGGGGGTACGGCCTTGATATAGCCCCCTTAGAAAACAGTATGTTCTTCATACCAGTTTAAACATCGGTTGTTTATTATATTATTAGTGAAGGCGCAACGCAAATAGTGGTTTTAAAAAATATTAAGGTGAAATAAGAAATTAAAATAAAGATAAAATTAAATATTATTGCCAAATAACTGTCAAAAAAATGGATTGTTAAAAAAGTTAAAAAGGGCGCCTGTATGATAATAAATGGAAATGGACTTTATGGGTTCCTAACGTCGCCTTCTGTAAAATTATTGGGGGGGGGGAATCCCCCCTTCCCCTCACCTAATTATTGGGGGGCTCTCCCCCTCCCACCTATAACTTACGGCCCTGGCTATCGCACGACGAAAATGCATCAAAGATCATACAAAAAGAACTGAGAACACCTATTCAGTGTTCTTCCATTGTAATCGTTTAGAAATCTATTTGGCTGCCGGAATAGTGGGTTTAGCGTTTCGAACAATTATGACGTCAGATTTAAAGGAGACTTTTTGTTCAAACCCACTGACTAACTACAAGAAGATGCTGTTGCTTGTTTTTTTAGGAACTTATGATTGGCCGATTTAAAAACATTGGGTAATTTTATTCTTGAGGGGGGGGCTATAGCCCCTTTAGCCCCCCCCGTGGGTGCGCGCCTGTTCAGGGTGAAACCAAATGTACATTTTGAATTACAGTACTACTTTTTAATGTCATGCCCCACCTGTTTCAAGAAGCTCTAGAATACTTAAGGTAGGCGAATACCCAAAATTCCCCAAATTTCTAAAATTTTTACTATTACTTTAATCTTTTTCAAATTTGGCACGGTAATTTCAAATGTAATGAACAATACTATTTAGGCATTTTTTCTTATTTAAATACAATTTATTTATTTTAAACGGTGTTTTTCAACTAAAAAAAGAGGTTTACGCTAACAAGTCTACCACATTGAATTTTCCTCCTATGAATATTAATTATGTGTTAAATTCTTCGTTTTGAACTGATGCATGCAATGACCCTCTAGAGTTACATACAAATTACAAGAAAAGAAGTTATTAAGAAAAATGTTATAAATTAACTACAAAAAAGGACTTTTTTCGATTAACCTACACTTGGACATTTAAAAAAAAAACTTATTTATTTACACCAGATGTTTGAGTTTCATGGCACAGTTATATATTGAAATAGCATCTGTAAAAAATTTCAGGTAAATTAATGTAAAACTTTTTATGCTAGAAGTGTTGGCGCAAACCCCTTTTTTTAGTTGAAAAACACCGTTTAAAATAAATCAATTATATTTAAATAAAAAAAAATTGCCCAAAAAGCATTGTTCATTATATTTGAAATCACTATGCCAAATTTGGAAAAGATTAAACTAATAATAAAAATTTTAGAATTTTGGGTATTCGCCTACCTTAAAATGTCCCTGATGTCGTGTTGTCCAGCTAGGGTACTGCATTTCAAGCACAGATAAATGTGTAGCAAAATAAATTTTTTGGACATTGACAGAGTCCTAGTCCAAATCTCTTGAATTTATAAATTTTTGACAAAATATGTAGGCAAACTTATCGTAATTATTATTATTTTTTAAATTATATATTCTGTACACTTAGCATACGAGTGGCTTGGAATTCCCATTTAAAATACCTGGTCATCATACCAATAGGGTTTACTTGAAAAAATGGTTAAATAATTTGAGAGAGATATTGAGTATTGTTAATATATTTCGCCAGTTTAATATTATTAATTCTCATGTAAGCAAAATTGGGGGAAAATTCTATTGTTTACAAAATCATCAATTTTTTTTAGAATAAAGTTTCTTTAAGACTTTACCACAGAAACCTTTTTATGCTTTTTATGTTTCCCAATAACCTGAACATCTCTGCATTATTCCTTAATCTCGACTCCATTTAATGATGAACAAGATGTAAATAATTAAGAACATTTTTTTCTACACAAGAAGTACACGTTTATGAGTATGAGTTTACCTTGGTAGAAGCTTAAAAAAAACTTTTTTTCAATGCAAATTACATTCATGCACACAAAGCTTCAGTTAACAGTCACAAGATCCCAAAGATACGTTTTCCGCATTTTAAAACCTTCTTTCATTCACAGCAGCAGTCGATGACACACTCTCTAAAGAATGGACCACACAAGATGGTATTCACGTGTCAAACCGTTGTGACGGACCGTCCCGGCAGTGTTTGAAGAGAAACAGTTTATCCTAACACACCCGTGAGATACCTCTATACCAGCTTCTGTTGTGAAGTTGTTTATTCTGAATCTTAGGTTTCAAATCAATGGGGGTAAGCTCGAAGTTCTGGCTCTTAGTTTGGGGGAAATATGCCGAGTCTGCAAAGGCTAAGCCGCCAATAAAGCAGCCCCATTGGAGAAAAAAAATTAAGTTTTGCAGGGAAATGAGAGAGCGTGCACATAAGGTTCGTGAAAAACATATTTATGAGTAGTTGATTTGATTTAAATAATACAAATGAATGACAGGAACGGCCACGCCTACTTTGTTGTCACAAGCTACGTCAAACGGTGTCTCATACTCCACAAACTAAACTACCCGACAGCTCATTTGTACCAACTGCAACAGCCACGAAACTGTTATCGTCAAAGCTATGCCAAGCACTGTCTTCTACCCCGCAGACAAACCACGCTCCTCCCGTTGGAATTATCCAAAGACACAAATTATTTTACATAAAAATTTAACTTGCATTTTGAAAAAAAACTAGGTTAGAATATACAGATTTGTATTTTTTCTATTATGATATTTTAATTTTTACTAGTAATTGAACATATTTAAGTTCAATTACTACAATTACTTACTTTATTTTGGAAAGAGGTCAGGCGTTAATTCAAAATTATATATGTTTTATAATGAGCATGCTTAGGTTAGGTAAAATTACGTCGAGGGCTATTACACGGTAATCCGTAAAGCACGAGGGTTATTGCCGACTGGCGTCATAATTTAGAACCACAGTCAAGTGACGAGCCGACACCTTTATCAAGAACACGAGGTATAAAGTACTTTTATGGCATGTAATAAAATTGTAATCTGTTAAAAACGCAATGTAAAATAAATATGCAATAAAAATATAGCAAGCTGACATTTCATTTATGTATTCACTTAACATTTCAAAACATACACCTCGAAAACTACTACGCTCTTCACGTCACAACATGACAAACCTTTTATGGGGGTCGGACAACAAATTCCTCATGGAACAAGAATGCCACAAACCCACCCAAAAACAGACACTTGCTTCCAGTTTCTACTCAACAAAAAAAGCCCCGGAAACCCATTCCAGATAAAATAATCTACAATAAAGCCAGTAATCCATTCACGCTGTAGCTATGCTGTAGCTGGATTTTGTGACGTAACTGTCACTAGTACGCATGCGCGCGTGGTCAAAGCTGTACTTCTGAAGCTGGATTTTTGAATCGTTTTCCAAGCGATATCAAAGCTGTAAATTGATTTCGGGCATGAGCAGTCATAAGAGTCAATTTAGTTTTTAATTGTCCGTGGTTTTTAACTTAATATTCTTGTTTGTTTACTTTTTATTGAGAGAAATAACCCATAAGTCAAGAAACTTCCATCCACGCTAGATACAGCAAATGACGTCACAAAATCCAGCTACAGCATAGCTACAGCGTGAATGGATTACTGGCTTAAGAGTAGCGATATGATTGAGAGCACCGCAGTTAATGACAGGGACCGAACTCCCCCCAACAAAGGCGCGGTCCGGCGTTGTGTGTGGCCCTGCCCGACAACAATAAAATGGATGGCAGTAGTGACATTCCTCAGACGTAGCCTTGGGATCGTCTTTCCATTGTTGCTGAAGTATTCCATTCATTCATGGAGGAGGGTCAGTCTCCTATGGCTCTGGTTCCCTATGGTGTGTAGTGTAGATCGCCTCATGTCCAATCAGAGACCGACTACCGAATGAATCGTGGAAGACCGGGGGCTTCCTCTTTAAAATTTGAAGGGACACCCAAATCAAACTATTATTTCTCCTAGAGACTTCCGCTTTGAAATTTAATGGAGCCAACAGAACGCAGCCTAAACATTAAAAAAAACTATCTCTTTTTCATTTGGATTAATTAAAACAATGGATAATGGACATAACAACGTGGTAAGTCAATAAAAATTCCCTTGCCTCACTTGATGTATGCTATGGTACTAACCTATAATTTGATAATACATTTTTTTTGTCATTTTATGTCTGTTGGCCCATAAGTTGTCCATGAGGGCGCTGCCATGAGGGGCAAAGTCAAACAGAAATAATCCGATTACACTGGGACTATGTGCTCATAATACTGTGGAGTTCAATGTCCTGAGTCCGCGTACGATGTCGCTGTAAGATCGCGTTGGGTGCCGACTCAGGTGTCTTCTTCCTCATATATTAGCCAACTTTTTATGCATACAATAAAAAGCCTTGCGAACTTTCTTAGCAGAAATAAATTATGAACAATCAAATAGTCACATAACATCTTTCCGAACTGATTGTGATTTGGCAACCGTGATTTAAAATACTGACATTTAAATTTTAATGCTAATAAAGGGGTAGTTCAACAACAGACAGATGGGGAAACAGACAGACATGAAAATTACGTGAATATTTAGTTTAAATTTATGGTTTTAAAGGGAAAAAGGAACTGAATTAGCTAAATTACTATTTTCCAGTCGTCGCCGGTTACTCCCTAGAAGATTGCAAAGATAAAGACTTTTAGTAGTTGTATTTTAACTGTTATGAATTATTCCTTGTTTAAGAATGCACTGTTGGATATTATTTAGACAGACGCATTTTACTGTTGGACGTTACTTAGCATTGCATTTTTTGTCGGCATCCTATTATCCAGGTCTAAAGTATAAAACTCGGTGTGTTAGTAGCTCATTTTGCGAGAAAATAAATTACAAGTTTAACAAAGACCGATCCAGTCCCCTTACATCCGCTTCTTCCATGACTATCTGAATCAATACACAATGCCATTACATTAGGATTAAAACGAAGAAACTGAAATACCACAAAAGATACTTCGCCAAACAAAACCATTTCTTAATCCACCCAAACCCAACTAATCCCGCAATAATTCATTTCCTTCCAGAGCAATAACATCAACTTCGCCCCATCTGGCTGTATTCTAAGAAAGAAGGGCCCATATACTGCATTATGTATAAGAAAGAAGGGCCCATATACTCCACCAACTGGAATCAAAAGACGACTCTCCAACCAAGAGGGAGGGATGGAAGCACCAAACGAAACCGGCGCCTTCAGAACTTTCCGCTTGTCTGACCCTAGACATCATTAGGTGGAGAGGGGCACAACAAGGGCCTGTATTCGGGCCCCCTGCCTGAAATTAGCTCTCTCAAGGGGGAAAAAGATTCTGCTGCTTCTTGGAATCGGTCGTTTTTATGTTGTTGTGGAGGGTTTTTTTTTTCGGGTCTTATTGTCCTCTTTTTTTTTCCCTCCCTCGGTTGGTCCTCTCATTTTTTTATCCCCGTTTTTGACGTTTTTCTTGGAGTTAGAGGTTTGTGAGTGGTTCGAGATTTGCAGCGAGTGATGTAGCGGAATTGTAGTTTGTCAATTCAATTCAATTCATAGTATCAAAATTACTTAAGTTCGGTTAACGTAAGTACTCGTATAATTAGAATTTTTACATGCAAAAATGATTTATCTAGTTTGATTTCTTTCATAAACTAGGTTTAGTATTTATAATCAGCTATTGAATTAATTTAATTTATGGTTCATTCAGAAATGTGGTATACAAATATTTATTGGGATTTTTTTTCTAATTTCCAAAATTTTTTTGTATGTATAATATTGAAAAACGGAACATAAATTTAGCAATGTATTAAATTTCTCAATTAATGTGCATCACTACCAAATTTGAACTGCTCGCATCATCTATTATTTTCGCACCGTAAAAAGTAAAACGCGTAATAAATGCCACTTTTTAAATGTAATATATTTCAATAAAAATGTATTATATAAATTTTCCGAAAAGCAAAACATATATTTTGTCAACAATACTTGTTTTGCAAAACAAAGAAATGAACAGCACAAAGATAACGTATTGAAACTCCTTGAAGGAATGGTAAAAAAAATATGACGTAACAGCATTCTATCAGTTTTCAAAAAAAAAAAATTTTTTTGGACCACATTACTTATTTTACAAAAAAATAAAACGAATAAACACATTACAAAGTTCGTATAACAAATTCGTAATGCCTCATTTTTCTTTCACCCCCTCCCCCCTCTAGTAATAAAAATAAGAAAACGGTGGAAAATTAGAGGGATAGGCGACCAGAATTACAAATCAGAAGAATATTAAATCGTTCCGGTCTCTGGAATTAAAGTTTAACCTGTGGCGCCCACTAGTGGCTCTTTCTTCGGTGTCTATACTTTATTTTTTCTTTCCGCTTGAAAAGCTGTCGGTTTCGAGGCTAATTACAAGGCAGCAGGAGTCAGGACCAAGGCTTGCCGCCTTCCATGCGCTTTATTCCAGTTGCTTTTTTTTACTGCTCTTATTGCACTTTTTGCTTCGTTATTATTTTCCAATCTTTATTTATTTCTTTTTCGTACCCCCCATTTTTCTTTTGAAGAGAGAGAGAAAGCAGATCAATCGGAAACCTGTTTTTTTTATGATGCGGTCGGAGTTTGTTGTATAATACGATGGTAAGAGTCGGTGGAAGATTTTACTGCTGCAAAGACTTCGCTTGAGATTTAGGTCAAAATGTTTGCATGCCATTAGCTTAATAATTCATGTTTGGGGTTATGCGTCAGAAATAATAGGTTTTAGACTGAAGTTATCATTAAAAGAACTCTAAAATTTATGAAACAAAAATGAACTATTGTTTCGATTGTTAGTTGAATTGGGTTGTTTTGTTTCAGATGACGTAACTTTCCAGTTTCCATTCTTGCATTTCTGTGATTTCATAAGTGGTTTAGATTTCACTTTCTTCTTAAAAGGTCTCTTCTCTTATTCTATGAAATTAAGCGAAATTGTGGGACAGCATTTTAACGTTATTCACGAACATAGAAAAGATTTAGTTCTACTAAAAGGAAAGTTTGTAAACAACATTCATTTCAGTAACAAAATATGGTACTGTGCAAAACAAATGTAATTCCACAAGAACTAAGAATGAAAACAATACAGCTGGAACTTTTACCACTCAAAACGTGAAACATCGTCATTATGGTCCTCATCCATATAACATTATTTATAAATTTAGTACTAACTTATGAAAAAAAATTGCAAGCATCCAAAGGATGTTTTCAAAGACGTTAGATATTCAAACAATTATAATCAAATACCATCTTAATCAGATAATGGTGATAAACTTTTAAACACAAAAAGTCTAGCGTATTTACTACATTTATTGTGAAATTATATTTTTATAATAAAAATAAAGTGCTATCTGTAAAACGTTCTTTTCAGCAAGGTGCTATACTCAACACAAAAACATTTTATTTTTTATTCAGTGATATTTTTTTATTTTTATTTTGTCCGGTTTGAAAGAACTCTGTAAAACGTTCTTTTCAGCATGGTGCATTACTTGACACAAAAACAACATTCTACAACTACTACTCCAGTTGCGTGAATACTGGTTAAAAAACGATTAAGGTAATTATTTATTATTTAGCGATTAAGTTAAATAACTGCATTATGCTGATGAAATCATCATAATAAAATGAAAATACGCAGTTTATCTTTTTACCAATGATTTTTCTTCTGTATTGTGCTTATTTTAAATCAATTTTGGTATTTTTAGAGTGTAGTGTTCGTTCAATATGTGGCTAACTCAGAATCATATTTTTCTATTTATAAAATGCATAAAAGACACGGTTACAAAAATCTTTTACCTCACTTGCCCAGGGCAGGTAAAATTTCAGATCGGACAAGCAAAATATTTTCTTACATATAGTCACACGGACGAAGACATTTTTCTAGTTTTCGATTTAACTTTTTTCGAAGAATAATTCACTGTTGATTATTAAAATATGCAAAAACAATCCTCATGGACCATGGTTAGGACATAATCGATCTTTTATACGTATTTAAGTAATATCTTTATAAACTATTTTGAGCAATTAAAAAAAATTTGCCAGGCACGTATTTTTTAACAACATTTACGGACAAATTAAAAAATTTCGGATTTTTCTAGCTCTGATGAAAGGGTTAAGCGCGTTTGGGTTTTCTAGAACACGTCGGCATCCTTTAAAAACACGGGTCATAAAAGCGGATCGGCGTTTTTTCAGAAAGCGGCACACGTGAGATGCAACGCTTGAACGCGTCAACGATTTTCGATGATTCACGTATTTAAAACTTCTCTGTGGGATGTTCGAGAAATGGAAATATCTGCTTTTAAATAAACAAACGTTCGGAAATTAATGTTTGATTCTGGAGTTTGTTTCCTTAAAGTTAAAAGGTGCTTTGAATTATGTATTTTAAATTGATGGCTAGGTAAAGTTGGTTGTGTTAAACATAAAGGGACACTAACTCAAAATATTAAAATGCAAAAAATAAAATTATATAATTACACCTATCCATGGATATTATTACAAAATACAATTCAAAAAGTCAAAAGAAAATTTGTGAGGACTGGACTCAGAAATTAAAAAATTAAATAATAAATATTTTAAATATTGCAGAGTAATCATAACAAAAAGTCAAGTATTAATTTTCTTTTATGATTTAAAATTAACTATAAAAAAGTTACTGTTAATTTTTAAACGATAATTTATACATAATTTTTTTTTAATACAATTAATGGTGGAGCTCCACGTCGTGGATGGGAACAGCTCCAACGGATTGTTTTTATTTTGTTGTCAGGAATAACTTTTATTCTGGTATTCGAAAATGAGTTTTCTAAAATTATTTTACATATTTATTTGTTTTTAAATCCAACTTCTTGCTGTGTTGTTGGTTATTCAAAGCATTTGTTAAAGAAAGCTTGTATAGAAAGAAAAGTTTCTTTTCATCTTTATCAGTCTTTAAGAGAGTGAAACCGAAACAACCAATAAAATCGCAGTACGTAGAAAAAGAAAGCGTTATATCATTTGAAATATTCCCATTAACTACTTAACAACAAATCGCTACCGTAAAATATTTTTTAAACATTGAAATATTTTTTATAATTTTCATATACTCCATTTTACTGCTATATCAGAATAAGTTAAAATAAAATTCCTCATATTTATATACCTGGCTAAACGAAATACCCGTAATTACACATTCGACGCTTAGAAGAATTCCCGGAATTAATTATGTTTTTTCCCTCTCTTTTTCCCCCGTTCTCTTGGAATCTGTCCAAAAAATGTTACCTTTCTTCAGTTCTCTTCCGCTTCTCGTTTATCGTCTGTCGAGCAAATTCTGTGAACGAAGATCTCAAGAGAGTTAGAAGAAAAAGCCGCCAACTAACCTTTATCTAATCCCGGACAGATAAACAATCAGCAAATCAATTGTCAGCTTGAGTGAACATTAGTTAAAAGTTCTGTCGCGTGAGAATAGGATTTTGGCGACAGTTTTAGAAACATCTTTGTTTTGGGGAGGGGGATTTTCTTCGCTAACAATGTTCGTACGTTACTTTTGAAATTGCTTTAGCGATTAAACAACTTATAAAGTTTGAATGATCCAAATTGTTATTTCCCGTATTTTATAAACTAAATATGCAAACAACTAACTGTTTTTGATAATAAAAAAAATAACTTACTAATACTAATTCCAAACCCTAATCTACTTTTGCAATCAAAACGCTGTGAAAGACAAGAAAAATTAGACCTTTTGTATTATTTACAAAACATTATTATTTGAACCAAAAAGACTGTTAAGTATTAATCACGTGATACTCTAGAAATGTTCTTGCAAATGTTACTACGTCGGCATTAAGGTCCGATTTTACGAACTTAAATGATAACAAAATCACTGAGTTATGTGGAAAAATGAACATAAAGAGGGTGTTGGGAAAATATTTACAAATATGTATAAAAAGAAAACCGTTAAGTAAAAGATAAGAGCTTTACACTCACTTTTTATTCTAATGCTATTCAACACAATTAATCCCCCCCCCCCCCCCATGTACTTAAAATCCTTCGTACGAACATTAAGGCTAGAGTTTTTTTTTTTTAATTAAAGAATTTTTAAATTAGAGTTTTTTTTTTTAAATATTGTTTTTGTAAAACTTTCGAGGAAATTGTTTAACCGGCGTCCGGCTTTTAAAAACGCAACTTGCAATACACAATTAAATACTAATCCGATATAATTCAGAAATTTTGATATTGAGAGGTGATGATACCCATGTTACTAGATATGCCAAATAATTGATCACATTATCCGGAGAATATTATTTGACGGTCACACAAAACTTAGCTTAATTTTGTCGTTTAATTTTTTTGCTCGATCCTAATACCATACAACAGAGAAAAGACAAAGTTGGATCTATGAATTGATGCAAATATTTAACGCCACACAAAATAAAGAACAATTTTATCTACATATTTTTTTCCCTCTGCTAATAAAGGCCTTAGATCCTTTCTGACTACCACGAGGAAAAGACACTGCCCACCAAAAGCACGGCGACTGAATTCATTCAACTTGAAAAACCGCTTCAGGAAGAAAAAAAAAGCCGGGAATAAATAAATAAGCAGCGAAAAACACGAAAGGAAAAAAAAAAGATAACGCCGGTTTATCATCCATTCACGTTTCGTTTGATGTTCGCCGGCTCTCTGGTTTGGAGCGATAGCCATGAAAGATTTCTGTGGTGCTTTGTACGAAGAGCCGACCCGATAGATTGTCAATCCCACTCTGCGAAGTCATGGACATGCGACATTGAAGAGAGCTCGGTGGATGAAAGCGCTAAGTGACAGAAAGGTGAAAACGAGAAAATGGTTTGGTTTGAATTATCGTCGCACTAGAGCTACACGGGGGCTACTGGCGACGGGCGTCGTATTTTAGAACCACAGTCAAGTGACGAGTCGACACCTGAATAGGCACCCAACGCAACCGTTAAGGGCAACATCGTACGCAGCGTTAGGACTGATATTTAACGAGCAACTCCCTTAAGCGGGGTATTATACTTTTTTGGCTGCACGGGCCGTTTATAGGTCGGCAGTTGTTTTGGCGATGCCCGGACCCGAACCTGGGACCTTTTTTTAGGCGAGAGCCTAACCTACTGGGCTCCCCAGCCCCGAAAACGAGAAAATGAGTTTTTTAAGTTTATCGTTTGCATATAGATGTAATGCACTTACAAAAGGAAAAAATATACTCAGGAAAGTTCATGGAAAGTTGGAATCTTGTTACGTTTAAAAGAGGGAATAACGTGTCGATTGACACAAAATTCTCAACTTTGTCAAAATGTCACTTAGCAGGTTCTCCCACTAAGCTCTTCAATTATTAAAGACCAATCGTATTTGCAGGTTAGTCATCCTACCCAACAAATGCAGAAAAACGTAAAACATAAATTACATTTTTAAAAATAAAAATACAGGCTAACCAGTCACTTGACTATCAGATTTTCCAGCATAAATTTTTCTTTTAATTTATAAACATTTAAAGTTGAAGTAAGGAAGAGTCATTTATTAATTTGAAAAAAAAATGTAAACTAATTTTTATTGAAAATTTATGTTTGATTCTCATGCAGTAAAAAAAAGTTTACACTTTCGCAAATTAAATCGCAATTTAGATTTATTATTTTTTAAATATTAATTAATTTTATTATTACTATTTTGCACTATTGAGATTACATTAATAAAAGAATTTAATATTTGTATTCGCGGTTAAAATATGTTAATACTTCTAAAATTAAGATAAGGATAAATTAGTTTAAACATAAAAATAAAATGTATATGCCTCGCAAAGGATCGAGATTCTTTAATTTGCCTGCCATTTTTCCATGCATAAAAATTTGTGAGAGTTTTTACAAAGTTTTTAGGGTAAAATACAAGAGCTTTTATAAAGCTTTCAAGATAAATAACAATTTTTTCAGGAGGTAAAAAAATATGCTGAAAACCATTTTTGTCTGTACAAAACATTATAAATATTTGGTATTAGGAAAAAAAACCATGCTTTTTTTTCACTTTTCATACAAATAAGTATCAGTGCGAAACCACATAGAAGTTTTTAATTGGATTGACGAAATAAGTTTAAAATTTTATTTTGAAAAAGTGATGAAATTCCTGGAGTTAAAACTTTTTATTTAGATTTTTTGAGTTTTCAGGTTATTGTAGGAATTACTGGATGGTGGGATTAAATGTTACATGCGACCACATTGGACGATTATTATTGTTCATTCAGACGGATTCAACTCGGATATCACTTATGATGGCGTCTACACGAACGGCTTTTTTATGTTCTCTGGAATTATTTAGGAGTAGAGAGGAATGTTGTTGCCTAATGTTAACACGAGGAAGAAGTAAAAAAAATCCGAAGTCGCAGGAGACTTTACCGACTGAAAAGCGGCATAAAAATAGTTTCGTTCGCTATGCAAGATAGAACTCTTGAAAAGACGGAAAACTTGATGAATGTTTTTTTAAAGCTGTATTTAGGACGATGTCAATCAGCTATAAAAACATTTAAAAAAATCTTTCAAAATTGACACCCTTAAAATTCGAATTGTTGAAATATTTACGATTCTATTGCTATAAAATAGCAACACATCATTCTACTTTTAATATTGAGTTCAGTTTTGAAACTCATCCCATAGTTTTTTAATTTCCATAATTAAAGCATAAACTAATGTCAATGAATCAACTTTAACAATGCTATGCATCCCATAAACGAAAACCAATATGTTGTTACCATAGCAACGAATAGAAGAGGGAAGAGCTAAACTTGAGAGAAAGAGCCGTTTTGTACTCTGATGAAGTTCCGTTTGTTTAAATTATAAATCAGGAAAAATAACGTGTTCTCTTTTAATTAAATGACAGACGTAGATTTAAGACAATTGAAAGTTTACAACTAGAAAATATTTATAGCACATACTTTCTTAAACAATTCATTTCCAGTAGTAGTGTAGTTTTAAAGTTTCACTAAAAAAATATATAAGTAAAATATAAAGTTATTACTTCGGGTATTACTACGTACATCAACGAGAAATTTTATTTTCCAAAACAAACTGAAGGGTTAGCGATCAATAAACAAACAAACCAAAGACCTAACTTTGGTAATCAGAATAAAATATCTAGAAAAAAAAAACATCTACTTACCAAAGGGCATTCCGACATGGTACGTCCAGCCTTGGCCAGTGCAGACGGCAGTTTCAGAGTGAATTTAGGTATTTTGCCCAAAATGCTCGACATTTTGAAACCTAAGCCTCCCCCACATGACGTGGAAAGGCGATGTTTTTCCCACCAGGCCGTATTTTGTTCCGAATGTAACCCCCCCTTTTTTCGAACCTAGACCAGATCCACTTTGCGAGAGAGCATGAGCAACAAAAATAATAATAAACAGCGATAGTCCGAGTAAAAGTATCCAATGGGTATCTTTTTCGATGCTGTGAAGCAAGCAAAAAGTTGTTTTCTCCTCTCGCACTGCTGAGCTCTCTCTGGTTAGCTTGGGAATGAATGAATCTTCTGATCAGAGATGGCTTCTCTCCAGGGCTCCGGGCTAGGGTTGCTGGAAGTTGTCTTGTCGCCAATTGGCGAAAGTTGTTGTTTGGGGGGAGGGGGATATCGAGGTAATGAAATAATGATGCCTCAAAGGTGGTTATCGTGTTTGTTTTTTAACCCGAAGCTCTTTTTGATGACGATAAAGGTTGTTACTTGCAGTTAATTAAAAGAATAAAATTGTGATAACGACATTTTTTTTAAATGCATAATTTGTCAATAATAATATTCAACTCTATTTAAATACCAATGCCGCACCTGTATATTTCATTTTATACTATGTTGTTATCCATTTCTAAAGTAAGCTTGAATATTTCAGAATTCTGCACAGATTTCAGAAATTTAATTGACCAAATTGGTTTCCATCTATACCGGTTACGACATTCCAAATTATTTTACAATTTCTAACATTTAACAGTTTCAGAAAGCACAACTAATCCGTTTCTAAGCAAATTCCTAGAAAGTTATCTTTATGTTTACAATAAAAAAGAATTAATAAGTATTTTTTAACACTGTAACACCTATTGTGATAAGCTATTAGCAAGATCTGGGTTTATGAGAGGATGATGGCTACCAACAAGAAAATCACAGTCTTTTAATCCTAATCAATGTTTATTCACAACTTTCAACTACTGTCGCATATTTTCCAAGTTATACCTAGTAAAGAAATACTAAGGTTGCAATACCATGTTTCTCCAGTTGAAAGAATTCGTCTTGATTACATATGAAGAGCTAAGTGGAAGAACGTGCTAAGTGACAAAAAGGTAAAGCAAGAAAATTTGCATTAAATTATTTAGTTTGCACTAAGATCTATTGAAAACTGTACTTGAAAACAGTAAAAAAAACTAAATTTAAAGTTTATGAAACAGTTGAAACTTGTTATTATTAAAGAAGATATAGTAATCTGTTCCTTGACACAAAAATCTCAATTTTTTTCAAAAATGTATGTCACTTAGCACGTTCTTCCACAAAGTTCTTCATATTTAATAAAACACGGTTAAGTCTTTGATTTTTTTCGCGCTAAAGCCAAAGAAAAACACTTTTCAGTTTCCAGAATTTTTAGAAAAATAACACCCGAACCCTGGGGTCACGCCACACACCAAATCAATCACCTCGCTTCACTTTGTACCGGTTTCGCATGTGGTACGTAAAACGTAAAACTGGGGGTACAGGATTTCTTTCTGTACCAGTCGCTGTTTGGAAACCGTATCCGATGTTGACATTGAATCCCCGAGGAGATTTGAACTTGAAGGAGTCTAGTGGACCGTGTCTTCAAGCTGACCACCCCTCTATGACGGTCCCTTTCATCGGTGCTGTACTTTATGGGACTTTATGGTGCTGGAAAGAACACCTGGTCTACCGAGTCGAATGTCGGGGTCCTTTGTCAAAAGAGTTACCGAATTGGGTGGCTGTGTCTCAACGGGAACGAGGCCCAGGTGGTATAGGTCGAATTGTTGAAGGATGGGTCATATTTTTTTTTTAAAGGGACATGGTGCCACTTAAAAGAAAATCTTTAATTCTGACATTCAATATAAAATTGATGTTTTATTAGTTTAATCTGTATTTAAAAACAATATCTGACAAAAAATATTTTTTAAGTTTTTTTTTAATTATTTTTAAATGCTAAGGGGTTTTTTAAATACAAACATTTTAACACATTTTTTTCTCTCATTTTTTTAAACGGTTCTCTGAACAAGCACACAAGCTGGAATATATATGTACATACCATTCTCATTACTGCATTAATACCATTCTCATTTTAAACTGCTATACATAAGAATTGATATCCAATTTTGATTTATCTTCAGTAGTTGTTTCATAAAATGCATTAATCTAGAAAATCCCAAATTTTTGTTAGCATATTTGAAACATTTCGACTTTGGTAGTTTTTTTTTTATAAAACAAGTAGTATTACTTTTGAAAACAATTTTAATACCAATTCTTAATGTTAACATATTTGACAAACTGAACAAAAAATTTCTTAGACTTTTATAGATGATTAAAAAAGCCTTAAGGGTTTTGAAAACTTGTCATTGAGAAAAAATGATAACCATGAAAAACACATGTAAAGTTTTCATTCGTTTGCATTTTTATCATACCTTTCCGCATAAAAAGAGTAATAACTTTTTTAAAAATATAGCTTCACTTTTAAAACTTGGTAGCCTTATTGAGAAGATTCCAAATTTTAATTTTAGCAAATAAAAAAAACGCAACTTTTGCCGCAATTTTGCCAAACCTAGTTTGGAAAAGAACAAAGAATCTCATTTTGGACAAGGTGAATTCAAGGAATTCCTTAAAACAATATTATTTTTGTAGATACCCCCTTAACCAGCCTAAATTTTAATGAATAAACTGAAGAAGTGGAATTAATTAAGGTTTGGATGAACATTTGATTGCACATTTATACACATAATTTTTCATCGACGTCACATTAATAATTGAACGATAACGGAACATTTAATCTTAAGCTAAATTTTAAAGTTCAGATGGAAAAAAAAGCATCCAATTAAGCGGAGCCCGGTTAATTGGATGCCTACACAGCAGGGAGCCTACACAGCATCAAAATAAAAATAAAAAAGACATCAAAATTACATTAACCCTTTGAGTCCCAATGAAAATTTGACATAGCCATTGATGATATCAAAAAGCCATTGTTTATAGCCATAGTTTTAGCCAGCCAAAAGTTAATAGCCATTGATGATATCAAAAAGCATATCATTCCATTCTTCAAACTTTTTTCGATTGGAAAATAATTTTATTAATCCCCATAGATGTCAGCCCTATTACTTTTTTAAAAATTATGATGCCAAATAGCATCACTTGGACTGAGAAGGTTAAAATAACAAAAAAAAATTGTCTTTTTGTTTCACAATATAGATGACTAAAAGACGTCATTCAAATTAACAAATAAGGCTGCTGAAATTTATATAAAAGCGTCATGTGGGATGTCAGGATGCTTTCCATGTACGGTAACCATCATACTTGTTGCATGTCAATTAAAAATGTATATTGCAACCAGAACTTGTGAAAAATCCTTTAACATACCTTGCATAAATATAACTCTAATATTTTGTGATTAAAAAACACCCCTAACATTTTTATCTTTACTCGTTGTCAAGAAGTGCTAAACTCCTCGCCAACCTAACTTGGGTAAAACAAAAGAGTAAATAGTTGGAACCTCTTGTAAGGTAATATTTACATACAAAATGATCTGAATACAGTTTAACTAAAATACACTTTTCATTCTGATAAAATTGAAAAATTTTCTTAAAAAATATTAAAGTCTGTTAGACCTTAAACAAAATTAATGTTTTAAACATGTTTTCTGGATGGATTCACAAATAATTTATGGAACTCTTTACATGCACGGAAGGATCTTCTCCATAGCATATTTCTATTTACCCAACTTAGGTTGGCAAGGAGTGTAGTACTAGTGCGTTGTCGGTAACTGGGGTTGTTATTCTATCCCCCAATCATTCTTAACCGAACGAAAGTTACAATATGAAATACCTTTTCCATTTCTGCCACTTTACGATCGGTCTTTATTTTATTATTATATTCCCGGCCGGTTCTTTATTATTATTCCTCAATCTTCAAAGGCAGCCGCCAACGTGAGATGAATGTATAATGCATAAAGAAGCGGCAAGGATGTTGTTTTGAAGCTCCCCGATATGTGCTATGGTCAGATGCCGTGTTTAGCGATGCAGCAAAATAACAAGGTAGCCGGTTCTGAAGGGAATAATAAATTCATTTATTATTATTTTTAGTTTTTCTTTATTTCGAAGTTAGGATCGTTTATTGAACCACCGGCTGTTTATGACCACAGGTGAATTTAATATAGTAATACATTCTGAAAGGTGTTTATAGTATTCCATTTTTTTTTTTTTTTTTTGGTGTTTAGAAAACATGTTGAAAAAGTATGAGACTACTTAAAAATTCAATTAATTGAGATTGAAATTATAATAAATGGATTTAAATGAAATAAAGAAAAAAAAAGAATTAAAGATATTATGAGCAACAAATTCAAGCGTCATTCGAATATTTAAACTAGTTTAATCAAATGATAATAAAATGAATTAAAAACTGAAATAAAATTTAAAGACATAATTTAGAATAAGTAGTGAAATAATGTCTAAAATTAAATTATGTTTTGGGAAATCGAATGAATTGCATTAAAATACTCGCACTTTAAAGAGAATGAAAAATAATGAAATTGAGTGCAATGGAAATAAAGGGAAATAGTAATAGGTGAAATTAAGTGTAACCGATATCAATAAGGATAATGAAAATAGGTATACTATGAAATTAATTAAAATAAGTTAAGTGCGCTAAGGTTAATTGGCGTGTTTCAGGTTATTTTGTTCATTTTTTAATTCTTGCATTCCTTCGATCGGTAAAAAGCAAAACATTTCAGATCCACATGTAATCAAGGAATATCTTTGTAAAATATATATTGGACGTCATTTCAAATTGATTATACCGCAAAAATAAATGTCTTTTAATTTGTTATTTAAAAGAAATAAAGTTTCACGAGCGATTGTTGTGAATGCCAATAGTGATTTAATTCTAATAAAAATGACTTTTTATGATTTTTTAAAAAAAGCAATAAGCATTAAATTTTGAAATTTTTTTAATAACTGAAGTACTTCGTATTCAAATTTTTTCTGATATATTCAATGTCTCCTAATTCTGATGCATTGAATTTTTTGACGGATCACGCTTGCTTGCAGCATTAGTAATTAGAAAGTTGGTAGTTTGTAGCTTATGAAAGTTGGTGACGGACAATGGAAATAGTACACTCTTAAAACAAACGAGCGATTTTAACTCAGTCGGAGTTAATTTTCACTCCTTTCGGTGTCGAAAATACTTGCGATTTAGGGCGATTGCGAGCGCTTGGAGCTGCTGGGAACGGATTCGAATCCCGGTAACGGCATGGATGTTTGTGTTTGTCAATAAATGTTGTTATTTGTCTATGTGTTTGCGTCGTCCTTCTTTGTGTGTCTCTTGTGACTGTCTCTTCTGGCGAGCGGGGTAATGGTCTAAAACTCTAAAAAGCCCACACTCTTTCCTTCTAGAGGGCGCAATCACTGTCATTTGTAAAATGAAATACATTAGAATGAATTACAATGGATTTAGAGTTTTGAATAAATTTTAAAGGGAATCTAAATACATTTCGGAAATCGGCATTATACACTCTTAAAACGAACGAGCGATTTTAACTCAGTCTGAGTTAATTTCACTCCTCCAGTCTAGAAAATGCACTTCTCTTATAGGAGTGGATCTTTTGTGTGTTAAACCTCCGACAGGATCACTCCAAACGAGTGATTTTAACTCAGTCGTCTGAGTTAATATTCCCTTGGAAAATGCATTTCTCCTACTGGAGTGGATTTCACTCTTTTGATTTAGTTTAGGAGTGTAGCTTATTCAAAACAGTGCCCCCCGTCTGGACGATTTCAAAACCAGAAACATATTTGCACTTCCCTGCATCTTATCAATGTCACTATACTTCTCGAGTGACGCGCAGTTGCCGACAAAAGGCTCCCGCGTGTTGACATTTCTCATTCGTGGGTGTGGTGCGGAGAGTCTCTGATTTGCCATCCCTTTCAAGAGACGCCGATTTCGTGGAGTGTTTAATCTCCCCTGGTTTATCTGGCGAAAGCTTTGGGTTGGAGTTTGATCGCTCTCAGATTTGTCCGGCCTGCTGTTTTGTCTGACACAAAGGTCTTTTGGTTTGTGTTTCAAAGTAGACTTGCGAAATTCCAACAACTCTGAAGCTGTATAATTAAAAACTATTGTATCCAAACTTATAGTAAGGGGCTGTTCATAAATGATGTCACACTTTTTCTCCATATTTTTGACCCCATCCCCCCCTTATGTCACAAAGTGTCACACTTCACCATACCCCCCCCCCCCCCCTATGTCACAAAGTGTCACGCTCCTAAAAAAATTTTGCATAGAAAAGAGGTCATGTATAGAAAGCAGGGTTTTAAGGTACTGGATCTTTAAACTATTTACATTCAACAAATGAACATACTCCCTGGGAGGAACAGCGGAATAGGCGATGGTAAGAATCTAGAAGGACTGTTTTTCTGATTTTTTTCAGTTTCTGTTAAGTAGTAAATTTTAATAGATGTTTGTGATGTCTCACTTCTTGTAACCCCCCCCCCCCCCCTTGTCACAAAGTGTCGCAGCTAAGTGAACCCCCTCCCCCCCCCATCTCAAGCGTGACATCATTTATGGATGTCCCCTAATTTAAACAGATGAAAATTTGATCTACATTTAAATAACAAAAGAAGGCTTAAAACGTACGGTGTTTATGCCTGCACCGTAACTGCACGACATTCAGAAACGTTTCTGATTTTTGTTAAAACTTTTTTTCAAAAATTGGTTTATCTGGCGAAAGCTTGGGTTGGAGTTTGATCGCTCTCAGATTTGTCCGGCCTGCTGTTTTGTCTAACACAAAGGTCTTTTGGTTTGTGTTTCAAGGCAGACTTGCAAAATTCGATCAACTCTGAAACTGTATAATTAAAAACTATTGTATCCAAACTTATAGTAAGGGGCTGTTCATAAATGATGTCACACTTTTTCTCCATATTTTTGACCCCATCCCCCCCTTATGTCACAAAGTGTCACACTTCACCATACCCCCCCCCCCCTATGTCACAAAGTGTCACGCTCCTAAAAAAATTTTGCATAGAAAAGAGGTAATGTATAGAAAGCAGGGTTTTAAGGTACTGGATCTTTAAACTATTTACATTCAACAAATGAACATACTCCCTGGGAGGAACAGCGGAATAGGCGATGGTAAGAATCTAGAAGGACTGTTTTTCTGATTTTTTTCAGTTTCTGTTAAGTAGTAAATTTTAATAGATGTTTGTGATGTCTCACTTCTTGTAACCCCCCCCCCCTCCCCCTTGTCACAAAGTGTCGCAGCTAAGTGAACCCCCTCCCCCCCCCCCCTTCAAGCGTGACATAATTTATGGATGTCCCCTAATTTAAACAGATGAAAATTTGATCCACATTTAAATAACAAAAGAAGGCTTAAAACGTACGGTGCTTATGCCTGCACCGTAACTGCACGGCATTCAGAATCGTTTCTGATTATTTTTTTATAACTTTTTTTCCAAAAATTGGTTTATCTGGCAAAAGCTTAGGTTGGAGTTTGATCGCTCTCAGATTTGTCCGGCCTGCTGTTTTGTCTGAGACAAAGGTCTTTGGTTTGTGTTTCAAAGCAGACTTGCGAAATTCCAACAACTCTGAAGCTGTATAATTAAACACTATAGTATACGAACTTATAGTAATTTAAATAAATGAAAATTTAATCTACATTTGAATAACAAAAGAAGGCTGATAATGTACGGTGTTTATGCATGCACCGTAAGTGCACGGCATTCAGATACGTTTCTGAAAAAAAAAAATTATAACTTTTTTCTTTTTGTTGGATAACACTGACATTCAAGATTTCGGCGCCGCCTGGATACGGACAATCCATAGAATTTCAGATGAGGAGCTTTTAGAGGAAAAGAGGATTGTAAAACGGAGGTGAAGATTTCATTCCAAAAAAAGAGAGCGAGAGAGAGAGAAAAAAAAGACTGTCTTGTTTGAAAGAAGGATTTCCTTATTAATTTTAAACTTTTTTTTCCATTTTATTTTGTTTACATCAAAAGGTATTTTGTTATGATGCAGATTCATTGTTTTGTTTGGAGCTTAAATCAAATTCCGAACTCTGCCTGATAGTAGTGTTCATTTAGTTTCACAACTAACGACTTTGGAACGAAGATAGATTTAAATAAAAATATTTTTTTTTCTCTTCCTTCAAGTATTACATTCAAATTTCTAATAACTGCTTCTCTTCCAACTCTGCTATCTCTGCTTCATATCTTATTTATTTAAAGTTATCAATCAAATACTTTCCTGAATTTTGTGTGTCATTTTAATTTAATTAATGTGTTATAGACCATGGATATTAGAGATGTGGAAACCCTGTATTTTAGTGTATGAGATATTGAGAATAAAAATTCAATAATATGGTGGCATCCAGGTCACTATAATTTCTTTCCCATCTTGCACACTATTTCGTCTTATATGCGAAACTTACTTTACAACTTCGCTTTTTTACTTTCTAAGAACTATTACTCAAATTCCCACGATAGTATACCTCCCAATTGTTGCCTTTATCCACGTTATCTGGCAAAAACTCTTCGTCGCCTGGTCCATCCACAAAGTAAACACAGACCACCGGCTGGACACAGTACTGATTGCACGTCTCTTTTATTTATTTATTTATTTATTTAAAGTTATCAATAAAATACTTAAATTGTTGCAATTTTTAATTTCATTTATGTATTATACACATTGGATAGATACTTGTTGAGCATCCTAAATTTGAGTTTATGAGATGTTGAGACTAAAAAGAAGCCAACTCATAATATGGTTTCATTGAGGTCACTATAATTTCTTCCCCGTCTTGTATACTTATTTCGTCTTATATACGAAACTTAACAACTTCGCTTTTTTACTTTCTAAGAACTACTTACTCAAATTCCCACGATAGTATTGTTGCCTTTCTCCCCGTTATCTGGCAAAAACTCTTCGTCGCCTGGTTCATCCACAAAGTAAACACAGACCACCGGCTGGACACAGTGCTGATTGCACGTTGGCCCCCAGCTGGCACCGGTCCCAAGTGTTTTTGTCTTTACCTGAGACACCGCCTTCACTTAGCCGTATACTTATCTGTGGCAGGTAGAGGGAAGGTGCTTCCTGGAATCGCCAGATCCCTGGGGCCGATTCTGGGGTTGCTGTCTGGTGCAGTAATATGACAGGACAACGCCGGCTTTCACTCTTGAAAAGACCCGACTTCGGTGCCTCTGATGAGTTTGAAGAGATAGTAGTTAGGAATTGGGGAAATAGAGTTTGGTTTGTTGTGTGCAGGATCCAGACTGTATTTGGGATATTTTAAGTGGATTGCTTAGAACTGTGACGCCGTGTTGCGGTGTCGGTCGGTTGGTTTTTAGTGGATTGTGGAACTTGGTGGAAGTTTATTCAATATCCACATGATATAATAAGAAAAATTTTGTAAACTTAATAGTACAAGTATTAAAATACTAAATGTGAGGGCTATGGCTCGTTTAGGTCGAGCTATAGAGTGGTTTCTGACAGACGGACTAACTTTCAAAAACAACTTTTTTTTAGAATCAACACTCTCCAAAATGGGAAGAAAACAACAACAAAAACACCTTTGGATTTTTGACCCCATTGCATTGAAGCTTCATTATTGCATTTTATCAAAGGTAATTTAAAGCAAAAAAAAAATGTTTAAAAATGCTAATTTTACGTACATACCAGGCAATGGAGTTTTCAAATTGTATATGCAAATGCTCTGTAAAAACTGTTTTTCCTTTATGATAGTCATCGTACAGTAAATCCATTATCTTAATAGCAATTCAGCGCTTTTCGATATTTATTTTTTTATCCAAATTATGCATTGTATTTTTCGCTGTTCGTTCCGTGCTTAGAAAAGTGACGAATTTAGCATGTTTACTTACTTTAAAATCATTCACTTTTCCGCTCAGTGCCCAAGGGGACGTACATAAATTACGTCACGCTCATAGGGGGGAGGGAGGGGTATGCGACAACGTGACGGATCGTGACATGGAGGGGGGAGGGGTAATCGCTTGCGTGACGTAACGATTCAAAATTTCCAATTTTGCTAGGAAAATCAGTTTATTGTAAGAACCGTTTTTTAGAAAGAAATCTGAAATCTTTTTTTTATCATAAGATCATCATAAGAAACACTTAAACACAAAGGAAAATATCAAAAAGCAACTTTTTTTGAAAAAAAAAGGGGGGGGGTTGCGACAAACGTGACGTAATTTTTGGGGGAGGGGTTCGACCAAACGTGACGCAGCGTGACATAGGGGGAGGGAGGGGTCAAAAAATTCAAAATTTTGCGTTACGTAATTTATGTACGTCCCCCAATTTGTGTTATTTTTAGAGAAAAAAAGTTAGGAACTCCAAATATTGTTTAAATATGGTATTTTCCGTTTTTAGAGTTGATTTAACAAAGAATAACAAAATACTAAAAAAATAGGTTTTAAATATATTTTGTCAATATAATATTTTTTATTTGGCTAAATTCTATCAGTGTTTAAAATACAGTATACTTTACATACGCACAGAATCTAAAACAATGACCTTCTTTTATTTTGTTCATATCATTTGAACTTGCAGGACATGGCAATAAAAAGTAGCACAGTACAACCAAATGCACTATATCTAGTCACCCTACATTCTAAAACAAATATCCCCGGTAGCACAGCAGTATTGACCAATCTCGGCTCATATCCTATTGCCCGATGCATAATGGTCTACGTTTTACGGTAACCGGAAAAAAAAGCACAGGAAAAAAAAGCATAGGAAAAAAAAGCACGGAAAAAAAAGCACAGGAAAAAAAAGCACACGGAAAAAAAAGCATAGGAAAAAAAAAGCACACGGAAAAAAAAGCATAGGAAGAAAAAGCATAATTAGAATAAACTCATAATTATCGAGATGCATTGTTCATTAACGTCGTCAATGACGGTTTAGAAGAGTTGCGAATAGAAATTTGGATTGTGGCAGGCCGTACACAAGGGGGAGACACAAGGGGGAGAAGTAATGAATCATTTTGAAGTAATAATCGAGATGTAATTAACATATAAATTTTTTTCTGTTATAAATTATGACATCTGCGATATGCGACCCAACTTTCATACTTTTGTCCGTTTGTCTATTGACCTAGTGTCTGTCAGCGAATTTCCCATTAGATACTCAATTTTCATACTTTTTGTCCATCTGTCTGTACTTTCGGGCGGGCATATGCAATTTAATTTCAAGTTATCTCAATAAAAAAAATATATAGATACTGCAATAATTATGAAAATAATTAGTATTTTGGACGCCAAAGAAATTTTCATTTTCCAATTAATTACAAAATTAAATTTATAATTTAAACATTTGTATTTTTAAAAAAATTGAAAAAAGTAGTTGCCACTTTATGAAAACGAATTATTGCCACCCCACATTTGGCTATCACCTGACAATGTGTCGCCTAGTTAATTAGTGAGTGTCGATCTGCCAACACCTGGAACCACTTCTCCCCTGTTTTTTTTTTAATAGAACCCCAGGTCACTTCTTAAGCCCCTGTTACACGTGATGTAGAACTGACGGTTCCCGGTCTCCTTAAGTAAACAAGAGAAATCTGAAATTCGAAGAGAACCTGCATTAAGAGGTTCGGGGGTGTCAGACGTGATGGTTAATCGTAGGTTTTTTAAGCCTTTTTGTAGGGTTTTTTGGAGTAGATGAGCAGAGTATTTCCCTGCATTCTATTTGTTATTTACATCAAAATTTGCCTTTTATAATACATTTTCAAAATTTCATTGTATATGTCAAAGTGTTTTTTAGTATTTTTCCCGGAACGGTCAATAAAAATCTGTTATGAATTCAATTTTTTTGTCAGAAATTGAAGCAATTATATTCAATAATTTTAATATTTCTCCAATAACAATTAGTTCTAAATATTATATAAAATGGTTAATTTTCAAAAATTGACTAATAATTTCAAAGCTATCCATAAAAAATTCAAACTCAAAATTGCCAATAATATTTAAAAAATATATATATTTTCATTAACAGAGTGGGCATTGTATAACTTTGGACTTTTTTTTAATTATAATGATCCATTAACTGAAACTTTTTTGGGAGTCGAAAAGTTGAAATTAACCCCGCTAGGAATACGATACTTTCAGGCTTGAGTGGCGATTCTCACACTGGGTTTATATACGTCTAGCGGCCGCTGAACGTAACGCTGGAAGCGCTTTGACCTCTAGCGATTCGACCTTTGGTTGGCGAGAATTTGGCGAGTGAGATTGTAGCTCGGCGATTTTATTCATTGTTTAAAATCAACTAGATTATGGATGACGAAATTTTGATTGCTGCTTGTGTTTTACATTTAGAGAGCTTAGATAATTATCTAGAGGTAATTAGAAAATCCCCATGTCTCGGATTGTTTATAAACAGAGGAGGTTATTCACCACTCCATATTCTTTTGAAAGCCCCCGCCCCCGTAAATTTCGCTCCCCGACACGTCAAATTTCGATGGGGAGAAAGGCTAAAAAGCCACAGCGTTCTAGACTGGTACCAGTATTTGTGCCCCTCTACTAGAATAAGATATACCCTATGCTGCAAAAAAACCCTGTAAATTTACTTACTTTTAATTTTTAAGTGCAACAGCCGTATTTGGTGGAAAACGGTTTGACCCACTAAATAAAGGGCCTTATCTCAAATCTCCGTATTTTTACAGTTTTTAACTGTTTATACCATCTTTAAGGGACATGACTGTTTGAAAAAACAAAAAAAAAAAAAAAAAAAAAACAGGACATGACTGTTTTTTAACGGGGCATGACTGGTATCTTTGCTGCCGGTCCCTGCCCATTACTAATATTTTACGGGGAATTTTTTTTTTGTTTTTAAGTGTATAGGAAAGTGCATTTTTTTCTGGATTGTTTTTTTGATGACTGTCCTTTTCCGTACTTATATTTAAAACTTTTAATGCCGGAGTATTACTGATTAAAATCAGGTCAAATAAAAAAGTGTTTTCAGTATTGTCTGCCAAAAATTTAGAAATTATATGTATTAAAATAACTGATTAAGCTATTAACTCCAACCAGGTTTCAGTATTTTAATACAAAATCTTGTTTAAAAATTAATTGTATTGATTACGGGTAAGATATAAATAAGAGTTTCAATACTTTTATTAACATAGAAAGCATTTTATCATCAACATATTTTACAGTGTCAAATTTTGAATTTCATTCATTTATGTGATTGAATTTTATTTTATCAAAATATTGAATGCGTCCTGCTTTAAGTAAAAAAAATTAAGAAAAACTCAATACAATTCAATTCGATGTTTACATACTTTTTCGAAGGATCACTTAAAAAAGAGATAACACGCCAATATGTTTGCTATTTTCCTTATGGCAACCTTTCCTTTGATCTTGACCAAAAAAACCGACAAAAGTTGGGTTGGTGGCCTTGAGATCCAACTTCAGCGAGCTTTCGAATAAATACGCATAAAGCGGTTACCTTGAGATTCTCAAGGTAACCGCTCGAGCAAGTTGCTAGACGTATATAACGCCGGTATCATACCGGCGTTATATACGTCTAGCAACTTGCTCGAGCGGTTACCTTGAGAATCTCAAGGTAACCGCTTTATGCGTATTTATTCGAAAGCTCGCTGAAGTTGGATCTCAAGGCCACCAACCCAACTTTTGTCGGTTTTTTTGGTCAAGATCAAAGGAAAGGTTGCCATAAGGAAAATAGCAAACATATTGGCGTGTTATCTCTTTTTTAAGTGATCCTTCGAAAAAGTATGTAAACATCGAATTGAATTGTATTGAGTTTTTCTTAATTTTTTTTACTTAAAGCAGGACGCATTCAATATTTTGATAAAATAAAATTCAATCACATAAATGAATGAAATTCAAAATTTGACACTGTAAAATACGTTGATGATAAAATGCTTTCTATGTTAATAAAAGTATTGAAACTCTTATTTATATCTTACCCGTAATCAATACAATTAATTTTTAAACAAGATTTTGTATTAAAATACTGAAACCTGGTTGGAGTTAATAGCTTAATCAGTTATTTTAATACATATAATTTCTAAATTTTTGGCAGACAATACTGAAAACACTTTTTTATTTGACCTGATTTTAATCAGTAATACTCCGGCATTAAAAGTTTTAAATATAAGTACGGAAAAGGACAGTCATCAAAAAAACAATCCAGAAAAAAATGCACTTTCCTATACACTTAAAAACAAAAAAAATTCCCCGTAAAATATTAGTAATGGGCAGGGACCGGCAGCAAAGATACCAGTCATGCCCCGTTAAAAAACAGTCATGTCCTGTTTTTTTTTTTTTTTTTTTTTTTTTTTTTTTTTTTTTTTCAAACAGTCATGTCCCTTAAAGATGGTATAAACAGTTAAAAACTGTAAAAATACGGAGATTTGAGATAAGGCCCTTTATTTAGTGGGTCAAACCGTTTTCCACCAAATACGGCTGTTGCACTTAAAAATTAAAAGTAAGTAAATTTACAGGGTTTTTTTGCAGCATAGGGTATATCTTATTCTAGTAGAGGGGCACAAATACTGGTACCAGTCTAGAACGCTGTGGCTTTTTAGCCTTTCTCCCCATCGAAATTTGACGTGTCGGGGAGCGAAATTTACGGGGGCGGGGGCTTTCAAAAGAATATGGAGTGGTGAATAACCTCCTCTGTTTATAAACAATCCGAGACATGGGGATTTTCTAATTACCTCTAGATAATTATCTAAGCTCTCTAAATGTAAAACACAAGCAGCAATCAAAATTTCGTCATCCATAATCTAGTTGATTTTAAACAATGAATAAAATCGCCGAGCTACAATCTCACTCGCCAAATTCTCGCCAACCAAAGGTCGAATCGCTAGAGGTCAAAGCGCTTCCAGCGTTACGTTCAGCGGCCGCTAGACGTATATAAACCCAGTGTCAGAAAAACAACAACGAAAAACAGTGTCAATAGGGGGTCAGACTGAGTGGTAGTTTCTCCGGAAGTGGTTTTGCGTTTGGAAATCGGCACAACCGTTTGGAATTTGTATATGTCCAGTCGCTTGCGGATAAGTTTGCTTCTGCATTTTTTTTTTTTTTTTTGTAACCCGATTGCATGCTCATTGAAATTATCTTTTAATGCCCATATATTTGGAACTATATGAGGGTCCTTTGAGGGTTTTTTTTATGGAGGGGGCAGTATCTATAAAATATATTAATTTTCTATGCTAGTATTTACCAAAGCATCTATCGTTAATATCTGAGATTATTTAAACTTTTTTTAATACAATTTACACCGAAAAAAGCCGTCTATTAACTTAAAAAAAGTTTCACTGTCTTGAAATTACCCCAACCAACAACCCTTAACTGTTTCTGAAACCGAAAAAAAAAAATGCGTTTCTGCCACGAAAAGACCGCGTAGTGTAGGTTTCCTTTGAAGTTTACCGACTCCGAATGGATACGACGGTCCTGGACCGTCATATCCACCAAAAAGACCTCCATTCCACGGTCTTCACAGGTTCTGGGGTGTCAGACGTATACGTGTATACGCGGTCTATGACGGTGAACCTTCGGTTCTAGATCACGTCTGACACGGGCTTTAGAAAATGCCACTGTGGCCAAAGTGGATTGCAGATAAAGGGGGAGGGGGATCACCCGACTTTCTAAGGGGGTTGGGTAGAATTGGGTTTCGTTTGGTGACAATCGTAATTTATGGGACAATTTAAAAGCCTGTTTGAGGGAAGTGGGAGTTCTGGTCGTGGTTTGTATGGTATCACTAGGCTGTGAGACGTGTACTTTGACCAAATAACTAGTGCTGGTGACGATATTTTATTTAAAAACTAATGCATTTGCATGCACAAGAGCACATTGTTTGAAGTCAACAATTGTTAAAAATCAGAATTGAAATCTATGTTTGTATTATTGGAATATCTATATACATCCTGCCATTATGACTTTGAACCACTGCCGATTTAACGTGCACCAGTTTAATATACACGGCGTTAGTCCAAGAGTTTTTGTGCTCAACAGATAATCGAAAACAATCCTCTGCAAATGACCAAAACTGAAGTTTTAATATAATTAGCTAATTTATTTTTTTTTGAAGCTAGCAAAATATTGCTACAATATTTTTTAATGCTGATATCGAATTTGGTTTCTGCTTCGAGCCGAGCTACACTCAATTATGACTTCAGCTTTTTTATTATCTGAAAGAATTTGTTTTAAACTTTTTTTCTGGAGCTCATAATATTTTATTATACAGTATTTTTTTTAAAGTAAGGTTAGTTTGAATTATCGTCGTACTAGAGCTATACGAGGGTTATTGGTGACGAGCGCTGCAAATTAAAACCACGGTCAAGTGACGAGCCTGTACTCAGCGTAGGAACTTTGAATCATATTTAACGTGCACTACCTCTAGTCGGGGATATTTCGACGAACATTTTTAGTTGTAAGTGCCGTTTATATTTGCCCGGACCGAACCCGGGACCTTCCTCATGCGAGGCGAACACCTTGACTGACTGGGCCAACCAGCCTCTCTCTCTATTTTTTTAAAAATAGTTTTCATTGATCTTTAATATGTAAAATAAAGTACATTTCTCGGAAATAGATTCAGTTATTTTTTTAATAATTAAAAGTTTTTAGGCATATCGTTCTATTTGGCATTAAGCATTTAAAATATTCAACTATTTTCAAGTTTCAAACTTTACCGGTACCACCTTTGTTAGAATAAATTCCGTATGATAAAGTTTATAGTATATAGTAGTAAAATTCATAATGGTATTAATTACCGTTATACACTCTTAAAACAAACGAGCGATTTTAACTCAGTCTGAGTTAGTTTTCACTCCTCCAGGCTTGAAAATGCACTTCCCCGAAGGGAGTGGATCCTTTGTGTGTTAAACCTCCGACAGGATCTCTCCAAATGAGCGATTTTTTAACTCAGTCTGAGTTAATATTAACTCCTTTCCAGTGCCGAAAATGCACTTCTCTTACTGGAGTGAATTTCACTCTTTTGTTTTTAGAGTGTATAAAAAAGAGCTACGAAATAGGATTATTCATCATTCGATCTGAATAACCCCTTCCAAATATGTGGACAAACGTCATCAATAAACATAAGCTAAGATATCGGTAACTTATCTGTTTGTACTTTTTAATTTTGCATGCATTATGTTATGTTTCTTCCCTTTTTTTTTTGTCATACAACGATTCATTTCAAAGTACACTAAGTTTATAACGCAAAAGTCAATGTCAATCCGTCTGTCTGTACGTCACCCACTTTCATAGAGCAAACTATGCTGCAGACAAGTTTGACCTATCAACAAAAAAAAAAATAATAATAATCTGCACATTGAAAAGACAAATTAAAATACCAGATATTTTTTTTTAATTCGAAGTATTTCAGTGAGCATGTTTGACGCCATGTGTATGGTAATAATTACAGCGTTAGGTTTTTCAACACTTTGGTTCTTCTGAATTTACATTTGGTTGGGTGATAATCTGATCTAATTATTTTAATTTAATTAAAAAAATATTAGAAGTGCTAAGTAGTTTTGGACAAACATTTTCATCATTTAGAAAAACCGAAATGCTTATTTAAGGTGCAAAAGAAGTCAATTTTATTGCAATTAAATCAACATTGCCACTTCTAAAGTAACACATGTACGAGAAACTTTTTTTTATTTTACATAGAAAGGAATTAAACGAAATTAATTTATGTGGTATAAATCAGTTTTAGTGACGTTTTAGAATGTTCTTTGGATGGTTAATTATTTTTTTATTTATGTAATAATAAAGATGCAAAAAAGAATACAATTATTTTTCATAAAAAAACTGCAAAGTTTTGCTTCTATGTTTAAAACATTTTTACTAAATATCTTATCTTCGAACTCCAAATTAGTTTCACAAACGATAAATAACATTGATCAAATTTGGGAAATAAAGTCATTTGGCGACTAAAAGTTGTTAATAAGCGTTTTTTTTTTTTTAAGCAGTAATTTACGTACAGTTTTCCTCTAATAATTCGCATTTCTATTGCGAGGGACTGCAGCTTATCTATCTGGTTTTCACCACCTAGGGGGAAATCGAAATCGGTCGACCACCGACGCGACAGTGTTACCGTAAAGGGGCGAGGTGACCCCAGTTGGTCTAAGCAATCAATCAATAAGTGTCATGTACCCCCTCCCCCTTCCCCTCCGCATTGGGTGTGTGGCTTTACTGTTACGAAACAAGTGGGTTTGTAATAGTAAGTGCCATCAACAAATGTTTCTATACAATATTTTCACACATCAAAAAAAAATAAAAATAAAGTCGTTCACAGCTATCCAGCTATAATTAAAACTTTTAAATGCCAAAATTATCTATTTTCAAACAACTATTTAAATGACTTAAAATTAAATTTTAAGATGTCATAACTTTCTAACAGAAAAAAATAATACATTATTTATCTCGATTATAACTTCACCCCCTTATGTACACCCATACCACAATCCTAATTTATACTCGCAACCCTTCTAAGCCGTCATTAACGACGTTAATAAACAATGCATCTCGATAATCACGAGTTTATTCTAATTATGCTTTTTTTTCCGCGTGCTTTTTTTTCCTATGCTTTTTTTTCCGCGTGCTTTTTTTTCCTATGCTTTTTTTTCCGTGTGCTTTTTTTTCCTGTGCTTTTTTTTCCGTGCTTTTTTTTCCTATGCTTTTTTTTCCTGTGCTTTTTTTTCCGGGATTCACGTTTTACTGACCGACGCTGGGCAATCTTGGGGTGCAATATTGGTTTGAGTATTAGTTGAAAAAAAATTACAATCCAAAATTCTTGATACGCTTGCAAAACACTATAAGATTGCCATAAATTAAGTGTTGCACTTTTCGTAATTTCCGGCAGGGCCTGACCACGACCAGTTGGGGCCCAAGGCCCAGGTACTTTAAGGGGCCCCTTACCGAATGCATATGCATGGCCAACGAAAAGCTGAGGGTTCTCCCCGTTCTCCGCCATTTTCCGTTCTCACAACAAATTTGTCAAGACTTCCTTTCAGTTTTTTTCCTTATCTTTCAATGGTTGACGTCTTTTTCGCTTTGCAGCAATAGACTTTTAATAACGAGTTAAGCTGTTCGACAAGTACAAAACAAAAAAGCATTTTAATGATGGTTTGGTTTATTGGAACAAACACACTCTGGGCTACTAGCAATTCAAAACTATGATTTAAAATTACTTTTATGTAAAAAATACGTTTTCATAACTTTTGCAAAACAAAATGCATAGGTTTACAGCCAATTTTGGGGCCCCCCTAAAATCAGGGGCCCAAGGCCCGGGCCTTGTAGGCCTAGGCAATGATCAGGGCCTGATTTCCGGTACTAAACCCCAAAGAACGGGGAAATCTGGTTAAAATCAGTAAAAAATTATCGATTTCATGCAATATTATCCAAGTTTGGCCGATACTCATGCGACATTGGCCAAAATTATTGTGCTAACTGGGATATATTCCCATGAATCCATGCTTTTTTAATCTAGAATTTCATGATAAAGACCAAATTAACTACACTCTTAAAACTAAAGAGTGAATTCCACTCCAGTTGGAGAAGTGCATTTTCGACACGGGAAAGGTGTGAATATTATCTCAGACTGAGTTAAAATCACTCGTTTGGAGTGATCCTGTCGGAGGTTTAACACACAAAGGATCCACTCCAAAAGGAGAAGTGCATTTTCCAGACTGGAGGAGTGAAAATCAATCAGACTGAGTTAAAATCGCTCGTTCGTTTTAAGAGTGTATACTCTACCACAAAACCTAATAAAACCAACCTCATAATACAGTCTGAAACACAAATGGACTTTGAGCGTTGCCGCCATAGAAAAGTCACGGGAAGGAAATACTAGTCACAAAAACGTCATTATCTACTTTTTTTCGGCCCCCCTGCCTCCCTCGGGTTTCTTGGAAACCGGCCCCGCCCGGAGCTTCTCAGAACAACTGAAGAAAGGAAACTGCGGATTTATTTTGTCCACGCAGGATGGACGTAATGGGATTTTGAGAATGGTTTTTGGTTTAAGTGACCATAAAGTTAAGAATCGTTTGAATTTATTCTATTTTTGTAGGGTTAATTTTGTTTTGTAGTTGATCATAGACACCATAGTAACCCGAATTGTTATTTCTGTATTTTCTAAGCAGCAGTGAATTTTTTAAGAATTTTTCACTGGGCGACATTACTTATAAAATGGGGGGGGGAGAGAGAGAGAGAGAGCTGCGTTGTAAGAATAGGGTGAATATTTCAGGGTGATTTACTATAGTGAGGCTTTCGTTTTCCATAAATTGGGGAAAAAACACATTAATATAATTTAGTACTCAACTAAATTCACTGTGATTTCAGAGTGAAACGTTACGTTTTCATGGGTTGGGGAAAAATCATTATTAATTAGTAATCAACTAAATTTCTGAAAATATAAAAATAGCAAAAAATAGTTGAAACCTGCTTGAGATATGACATCCCAAAAGTGTTATTTTTGTCACATTGGTATTACTAGTCAATTTAACATACAACTGAAATAATATCAATTAAACCATTTCACACTTACTTTATTTTAAGATTTATTGACTAACATTTTAAGAAAGTGTCAAATTTTTGGTAAAACACAGCTGTACAACTGAAATTTAAAAACAAAAATGTAGGCGAAATTCGCATATTTTGTTTCAAAGCCCATAAATTTAATCTCTGAGGATAAGCTCAAATTGGCTACAACTTGCCTTTTTTTATTTAAAAATTTAAATTTTCACCTTAAAAATACTATTAAGGGTTTAACGGATGGGATTTTTAGTAAATTACGGTTATTTCACTGTCGCCCAGTGTTTTAATTTTCATATTTCTAGGCGACATTTTCCTTTCACTGGGCGACATTAGTGTCGCCCAGTCACTATGTTAAAAAATTCACTGCTAAGCAGGATGAAAGTAATGAGATTTTGAGAATGGTTTTTGGTATAAGTGACCATAAAGTTAAGAATCGTTTGAATTTATTATATTTTTGTAGGGTTAATTTTGTTTTGTAGGTGATCATAGACACCATAGTAACTTAGGTTAGCAATCGAATTTGTTTTTTCTGTATTTTCTAAGCAGGATGAAAGTAAGGAGATTTTGATAATGGTTTTTGATATGAGTGACCGTAAAGTTAAGAACCGGTTAATAATTTTTCCATCTTTGTTGGGGATGTTGATAATTTTATTTTTTGACCCACATACACCATAATACATATTGGAATCGAATGGTAATTTCCATATTTTTAAATAGGATTTGGATAATTTTTTCATAAGTAACCATAGTTGCTTATAATATGCCTGCATTTTAGATTGAAAATCAGTCGTCGTCATTTTTATCTCTCCCCCATATTCAAATTTAAATATATTCTTTAAATTTTTTTTTAATGTACCCATAATGTATTCAGAAAATGCTTTCAACTTTGCGCATGAAACATGAGAGGATTCACGAAGGAAACAAAGTAGATTATTGGCGCAAGAAGTTTATTTGTTGGTACAAATTGTATATAACAATTAGTACCAACAAATGAACGATATTTGCTCCAATAATCTACTGTTTTTCCTTCGTGAATCCTCTTATACCTTTTGTGTTTCTTAAAATTAGGGCAGGTTAATAGTAACAAAGTAAATGGTATTAGGAATTTTTCAAATACGTATTTAGTCACTTTAGTTACACTTGAAAACGGAATAACAAAAAATACGTCCACCTGTTTATATAAAGAAATTTCACTGGGGAATGTAGGCATCTAATTTAACACGGCGATGATGTAGTTATGGTGCCGATAAATAGAATGGCACTTCGTTCTTTTTGTCCGAAGAATACTTTTCCCTGATAAGATTACGCTGAAAATTGATTATTTAAAAATTCATTCACTGAGGCTCTCAGAGATATGATTCGCGATAAAGGGAATTCTTATCTGGGATAGAAAGATTTCATGAATGGTTCTCAGAATTTTATAGATGCATTGAAAAAAAATGTGGGGTGTTAGCACTCGGCGTTTCTTAATATGATACAGAATTTTTGCACTGAAATTTGAAGAATCGAAATTGGTATCTTTATATGCAGCATTATGTCTTTTTTTTTTTTTTTTTGCTTTTTCGTTTTCAAGGGTAACAACTAACGTGACTAAGAAATATTTTAAAAATTCTTACTACCATTTGAAGAGTACACGGGAAGAACCACTTGATTTTTTAGGAGTCTTACCTTATGTGTCTGCTTGGCGGACATTGGCGACAGGAAACCGGTTTTTCTTTCAATTCTTTATTTGCGGTACAAACGTGTGACTCGTGTCTCTGGCGTGAATCAGGCAATCAGGGTTGCCGCGAAAGAAAAACAAAGCGAGTAACCGGTTTCTTTATACCAATGTAGGCGATTTCTCGCTATCATTGCCAAAGAGGTTTATTGAGAAAAGCCCTCTTCGAAATCAAGTGGTTCTTCCCGTGTACTCTTCATTTACTTTGTTGTTGATTCAAATTTTTCTTACATTTTGCACCAATAATACAACAAAAATTATTTTGATACTTATCAACATATATTTCGAAAATTGCTGGTATAACATAGTTTTGGAAACAAAAAAAAAACCTGTTCTCAGTGGTGGATAAGAGGTCTCATAGAAGATCAAAGCCTGCTGTGCCTATTTCATCTTACGCAACACGCAGCCAAGGGCAATAATGCTCATTGCGGGTGTTCGTTTTAGTCGTTTGTCAAATTGATGCGAAACCCTCACTGGTTATATACCAAGTTAGCTTAGTCCTCAATTTTCATTTTATCAACCCATGGATTAACAAACCTTAATTTTAACAATTAGTATTGATTTTTTTTATAAAATAATAATTATTATTAATATTTAATAATACTTTTTGTTTTTATTGAATTACTAATGTTGAATAATATTATTTATTTTTACTGAATGATAAAATTATTTTTTGTTATAGTACTAGTAATTATTTCAAAATATGTTATTAATTATTCTTTATTAAACATTGTTAAATGTTTATGAAGCAATTTATTCACAATTAAATTAACATTATGCATACACAAAACAAAAATTACCCTTGACAAAACAAAATTAAACTTTCCATCGAGGGGCTGGGGAGCCCAGTCGGTTAAGCACTCGCTTAGCATGCGGAAGGTCCCAGGTTCGGGTCCGGGCATCGCCAAAATAGCTGCCGACCTATAAACGGCCCGTGCAGCCAAAAATGTCCGACGAATAATACCCCGTGTAAGGGAGTGCACGTTAAATATCCTTCAAAGTCCTAACGCTGCGTACGATGTCGCCCTTAACGGTTGCGTTGGGTGCCTATTCAGGTGTGGCTCGTCATCTGACTGTGGTTCTAAAATACGACGCCCGTCGCCAATAGCCCTCGTGTAGCTCTAGTGCGACGATAATTCAAACCAAACCAAACCAAAACTTTCCATCGTAAGTAGTCCGCAAGTGTCGTTCGTCTACCTAAACTGGAGTGTGAAAAGAGAAGCCCTTTAAAAAGGGAAACGACATTTTTGCGGCAAATCGTAAAGTTGGCGAGTTGCCAGCTGCGAAGAAGTAAGGAGGGGGAAGAGGGGGCAACAGAAAGAAGCTTTCTATGTTTCCCTTTGATGTAAGCCGCCACGCCGCACGCAAGCTGCAAACAAATGATGAGGTCGCCAAAATATCGCGAACTTCACATCGCGCTGGGTTGCTAGAATTGGCGTATAATGATCAAGTTGGCAAAAAAACTTTTTTATTGAAATAATTATTTTTTTTGTATCACACGGTAGGTTAGTATATTGTCGAAAATTAATCTGATTCAAACAAACATTTAATAAATGTAAAAAATAAAAATCATTGGTAATTTCAGTGTTCAAGTAGGTGGGGGTAATGGTTTGTGTTGTTAAGATTTTTTGTTTAAATAGACGATAAAATATGGGTTGGAAATTAATAAGATTCAAACAAACATAAAAAAAAATACATTTAAAAAAATCAATGTTAATGTCATATTTATAATTGTGGTATTAGGTATCTAACATTGCTAAATACTTTGATTTCAAAACATAAAAAATTAATGACATAAAATTTGACATTTAAAAATGTACAAAAATCAAAAGCAAAAAAAATAAACTTTTTTATTTGGAAATAGCTTGAGAATTGTCGTCTATGCCTTCTATGGTAATGCCTTCTATGGTTAATTGCCTTCTAAGGTTAAATATTTGTCATGGATATTTGATATTTGTCTTCCAAGTTTTTGCAAGGTACTCGGGCCAACCTGGCTGAACTCAATTTTCTGCAAGCGTATTTGCCTATCGAGGCAACCAAACTTGAAATTCATTTCAATAGATTTCATGCTGAATATTACGAGCCTCAAAATGACAATTAAATTTAAAATCTAGCTACCCAACATTCATTTTTAGCTTGACTTATTTTTGAAACGGGATTAATCTGGTCGATGTAATCAGAACCCTCATAATCAAGCTTTCAATTGATTTTTGCGGCGTCTCTGTGCGCAATTTTAAAGAAGAAAAAAGATAAAACTTACGGTACTCTGAAAAAAAAAATAAACTTGTGGAAGCCTAGTTCCCTCCAGTTTTGTGGAGTAACGTCACATCAAATTTGTGGAGTAAGGTTACAGAAAAGGGAAGAACCGAAACAAACAAAAACTAGGGGTGTCAACACTGCATGACTTTAAAATACCATTCAACAAATCAATACACACTTTTTAAGGTAATTTTATGCCTTAAAGCAATTTCAATTTCTTCAAATCCTAAAATGTTCTATGGTAGCTCCCCATAAGCCTGAGCAACCTTATTGAAAACCTTATTATAATCCGCCACGGACTAAGAGCTCGTGTACCAAATTCGAAGCTCTTTTAGTTCGAGCTGTAAAGTGGTTCATACAGACAGAGCAATGAACTAAAAAAGAAACACTTCTTTCGAATCTCCACCTTCTACAACGTGTAGAAAACACGAAATCTCCATTTCGGTTTTTCGACCCTATCGCAATACTTGCATTACCTTGTATTTCACATTAGGCGCGTTTACATGATCCATCGAATCCAGTGGAATGCCAAAATCCCCAAAAGGGGAAAAAGAGGACGAGCAGGATTTCTAACCCAAATGATGATCTGTGCTGTGGCCAAATCCATGGTATGAAACATCAAACCCTCCTTCATTGGAGGGTTTGCGAAACCCCAAAATGAACCCTGCAAATCCTGCAATTCCGGTTCTGTCTGGGAGAAAATCCCCAAAGAGGGAAAAATTGCTGAGTTTGCTCTTCAATCCATGGATTCGATGGCTCATGTAAACGCGCCTATTAGGTAAAATGAAAAAAGGGTTCTGACCGTGTCTCCGAAACCCCTTTCATAATAATCAAAAAAGTTATCTTTTGTTTAGGAAACGTCGGTGCCGCGGAAGACATAAAGCAGCGGCGTCTCCGGAGAAGCTGTCATCACTTACCACACAATCCCATAAAATATGCCACAGGAAAACCACAGAGATAGGAAAACAAGGCTTCTGTTCCACACTTGAGGTGGGATTTTTATTGTTAGAAGTTCATCCGTAGTGTGTAGTAGGCTCAGGGCCGGATTTCTAAATAGGCTAAGTAGGCTGTAGCCTAGAGCGGCAAATTTTTTGGGGCGGCAAATTTTACGTATTAAAGCGGTATTAAGCATAAAAAAATGTTTAAAATAAAAATACTAATATTTTTAGAAAGAAATATTTTACATTAACGCGTATATCGTAAACGTATATATAGCACTAATATTTAGTTGTAAACATGTAAGCTGGGATGACATTTGCAGCCTCTCCCCCGGATTTGGAAGTTCAAAGAAAAATGGTAGAACAGTTTAAATTTTTTTGCTATTTTCGCTTTTGATTTAGAGTGCATGTAGATGATTCTAATATGTAGGAAGAAAAAAAATAGTCTAGAAAATTATATGTGGCGGCATATCGATCGTAGCCTACAGGCGGCAAATCTTTAAATCCGGCCCTGAGTAGGCTCCTTTTTAACCGGACTCAGTTTAATCAGATTTCTGCTTTAACCCTTTATCTATTGATGGTACTTATGAGTATCATTTGCGGCATAGGCATAGGCAACTATAAGGCCGCTGTTTATTGTTCATTTGGGGAAAAAAATGGAGGGCAAAGGTGGAACTTTTTGATTGACTCGTACTGTTTAACACTCCGTGCCACCCCAACTTGGGTAAAAACGAAGAGTTAAAAGGCAGATAGAAAAGCGCAATTGGTCCGTTACTTGGAAGGTAATATTTTCATACAAAATGATCTTAATACAATTTAACCAAAATACACTTTTCATTCTGATAAAATTGCGAAATTTTCTCAAATAATATTCAAATCTGTTAGACCTTAAACGAAATTAATGTTTTAAACATGTTTTCTGGATGGATTCACAAATAATTTATGGAACTCTTTACATACGCGGAAGGATCTTCTCCATAGCATATTTCTATTGACCCAACTTAAGCTAGCAAGGAGTGTAGCATATTAAAGTCTAAGTAAAATAAATTCTTCTCATAAAATTTTACTTTAGTTAATTATAAGTAGAATATAAGAGAAATAGATAGTAGTGGGGATTTTATTAATACAGTATTCAATTTCAGTAGTAAATTATATTCATTCAACTAATTTTTTTTTACCATTAATCGACACAGACTAAACATAAGTTGTTAGAATCTAAAGCTTTTCTTTTTGGTATCAGTAAATCTAAGCACATAACATGTAGATAAGTTTTAATATGTAGATTGTGGATTCATTATTTCATGGTGTTTACTATTTGCATCCGCTGCCTAATTTTTGAATTAAAAAAAATCTTGGCGGTATAATTCCAATGTTAATTACTTTGTTCCGTATTAGTTAAAGATAATGATTACATTTCTAAGCAACAATAGCTTTTAAAGATACAAAAATGACGCAAGATCCTTTTTAAAAAAATCTCGACAATTGCATTAGGGAAGGGCCAGGCTGGAGCCCACCGGCGGTGTTGATGGAATTAAATGAGAAAACCGTTTGTCTTGCTTCCCAAGAACTGAACAGAAGAAAAAAAATGATTGACAGACATCATAAAAAATTCCCACAAAAGCTTCCTTTTATAAAAGCCCATTCCATCTATTTGTTATTAATGCAATTTCTCGGAGCTTTTACGATTATGATCTGCTATTGAAAAGACAGAAATTAAAAGAGGAACAAATAAAAGAACTTTTTATTCGCCGGTCACGGTTACAGTAAAATTGCTGTCACGAGATTTTTTTTTTTGGATGACGCAAAAAGGGATATTATTTGGCTCTTTCATGGTTGCCGCCAAAAGCTGACGCAGTGTAGCGTAAACTCTGAAAATGAATTCATTCATTAAATAACCCACCCGTTTTTATGCAACTGTATTTATTTAAAGTAAGCGTCGGCCGTTGCTTTGAGCATCGACGGCACGGCACTTAAAGGTAGCAATTTGAAAGTTTAGAAAAGAACATTTGTTTTAATTACAACTCCTACCTCATGAAACTAACGAGGTACAAAAAAGTTTAAATGGCGTCTTTTGCGAATTGGAAAATGCTCAAATATCGTCATCATATTCTTCCGAAAAACATAAGTAAGCTTGTAAGCTATATAAATAAAACGCTTAAATGACGTAAGCTTTAAATAATTATAAATGCCGAAATTTTCCAATAAATTAAATCAATAATAAGGTAGTTGAAGTAAAGATATGCAATTTTGAAACAAGCCTTGTATAGAGCTTCAAAATGAATCAGAAATATGAAAAAATATATATAATATAATTTTTAAATATGAAATCTCTTAAATTTAAAATATATATGTAGATTCCTAAAGTTAAATTTATATACTTGAAACAGGCCATATTTGAAACCAAAAATCAACTCTCAGAACAGTTTATAATTCGTTTAGTTATAACATGCTACCTTAAAAAGGATACTACCCTTTGTAAAATATAATTTTAAAAAAATTCCCATCATATAATATCATATTATATGAAGGGGTGGAAAAAAGGGCTTTATAAATCATCTTTATGTTCATTTGTATAACGAGAAAGATTTTAAAGTTATTTTAATATCTTTTCGGAGAAATACATGCTTTACGGTTTCTGTTAATAATCAAATAGTGTGTAAAGTATTCGTGCAACTCAGGATAGTTGTGTTTCAAAACTCTTTCTAATAATCTTACAAATGTAATATTTTACATTTTATATAATGGTAAAGTTTTTATTTTTAGTGTTAGTATTTTGTCATTACCAGTTATTTTTTTAAAGAGTTATGTTATTTTTGTTATTTTTAATTTTCAAAAGCCGAGCCACAAAATTATTATATATTATAATCATTTTATAAATTATTCCCTGGTCATGTGAATAAAAATTATGCATGTATTTAAAATAGGTTGTGGCATATGGCAATATGATAGGTCTTTAATGTCATATGTTATGTATGTATTAATATAAAAATTTTTTTGTTAAATATACAATGCTTATACTTGTATTGGATGTATCTATATGTGCTTGTGCCCTAGGCCTCAAAATTTGTTAGTCGTAATCGTTGCCTGTATAATAGTCAGATTTTTCCTCTTTTTTTTTTTTTTTTTTGATTTGTTAAAAAGGTTGGAATTAGATATCTATCTTTTACACCTTTGGACCGTATAATAAGAATTTCTATAATATTAAGGAAAGTTACGAGGAAAAAACGTTATTTAGTTCTTTCTGAATTAAGCTTTTCACACTTTTCATCACCATTTTTTTTCAAGATTTTCTTTACTTCACCTCACTTTAGTTAAGTAAGTTTACATTTTTGCTGTTCATTTAGATGTTTAAATCATGCATTGAAAGTGGAAGACCTTTTGATATACATATACAGGGGCGGACTGGCCCGGGCGGCTAGTCGGCGATCGCCGAGTGGGCCAATTGCTAAATGGGCCAAAAGAAATATTATAATATTCGTTTTAGTGGAAAAAATCTACAAATTCTTAATTAAGAATGTTCTAAAACGTGCAAAATAAGTGAAAACAACTTAATATTTTTGGAATAAATTTAAATTAAATTTAAAAGGCCAAGGGCGTACCCACCATTGAGCAGGGGGATACAGCTGCACCCCTAGAAAAAGCTAAGTGGGCCCAAGGTCCCACTTATTGGTCCCTGGGCGCCCCTTTATATATTTTATATAAAAGAGGCTGAATTTTTTTTTTCAAATCGGGCACAGGAGCATACTTTGCCTCTGAGGCCTCCTATATACATTATATATAAAAAGGGCCAAATGTTTTAAAATTGAGCCCAATGTGGTCCTAATTGGGCCCATTGGTCCACATTGCCTCCGAGCTATACATATTATATGAAATGGGACAAAAAAAAGTATAATACAAATAAATCTGATAATGGATTTTAAAAGAAATTGATATTTCGCATTAAGCAATACGTACATAAATTACGTCACGCAAAATTGTGACTTTTTTGACCCCTCCTTCCCCCTATGTCACGTTTGGTCGAACCCCTCCCCCTAAAATTACGTCCCGTTGGTCGCACCTCAGCCCCCCTTTTTTATCAAAAAAGAGTTGATTTTAATATTTCCCATTGTGTGTGTGTTTCTGAAATATGAAAAAAAATGCATAAATCGATATTTTTTAAAAAATTAACTTGGAAAAAAAAAGTAAACGTTTTCTAATACATGTTCTTAAAAAAGTGGTAGGGTTGTAATCGGATCTGTCAAATGACTAGTTCTGGATCTTTTTGGTGTTAGTTCATGTAGAATTGTAGATGCCAGTCCTCTGATTCCTCAAGATAGTAACAATTTTGCGCGTTACTACTAAGTTCCGTTAGGAAAAGGTCTGTAAAATGTAGAAAGTTAATATAATGCTAACGTTGTGGCATAAAATAATCTTCTCAACTACTTTCTGAAATTAGGTGTTCCTTATGATGATCTTATGATAAAAAAATACTTAATATTTCTTTCTTAAAAATTATATCTTATGTAAACAGATTTTTCTTGCAAAATTGGAAATTTTGAATAGTTACCTAACGCAAGACGCAAGCTATTACCCCCCCCCCCCCAAGTCACGATCCGCCACGTTGTCGCGAACCCCATTAATTAAATTCTTTAAAAAAAATCGTTATTTACAAAAAAATAATTGTGTTCAACAAATTATGGTTAATTGTTTTTATTTCGCACTAGAGGTGGATTTAAAAGAGAGCCACGAACCCATGTGCATTAAAATTGTTAGCGTCAGCGACCAGCGTCGTATATATATACATTATGGTATGGTGGGCCAAAGTCATGACTGCGCCGAGTGGGCCAAACTTAGCCAGTCCGCCCCTGTACATATATTTATGATTGTTTTAACATCGTTTAAAGACTCAATGATATCTCGTTTAAAAACGAAATAAATCTTCATTTTAAGTATTCTGTCAAAACATCACTGCCTTCTGAATTAAAAATTTTAAACTGTATCTTTATAAAACTCATTCAAACCGGCATCCCACCTCGAAAAGAACAAAGCAGCGTAAGGAAATCGAGGAGTGAAAGCTTGGAGGATACATCACGTGAAATACAGTAATTCTATTGCGCTATTTCAAAGCCATTATTGTTAGCACAATGGCTGTTTCCATAGCAACCAGTGGAGCTTGTAACCGCGTGTAATTTGAAACAAATAACAAATCGAAACTCGAAACAAAGCATTTCGTTTTTTAAATAACTTTAGCCACAAATACAATAAAAATTTTGTGTTTTATATTTTAACTAAATTTATTATTGTATTTCACTTTTGAAGTAACATGTCAAAAGTAAGATTTTCGTTTCAAAGTAATTTAAGATGTTCTGTTTGAAATGAGCCAATCCATAATGTTTGTACCTTGCATTAAGTTTGACTCATTGATATTATATATAGTGTATTTTTTTTTTGAAAAATATAATATGATTACTATGCATCGAAAAATATTTGCATTTAAGATTGTACTATGATCCTGTGTATTCTATTTTTAGAATTCTCAAAGGTCCCTCATAATGAAAACTATCGACGTAACTCCTGGAAAAAGAGAAGAAATACGTTTTATGTCCCAAGATCTTGCTCGAAAATTAATGTATGTTTTGATAAACCTCCTTTTTTATCATGCAATTTAAATGAAATAGCCAAAGTTAAAAATGCTATGGTCTTTGTTTTATTTGTTATGGATAGTGCAAAAGAAATTAAATTGAACCGCATTTTTTTTGAAATTGTATTTTAAATTATTAGTTTATTATTATTGTATATTTATTATTTGATTTTTTTAAATGATAAATATTTAGAAAATAAAAGCTGGTTACTAATTAACACAATAAGTTATTAATTATAAACCTTAAATCTGCTTTGATAAGCTGTATTTTTTTCTTTAGATTAAAGTTCTGAATTTTATTATTTGTTTCGCAGCTTAGGTTGACCATTTTTATTTGTTTCCTGTAAAAATGCATCAGAAAGATTGTGTTTAATAATTATATTCTCCTATATTTCCACATTTTTTCAATTTTCAAACATACAATTAAGGTAGAACAAGAACAGGCCTTGTGTGGTAAAGGGTTCCCTCTAAGTCATTAAAAGAAATTTATGCCAGCAACATTTAAAAAAAAAGTTATATTAATCTTAGTTATAAGAGTTTTCGAATGGCTTTTGTTGTAGAGTGCCTCGGAGAAGCCCTAAACATTTCAAAGGACTTATAAACCAAAAGAAATTAGCTGATCTACAAAAGGCTGCATCAGTAACCATCAAGGAAGAAGAGGATGCAAAAAGATTGGAAAAGCAAAGAATGTTAGAAAAACTTCAGGTAATAAGGTACTTAGTTTGAAAGGTAACTTCTGTGTTAGTAGAGGCTTATGCAGTAGTTTGAATTTCTGAAAACTGTTGTATAGTTTTAATATGAAACTTTTGGCATGGTCATAGCATTTATCTATGTCTTGGCCGTATCTGGAGAGGCCCTTTAAAATTTGCCACCTTCAAGAATCCTCAGGGGTCCCGCTCCAGATAGGTAGACCCCCTACTCGATAGCTCAACACACCGAAAAAACCCTCTAAGTCCTAAAACTTAAGAACTGGAAGGGAGTTGCCATGGACAGGGAGAGCTGGAAAAGGCATGCTGTTGAGTCAGCCAAGGCCTGCAAAGGGCTGTTGGGCTCCTGAGGAAGAAGATTTTGACATGGTATATATTAAGTCTTGTTGCCCAATGGTATTATGAGTGGTTGCCCTTGAGGCAAAAGTCTGTGGGTTCGAATCTTACTCCTGGGAACCTTCTGATCTGTTTAAAGCAGTATATCTTAGTCATTTGCTTTTTAGTAGCAACAATAAAAGACATACCATGCTCTCAAATAAGCTTAAAAATACTTAATATTAATTTAGATTATAGGTTTTTCAAAATATTTATATTCTTTGAATTGTCTCCCATTCAGTTCCCTTTCCAAGCGGCCATGCCATGAGCAAAAATGTATGGTTTTTTTTCCTTCATGAATTTTAGAATTTTTAAAATATCCCATTTGAAAAAAAAAATCCAAATCAGAATTACGCTTATTTTTAAAAGTGATCTAAATCTAATTATTTCTGAATGAAAAAGAGTAGAATACCAATAAAAATTCCTTATTTATAAAAGGTTAAAAATGGTGATGCTAGGAAGTTCTGGTGCATAAAAAAATTAAAGCTGGAGGGTAGGCTTAAAAGGTTAAAAATTGTAGATTCATTTTCAAACTATGTTTTTTTAATGATTTGTCCATTCAATGAATAATATATATTTTTTAATTAAGAAAGAACAAGAAGCAAGAAAAGCAGAGTTTGAAGCTTGGGATTTAGTTCGAAAGAAAAATGAGCCACTCAGTGAATTGGAAGAGGAAGCCAAACAGAAAATGGAATACATGCGGCAACATGCAAATGAAATTATTAAAGAACAAAATGAGGAAATTAAGGAAATCAACAAGGTATCCATTTTATTCCTGTTTTTTAATGCGTTATCCTGTTTGCGGGCTATAAATGCTCAATTGATTTTGGAAATATTCAGTTTTTATTGTATTTACTCTTTCAATTAAGGCGGGCTGGAGAGCCCAGTCGTTAAGGTGTTTGACATTCAAAAGGTCCCATGTGTATGCAAGAGTGCAGGTTTAAGCCCGGTCATCGGCAACATAACTGCTGACCTATAAACAGTCTGTGCCGCCAATAAGTCCATGAATAATAGTCCTTGTAGGGAGATGCACATTAAATATGTTCCAAAGTCCCAAGGTTGTTTATGATGCTAATCCTAAAAGTTGATGCTCTGTGACGAGTGAAATCTCTGTCTCCCCCTCCCCACCCCTCTTTGAAGGGAAGAATTTTGTAGTTGGTCATTGTTGTAGAACCCATTCAGGCAAAATACAAAGGGGTTTGGACTGAGGGATCCAAACTGCTTGGCTGTTACGTGATTTATTTGAAAACCCTTATTTTTACTAGATGCCTGTTGTTGCGGGGCTTATAATGTGATACTGATATTTAGAAATGTAAACAGATAAGGAAAAACATTTGTAAATGTAACAAAATTTTTAGTTACTTCGTTACTGCTAAACTCAGTTCGTTTTAGTTACTTTCTGAAAATTGTAACGGCGTTATCCAAAAAAGTAATTGTTACAAGTAACGTGTTACTCCAATCTCTGTATATTTTTATCCAAATTTAAGTTATTATACTTTTGTAGAACTAACAATATTAAAATAAGCATTATTCTAAATACTGTCTTTTATTGTATGCTGTTAAATTAGTAACTAAAATTTTCCTGGATGAATCTAAAATTTTGTCACTTATTTATATTCTTCTCATGTGCAGCTCATTTTATCAGCTAAAGTTCAAGCAATCAGAAATGCCCAAATAGAGGAAAAGAAACTTATCCAAAAGGAGTATGCTTTGGCTGAGTCCAATTTAGATGAAGCCATGGAAAAATATAGGAAGGAAGGGGTTTTAAAGGATCGAGAGATTCAGGAACAGAGGAAGGACCAAGCTCATCAGTAATTACTGTTATTGGTTCAAACTGTTTGTCATTCTATACGTTTAGTACCCTATATTTTGACTTTGGATTTGTATTATTAGGTTACAAAGTATATTTCTTATTAAATGTTTTGGTTACTTGAAATTATAATTGTTTAATAGAAAATGCCCTTTGTGGAAGTTTATAGCACTAGTGTTTATTAGCTTGGTAACTTTAATGTAAAGCTCTAGATTAGCGGTCGCCGGTCGCCAACTGGAGACTATTACATCGAAAGTGGCTACCTAAAAATCTAACCCCTGTCGACAAATGTGGCGATCATAATTTTTCCTTTTGTTCAACAAATAATTAATACTGAAGCTGCAGTTCTAAAAAACGTTCCGATTCGATTCTGTCGGAAAGAAAGACTTTATGACAGTTGTTGCTCATCGATGAAATTTTCCATCATCATTTTTTGTGTGACGTCACTGAGTCATTTGTGTGAAGTAAATGGAGCTGGGCGATGAAAATCTTAAATGCAAATTTGATTTTTAAATTTTAGCTTTACGATTTCGGCAATCTACAGGTGATTGATTTACATCTGATTAAGATCTCAACTATTCATTTAAACAATTTTGATATGAGAAAATTTCATGAACAATCGTGGGTCGTGGGCGACATCCAGAATTCTCCGAAACTAATAGTAGTTGAACTGATTCTACATAAAATAATTTTCTCCCAACAATAATGGCCAATCACATAATACTACATATTTTGTATGATACTTTTTTTACTATCAATCTTTTCATATCAAGAATGTCATTAATAAAATTTTCTTTTGTGGAATATCGCACTTTCTTTTTGTCGTATATACTTACATTTTAAACTGGTTTCTAAAAATCCAAATGTGGCTACCATTTTTTTTCACTCTGGTAGCCACTGGCTACTATTAAAAATTCCCAGTCTAGAGCATTACTTTAATGTCAAACTTATAATTTTTGTATTGTTAAAAATATTTGTAGAAGTCAGTCGACATCTTTGATTTACAAAATAAATCAGGTTATATCTCAAATAATTGGAAACAACAACAACTAATTAAAATCTAAGCCAATACCTCATATTTACTAAAACAAAATAATTTTTGGAATAATTTGTTAACTTTATTCCATTTAAAAAATATATATATAAAGTCTTTAAGCTTTTATAAGCTGTAATTGACACCTAATTACTTTTCCAGGGCAGTTTCTAAACTACATGAACAAATAAAGGAAAATGAGGAACGTAGGATATTGGAGGAAGAAAGGAATATCAGAGAAGGAGAAATACTTTTAAAGAAATTGAAAGCGGAGCAAATGAAAGATTTAAATGAAATGAGAACTCAACAGCTGAAGAAGAAGACCATATTGGTAACTTATTAAATAATTATCATTAAATTTTTCTTAAGTAAGGTGTTTTCAGAATTAACTGATATTTAATTTGAATATTTTTTAAAATACATATTTTTTATTTATTATTCACAATATATTATACTCACTTCTTTGATCTTTTGTTTTAAATGTGCTCTAACTCCATGTGGAGAATCCTTTAAGTAGATTAGCAATTCCTTGCTTAATTTTATTTTCAAATTAAAATTTATTTAAAAAATGTTTTAAAAATGTAGACTTCTTTAATTTTTTTAAAAAAAGTTTTATTAATTAAATTACAATAAAATGTTTGGGTAAAAACTTATTTTTTATTATTGCCTAAAATTCTTGATAGAGTTCAATAACATAAAACATAATTAAGGTAATTTTGTTTTTGAAAATCCCCAAAATAAATGCTTTAATATTTCGTTTTCAGGAAGAATTGAAAAAATGCAATGAAGAAATACTTAAAAGAAAACAAATTAAAAAGGAGGAATCTGAAAAAGAAGACAAAATGCTGGCAGAATACCAAAGACTGAAAGCAGTAAGTTCCGGGTCAAATACCATTTAATGAAACAATAAAATTTTATAGGTTATTTTAGATTTTGTAATATGTGTTGTCTTGAGAGTATTACCTTTCATAAAAGCAGCCCTAACAGAAGTAAAGAAAAAATTTGTCTTTTTGATTTTTTGCTATGCCAAAAAGAATTCAAAATAACCAATATTTTTTCAAATTAATCAATAAGTAGCTAAGAGAAGTTTCTGAAAAGTTGATTTTACTTGTTAAAAATAAATAGGTAATAGTCTTCAGTTTATTCATTTCTTTAAAAGCAACACAATTTCTCCTACACAACAAATTTTAGTAAATATAAAGTTACAATTTTGATTTAGTAACATTTAAGGTTAATTTTTTTATTGTTTAAAAATGCTTGTTGATGATTTAAAAAAATCTTTTACAAGTGAATTCTTTTTGCACACTTTAAAAGACGCCAAGCAAAATAATACTCTTAAAACTACATGAAAATATTTTTAGATTGTTTTTATATAAATGTGGTGCTATGACACAGAGAGGCGGTTGCATCAGGCAACAATTCTAGAGGCAGCATTTTCGGGTTAATTTTTTTAAAGAAAAACCGCAGCCATTTATTGACTTTAAAGAAGGAAAAGGCCACTTTGGAACCACTTTCAGAAGAAAATGTTTCTAATTCTCCTAAAATAGGGAATTTATTTAAAAAGCCGCAATTCTGAGAAAAAGTTATGTGGGTTTACGAGTATCATCGGATCAATAAGTTAATTTCAAAAAAAAAAAAAATTACAATAGAAAAAATAATATGAAAAAAATTAATATGTCATAACAGCAAATTGTTCAATGATTAACATTCATTTGATTGACCTGCATTACTTAGAATTTGTAAAAAGTAAAATTTTGTATCTGCTAATATACTTACTTTTTGTAAAGGGCGGTATTTGAGACTTACGTCATGTGGGAAAAAGTACCACACAGCCCTGTTTGACCCCATGGAGTTAACACCCATAAGCTTTACCACAATATATTTGTTTTAAATTAACTTCAGGCCCAAGATGAGGTTAGAGATGCCGCTGAAAAAGAAGCTAGGAATAAAAGGGAGTTGGAATTGGCTAAACTTGGCGAGAGACAGGGAAAAGCCTCAGGCCTTTACGCGGAGCAGGTAAGAATTGTTTTTTGATAGCAAATAATTATCATTTTCATATAGGTTTGATCGACCGTCATATAAACTTTAATATAAATTAACACAGATATGAATTTGCAGCAATTTATTGTATGAAATTAATGGATTCATTCTTTGACGTTTCCTATTTAAAAATTTCTGGCGAAAAATACTTTGTGTGGAGGGAGTGAACCTTAAATATCCTTCAAAGTCCTAACGTTGCATATGACGTCGCCCTTAACGGTCTAGTTGGGTGCCTACTGAAGTGTCGGCTCGTCACTTGACTGTGGTTCTAAAATATGACGCCTGTCGCCAATTACCCTCGTGTAGGCTCCAGTACGACTATAATTCAAACTAAACTAAACCTAATGGACCAAATTTCCTTTAATACAGTCATTCTGACTAAATATAAGCCTAAGTTTTTATGAATTCAAATAGCTGGTATAAATTGCATCATATCAAGAAAAAGTACATTATAACAGCAACAATTTGTTTTCCTAGAAATAGTCTTGTTTTATTGTGCCCATCAGCTTATATGTATAGATTAAATATGCTTCCATTGTTTAGTTTAAAACTTACAGGAGTCTTTCAATGTTGATAAAATATTACAAATTACTAAATTAATATTGCAATAATATTTTTCAAAGGAAGCTCTGCGAGCTCGTAGGGCTCAAGAAGAAAAAGAGAGGCAGTATAGGAAAAGAGAAAAAGAGGAGGCTCTGAGGAAAAAGAAAATAACAGAAGACTTGAAGAGGTCCCGCAAAGAACAGTTAGAACAACAGGAAGCTCTAGGACGTATGAGAGCAGCTGAAAATATCAAGGACTTGGAAGCAGTTCTGAAGTTAGTATCATACTTGTTTTATATGGAGGTTTTGAAGTTTGCAAACAAATAGTGCATGATTTTTTTTCCAAACGGGAAGAGAGAGTCTTTTCGAAGTTTACACTCTGGCTAGAAATGGTATAGTGACCAGCAAAGGACGCATACATTCTTAGTATTTCCCAAGTTTATCTTAAGTTGTTTTATTTTTAAACCCGAGTATCTTGAATTTTTAGTATAGCAATAACTTTTTTTAGTATAAAATTCTGGTAATAAAAAGGTTTGATCGTATGAACATGTAAATACTATTAAAACATTTTGTTTATTTTCTAGGAAATTAAAAATAGAGACCGAAAAAGAGAAACGCAAAGAGTTGATGAAAAATTTAAAAAATCTGCAGCACCTTGAAGAACTGAAGCAACAGATGAAACAAAAAGAGATGGAAAGAATAAACGAAAAGAGAGAATTTTATCTCGATGGTCTTCACCTCATACAAGAGGAAAAACGAAGAAAAGAAATGCTGGATGTGCTTAAAAGAGAAAAACTCAACGAGTTAAAGTAAGTTCATTGAGAGGGATCGAAGTTGTTTGCCTGATTAACGTGGATTTTTTTTCCGATCGTCTATAGCTCTATTTCTGATATCAAAAAGCATGTCATTCGATTGTTCAAACTTTTTCTGTTAGAAAATATTTTTTTATTAATCCCAATAGATATCAGCCCTATTATTTGTTTTTATTTATGACTAGCAAATTTATACCCGTACTTCGCACGGATTAAAAAAAATATCAAATCGATCCAAGTATGTGTACCATATAACCTGTTATAAGATCATAAACTTAAGTTATTCTTCCCGCTCGTTATCAAGTATGAAATCCCGTTTCATTGCTTTATAATTCCAAAATCAAAAATACGGTGTAAAATGCACTCACAAATGTCATCACAATTCCCTCCATAAATACATAAAACCTTTTAACTCTTTTGGCATGTTTTGGGAAATAATTTGGCGAGAAAATAGATATAGCTACAAACACACCCATTACACAGCTCTAACACAATGATCTTAGCATAACCAACCAATTTATAAATTATTTTTTAAAAACATTTTGCCCATTTGGCGGGTTTTTAAAAAATAATTTGGTGAGATTGGCATCATATTTGGCGAAAAAATAAAAAATGAACCCTGATATGCAGCTGTCGTGCGATGGCCTGAATTAACCATCACAGTTCAGTAATAGATTAACAAACATTTTGCCCACTTGGCGATATTGGCAACGTATTTGGCGAAAAAAATAAAGACATAATATCTTTATATGCAGGTCTAGTGCGATGACCTTTATTAACCATCACAGTTCACTGATAGCTTAACAAACATTTTGCCCATTTGGCGAGTTTTAATTAATAATTTGGCGAGATTGGCAACATATTTGGCGAAAAAATAAAGACATAAAACTCTTATATGCAGCTCTAATGCGATGGCCTTTGTTAACCATCACATTAACTATACATTTATTGCTTAAATATGCATATTTGCAATCAACAGAACCATCAATGAAGAAATCATCAACTAAAACCACAATAAATCCTGGAAAGGAAACTGTATGGAAATACGTCACTTGAAACATGTCAATTATTTTCAAATAATGTATTTAGTTTCTGTGGCAACCAGAATATAATAAACATTTTCAATTTTATTTATTTTCGTTGAAAGTTTTATTTAATTTTTTTCAGGAGATGGCATCACGAAAGTAAAAAAATTATCGAATCTGAGCCAAAGTGGTGTAGTTTTTCCAGAAAATTCGAATTTTCTCTAAAAATAGAACATTTTGAGCTCTGAAAGTTCCCTATTCGTAACTTAAGTGTGAAATACGCATTTGTGCCAAGTTACGAGTCAAACAAATGTCTAGTTTTTGAATCTATAAGACACACACCCACATACATACATATATACATACACACAAAACTTCATTTTTATTATTATAGATAAGAAACAATGATGAGATGCCAAAATGGAATCACTGGGACTGAAAGGGTTCATGAAGATTTCAGTTTAACAACATCAGCATATTGAAAAAACAATTTCTTGAAAAAATTATATTGCAAAGGGCAAATAATTACTTTTATATTGAAAGTTATTTAAATTTGTAAATCCAATTGCTATTTAAATTAATCAAATAATCCTATAAGAATTCCATGTTACTTATTTTTTACTATATACTGTTCAAAATTACAAATACGCAAAAAATATTAATGCAGATTTTTTTTAATTACTCTAAATTTTATTTTGTTATAAATTTTAAACATAATGTGATTATTCGTTACATTTCTTCAAAATATCTGGTTACCACCAATATCTGTATGTCTGACTGATGCTATCCTTACATCACTTCCCAAACGAAACTTCCTACTTAAAAGAATCTGCTAGTTTATTGAAATAATATGTAGTGGCACAAATGTAAATTAAATAAGCTGAAGCTACTGTAAACAGTAAAGAAACATTTATTCTCATTTTATAAAGTTTGAAATATCATTAAAACTGAAACAGTTAGAGAATACAGATGAAAAACATACTTAAATTAGAACAAAAGATGTATGGAATAGTAGAATACTGAGAACTATGTGTAGATCTTTTTATAATTTTTGAAATTATTAGTTCGAAAAATGATGAATTTTCCTCCTATTTTAGGAAATATGATATACCAGAAACTTATATCAAGCATATTAAAAGGAAAGTCAACTTAGATGATTAAACAGAAGTCAAGTCCAGCATTCATCTAGTCATAATATTTAAAAAGAATATACTATTGGTTTCTGTAAATATTTTGAACTTAATAAAATTATTTCAAGTTTTGGGTTTTAATTCCAGAAGTTTACATTCTATTTTTAGTAACAATAAAAACTAAATTATAGATAAGATAAGAAATTATTAAATAAAACATAACAAGTATAAAAAGTACACTTAAAGTTAACGAATATGAGAAAGATATCAATACTTTATTTTAAAATATTTCCTTAAAAAATGCATTACAAATATACAAAAATTTTATCAAAACCAGCCTCATTATTTTCATTAAGATTAAAAAATATCATAATACATGTCTTAATTAACTTAAAAAATTCAATTTCAAGGATCATCGGACATTTCACATTACCATGCACACATAAATAAATTGCTGCAATTATTACAACTGAAATAATAAATAAACATAAATATTAGCATCAAATGAAGTCAATCTTCCATAACAGTACGTTTTCTTTTCTTGTGATTCATGACTAAATTGGCAGTCAAAATCTTTTGGTTCTTTCGGGATTGCCAGTTCTTAAGATCGAGCAAACTTTTATGTCCCACATTAAAAAGGGCAACTTCTGTTCTGTCCAAGTTTGCAGTTAGCATAATCCCATCTTCTTCCATAGAGTTTTGCGAAGTATCCATAAGTTTTCGAAAACGATTCCTGAAACTCTGCGAAGAAATCGTTTTTAGTTTTAGAATATTAAAAAAATACGATTTGACATATGCAATGCAAAACAATAATTTTTGTTCAAAATGTTTACCATCAAAATGCAAGACAAAACAATAATTATGAAGATTATATTAAATATTGAAATCCCAGGCATGCCCACAACAGGGTTAAGTTAGTTTGAATTAGCGTTGCACTAGAGCTACGAGGACCATTGGCGACAGGACCATTGGCCAATATTTGTATGCACTAACACAACTTTTAAAGGGGACATTGTATTGTATGTAGCGTTGGTATTTTGAAGCATATTTAACGTGCACTCTCTCTACACGGGGTATTATTAGGACATTTTTGGCTGCACTGGCCATTTATAAGTCAGCAGTGCCGGGTCAATGCCTGGACCCGAGACCTTTCACATGCAAGGAAAACACCTTAACCGACTGGGCCCCACAACAGCACTAAATGAACTTGTACACTATTGCGTTCAACCTTCGAATATAACGCCAACTTAGAGAACTACCTTTTATTTTTAAAAATAACTTGCAGTTGAATTTGACTTTCTCGCTGTTAAAAGTTTGAAATAACGTACACAATTTATTGAACAATAATGTCTTAACTTTTACCAAACAAAGTAAATTAAAAAAAAATGAATGAGAAAAGAGTAAAAAAATTACACAGTAATTATGTATGTTAAATTAAAATTTACATTCATCCTAAAAGAAAATTTATCAGTACTTAACTAAAAATTACTTATTTATTTTACTCAGAAGCATGACATTGTAAACGTATTAAACATTGTATAACATATAAAAGTCTAAAACAGTTGTTTAAACGCTTATCTTATACAGTAAAACGATCACTCACAGTGGTGGGATACAGGTTATTTTTAAGAAATGTTATTTAATGCTTTAGTAGTGGTGCCATTTATTGTTTATCTTTATACCAAAATTTTAGAAAAATTAACTAAATCGGGAATATATGCCAAATATTATAGAGGTAGGTTCTTTTTTTTTTTTTACCTGATTCAACATCCGACCTATATCTTCTGAATCATGATGGGTGAATCTCAGCAGGTACAGCCCAAAGTGATAGAAGTATGGCCCCATTTTATTAAGATTCACGACTGAAGCGTCTGCGTTTAAGATGTGTCTGTAGGCTTCTCTGTATACCCTCGGTACTTCTGTAGAGATTATGCGTCGACTTTGCAGAGCTTGGGCCATCCACAATGGGATTTCTAGTTTGGTTCCTTGGGCGAGGTCTGCATCACCACTTGAGGGATCCAGGAAACCTTTAAAAAAAGTATCTAGTTATATTCAACAGATTAGGGGTTGTGCACACATAACATTATCAATTTTACACATATTTTTAACCCCCTCCCTCCCTTACGGTATCAAACCTTATCGTTACACAAACCCCCTCCCCCCACTCTATGATATGGTTATCAGGTACAAAAAGAAAATCTAAGTTTTTAAGTCCAAATCACACATATTCCTTCATAGTGTGTACAGTCAATATCAATACCATAATTATCAGTAATGTATGATCAGTATTCATGTAATCATCAATGATCAGTGATCAATAGAATATTGTATGTGTTTTGTGACATAAGTTTCCTTTAAAAAGGATTTCACACAATTAAACTTAAAAATAAACTCGCGAATATTGCACAATGTAAGAGAAATATGTAAGAGAATTAAACACAATGTAAGAGAAATATGTAAGAGAATTAAACACAATGTAAGAGAATTGAAAATAAATTATAAAAAAAAAACGCTAACATTATCAAACTTGAAACCCCGCCTCCCCCTCTCGATATCCCACGATATCATTTGGCTTACTCCCTTCCTCCCCTAAAATGATAACATTATATGTGCACAGCCCCTTAAGGAGTATAGTAAGTTGTTTGGTCGATACCTTGTCTATTTAATATGAAAATACTTTCTCTCCCCCCCCCCCATCCTTTCGCTTGGTTTTCTAGGAAACTATTGGAGCATCGCTTTTCTAAAACTAACGCATTTGATGTTCTGTTGTGAGGTTAACAATCCCAACAGTTCAATCCCAAGTAGACTGTAGAGTGGGGAGAAAACACGCTTACTCTGTTTCGAAGAAAACCACATGTGGGGATAGGGGAGGAAAATGCTTTCGAGGCTCGCATTCTGGATAGACAAGGTATAAGAGTCCTTGTGATAAGGAAATTGGGTAGCATTGAGTTAGGGTAACTTTGACTTTCCGAAGGGCCTGTAGACAGGAATAAATTTCTTTTTCGCTGCAAAACTTGCAAATTAAATTTATTTCAATTAAAGTACTTATTTAAAAAATTTAAATTAATTTTATTTTTGAAGAGGTGATCTTAAAAACAATCACAAATGAAAAAAGTACATCATGAGTAAAAATTTATCATTTATAAAGTTTGAGGTTATTATAAGAAAGACTGATACTTAGTTAAAATACGGAAAAAACTGTGTCTAAGGATGGGCTGGTTAAATATTTCATATCATGCTATTTCCATACAAAATTACCCTTTTTGTAGTGTAAATCACGGTTGTTAAAACATGATTATCACTACAACTTTTAACATTAGGCGAAAAAATTTAGAGAAATAGCTGATCTACACCTACTGCAACCACTACAGCTACTGCAACTAAATAATGTAACCTGTTACCGGTTATTATATTCATAGCTATACCTAAGCTTCGAATTTGGGGCTAGTAAAAGACAAGCATTCAGAAATATTAAAAGGTACTGCATATTATAACGGCCGTTGTTTTCGTTGGAGACTTTTGGTGAGCATTCAAATTTAATATAGGGTTGCTATACCTATTGAGTTATATGAAATATGAAGTGGAATGATTACTACATTTTTTGGTATTTTCTTTGCTTGGCAACTTAACTGAAATCAAGACTATCACTATCATAGCTGTTCCCATTAAAATACCAATTTTAATATTATGACACAGATAAGGAAAGTCAATTAAAATGAAAAATCTCATATTAAACCTTTCTGACAAATCGCCAATCAGAAGCACCCAGCATTAGGAATGGGTAACTCAATTTAAGAGCTTATCAATCAGGTTACTTTGATTTAAAATAAAAAAACCCAATTGATTTAATGCTTTTACGTTATACAATTCAGACTTAAAACTTACTTCATACCAAGGTTATAGACGTTAGCAATTTCAAATTCTATAAAATAAAGAACATTGTAAATACCAAATAGTTCATACCCAATTTGTGGACTCCAACCTCAAATCTACAAGGGATTCTCTCATTTGTCGCTAGTATGTCATCGATAGAAAAATACTGCTCTTCAGCAAAAACAAAACTTCTTTTAGTGAAATTCATTTTTTATGTTACAAGCAGAAAAAGTTTAAAACTTTAGAACGGACTAACTAGGAGGATTGTAAAATTGGAGAAGAGAATAATTAAAATCGGTTATTTGTTTCACAAATACACTTGTCATTTTTTTATAAAGAGTTTCAACAACAAAAAAAAGCATTCAATGCAACTTATTTTTATTTAAAACTAAATTTGATAACAACTTTAATGTTTACGCGGCATAATTTCAAAAAAATCAAGGCCAAAAACAAAACAAAAATAATTTATCTTCAGTTTGCAACAGTCAAGGAGAGAAAAAAAAATAGAGATTATTTATTTTAAAAAATATCAAAAACAATGAGTAAACACTTCAAAATATATTGAAAATGCGTTAGATTGACAATTTTGTAAAGTTTAAATGAAATATTTTTTTAATGGTTTGGATTTTGCAGCTTTCAATTCAACACCAGTAAGCGGTAACAAAAGTCCAGAGCGTTTAGAAATTTGACCAGTCAAATTTTCTATTGGTGAGAATTCACACATACTTGCATAATTTAAAGGTTACTTACTAGAATTGGCTACAAATTACTAAACTGGTGCTTTTTGACTCGAAAATTTTAAAAGATTTTTTTTTCACACCCGTGAATTTTGTTTTCTCTAAAAATCCATTAGCTCTAGCCCTTTTCAATTTAGCTTAAAAAAATAGATTTAAAAATTCATGAAATCTTCTACTCACGTCAAAGTTAGAACAAAAAAGATTAATAAAAAACCCCTTTGTTTTAAAAAAAGGTCACTAAAATTTTTAAAAAGTTCTCAGTAAATGTAGAACTAAAAACAATATATTTACCACTTTTTCTTTCAAATACTGAATACAGAAACAAATTTACCTCTGCTCGTTTCGAAAACAGAACTTACAATTTCTTGGCTTCTTTGGCTACCAAAATATTCCTCTGAAGTGTTAGTAACCTTCAATCTGAATCCAGCCGGTCGTGAAACTAAACGATCAAAAACCAGTACGTTTCTATTTTTTTTTTCTGTTGTTTATTTATCGCTGCCAAATCGGAACTGCCGTGTGTGTGTTTTACTGTTTTGATAAATCTGATTTATTTAAAATAAAGTACCGGTTTAATATTATATCTGTTCACGTAGCTACGTAATGAATACAAAGATAAAGATTTCTGTCATATGATGGTAGATTTCTTTCGGGTCACATTTTCTGCTTCTTTTCAATAATTATTACTATACAATACTTTAGGGTGTTTTGGTAAGCATGGAGAAGAACTTCACTAAGAATCTTTTCGAAACATCAAAAAAGGATAATTCATTTAAAGGTGATTGCCATTGAACATGTATTCTAATAAATGATGATATTGTCAAACTAATCCTACTAAATCCACCCATAAATGAATTGTTTGAAGAAATGAATATTTTGCTGACTAAGTTCCATGTTGCCTTAAGTTTCTTAACGTTAACGTTTTATAAAAAATTGAATTAAAATTACAATGTTAAACAACCTAGAAAACAGAAGGTTAAAAGATGTAGTAATGGAGTAATAGTAAGGTGGAATACCATTAGTGTTAAAACTAAAAACCATCAGACAGTATTTAACATTCAAAACGTAAGACTGAACTTTTGAAATACTCTAAAAGGATATGGGCTGCAACTATTAAGTAAATACACATCTTATTCATATATGTTATATATTCTACCACACTGACTGTACGATAAAAAATATCTATAAAGTTTCAAATAAAATTAATTTAATGTGTATTTATATTTGAATTTTACAGGTAGCTCTCAAACAGTTCCTACAGTCTTGATAACAGGTATGGGATATTAAGTTAGATCACTTTTTTTAGTTAAAATAAGATTCAAATAAAAATCCTGTTTTATTTTAATTTTATTATTATATGGTGGTTTTCCTTTCTTTTTTTAATTTAACAAGTGAAAGTTGTAATTAATTTTTTGTTTAATTAAATATGTTGTAAGTTTTTCTCAACAAAAACAAACAAACATGCAACTGCTCTGTAGATACTTTTAATTCATACAAAAAACCCAAAATTATTATTCTAAGAACATTACTTGCAATTTAAATTAAAAAATTACTGAGCAACTTGTAGGGAATATAATGTCAGATTTTTTTTATTGGTTCCTTAGAAGAAATAATACAAAACATTGCATACTTCTACTGCCTTCTCCTAGATTTTAAGATCTGCATGTTAAATTTAATTAATATTGTGTTAAAACTTCAGATTTAAAACAATAGTAGGAAAATGAATTCTTATTTAAATTATTTATTTAGATTTATAAATCTAGCATTCGTTTTTGTATTCTATTTTAGGTTTTGGCCCATTTAGAAATTTTGTGGAAAACTCAAGCTGGTTGACAGTAAAAGAGCTTCTTAATCTCAATATTACAGAGTTTAATCTTGTTGCAAAAGAAATTCCAGTTGAATATGAAACCGTTTCACAAACAATACCAAAGCTTTGGGAAGAAGTAAAACCCACGGTTAGATTTGCATATTTATAAGTTAAAATAAATGTGTATAGTTATTATCCTACTTTTCTTCTTATATTTCTTTTTTTTAATTAGGAAGAATTTAAAAAAAAAAGTGTAAACAAAGCAGGTTCTAAAAGTAGCTGCTTAAAATGTCCTTTTGTACCGTCTTCAAAATTGTTGTTTGTCTGTCAGATAATAAAAAAAATATTAACACAAGTTTATTGAAATTTTTATATCACATAAGAATAAGATCCAAAATAATGTTTTATTTTGGTTCAATTAATTATCAGACTCCTGAATTAGAAATCATATTTACCATATCATCATGTAAATTAATGACCTTTTAAGTATATCTGACCTTTTCCCTCAAAATTGATGGTCTGTTTTGAGGTGAGCACTTATTATATGGTGAGAAAAATCTCATGTCATTACACACTTAATCTACCACTCTAAAAAGGGTTGACATATTTCTCTCGCACTTTCAAATAAATGTGTTAGAACTGCCATCCCTTTTTTTTAATACCATAGAAGTGGGTAACTTTCGCCTAAGAACCAGAAAAATATTTTATTCTTAATTTCTCTTCATAAAATTATGTCATCTTAATTTTTTTTTACATTTTTGGAAAGGTAGAAACATTGCCTTTCATTTCATGTAATAAAAATTCTCATTCTAATTCTGGCAATACCACAAATAATGTTTGTATTGCATTCATTTAATGACAAAAATCTATTTCTTCCAACTTTTGTCTGGAATATCTAAAAAAAATATTGGATTTTGGACCAAACTTTCCCACATTGAATTTAGCTAATTTTTTTAATAAATATTTATTGTTTTGTAGCTTGTTGTTCATTGTGGTATGACTGATCAGTCAGACTGCCTTACACTTGAAAAATTGGCTCGCAACCAGGAGTATGTCGGATGTGATGTCAGTGGAAAACTGCCCCCCAAGAACCTGTGTTGCGAAAATGGTCCAGAAGTCCTTTACACTGCTTTGGACATAGATAAGGTGGTGGCTGATGTTCAATCAGATGAGGTCTGTGTGAAGGCCAAATCTTCAGAAAATGCTGGAAGGTAAGTTGTTAGTAGAAAATTTATGACTTGTTTTCGAAAAATAAAAATACTTTTTTTAATTACTTAAATTTTGTTATTTGCGAATGAGATTATAAGAATTGAAGAGTTTAAGGAGAAAACTTGCGATGTAACGAAAAAGTGAAAATGGGATAATTTACTTTAAAAATTTAAGTTTGCACGTATATCTGCTAAAAATGGTATTTGCGGGCTGTAAAAAATATTCTTAACTTTTCAAGTTTATGAAAAAAAGGAAACTTGTTATTCCTTAAAGGATGGAATAGCATATTCATTGATGTAAAAATCTCATTTTTTTTCAAATATTTCATGGCATGTTCTTCCACTAAGCTGTTCAACTCATTAATAGCTGTAATGTTTAATTTAATATTAATATTGTCTAATTTTAGAATCAGGCCCATGCTCTTGTAGCTCTTCAGTTATGAAAAATATTTTCTTACTTACATTTTTAATAGTTAATATAGGATATATTTGAAGATAATTTTACTTGTTGGGATTGCATAGAAATTGTCTAATATGTGATAAACTTTGTTATATATTTTAGGTACCTTTGTGAATTTATCTTCTACACATCTTTAAAGATCAACAGAAACACAGCTTTTGTACACATTCCTCCTATAGATAAACCTTATAGTGCTAGGGTAATGGCTCCAACACTTTCAAGGATTATATCTTCAATGTTAAGTCAAATAATTGAATCCTAATTTTAAGAATTATTTAATGTACTTTTGATAAATAATTAATGGAAAATTAATTTGGCTTAAATTTATTTTATGAGGCTTTTGGATATGTGAGCAAAACATTATTTTTAGTATTGCTTGTCTACTGACAAAGCTATTTGATTTGAGAGGATTTTGAAAGCAAAATGAACATATAAAATGTGATGTACAAATTGTTTACTTTTCGAATTTAGTATTTTTTTAGAGAAATGCTTTTATTATTTGTTAAATTTTACAAAAAATAATAAATGATATTTTATTCTATGCATATATTTTTAATCTTTTGTATACTTCAAAGACGTTATCTAACTTTTTGTGCTAGAAACAAAATGGTTATAGTTTCTTCTTTTTGTGTAGTGTTAAAACATTTCTATACTTTAGAGCCATAGTGGCATACATACATATATATACAACTGTATACAATCATCTGTGTATGTCGGAAATCACCGGTAATTGTCGGAAATGTTTTGGATGCAAATAAAAATTACATCAGGATTTAACAGATTTTAAACAAATCTGGATTTCTGGTACAGATTTAGTGTACATTTCAGTTTATATGATCCAACCAAATGTTACAATCGCAGAAATAAAGATGAAAATTTTAAAGATTTATAGTATTCATACCTTTAAATCAAATAAATGAAACACAACTAATTTTGTTGTTAAAAATTAATATTAAGCAGTAACAAAAAATATCCAATATAATATGATTCTTATTTTAAAAAATATTGATAATGTATTACGTTATATTACTGTTAAAAGAAACTGCTGTTAACTTAAAAATGCATATTTTTTCTGGACTTTAACTTAAATTTAAAAAAAAAAGTCTTTAAGGTTAAATGAGATGCATGTATGTGCATTTTACTAAGTGTTTATTTTAATTTCAAGTTTCAAAACAGTCATATATTTTATTATACTGTTTGAAGGGTTTCAAATTTACTTTACAATTATCTCATCATTTTCTACTCTAATTTGTGTCACAAAACAGTTTTAACCATTTTTTAAAAAATATTTTTTGTAATTAAATTCAGTCTTTTAAACTGAACTGTGCAGTTTTTTTATCAGCACATATAAAATATATGTACAGATGTAATTTCTAAGTAATTTATGCTTATGATTATTGTTTGTTTATTCTTCCGTTACTTATTATAAGTTTTAATATCCAAGATAATGTAAGGATTTTTATTATGGAATGTAAAACTGAAAAAAAAAATGTGTTTTATTAATAATGGTCAGTACACTTGTTATGAATTCCGATTCAGCCTCATGTGTTTAATAGTTGATTTTCAATAAATTGTATTTTAACAAACTTTTTTGCTATACTTATCCAAGTGTATTTACCAATTTGCATGTATTTTGATAAAAATATCTATTAAATTATACTTTTAAAATAATGTGCATATGATTTTTTGTTAACATTTTCTAAAATTCCAAGATTTATGTTCTATCTGTATTATTTACTTTTAGTATAGTCTTTAAAGGGTGCTGTTGAGGCAACCAAGGCTTGCAAAGGGCTGTAATGCTCCTAAAGAAGAAGAATAAGATATTCTTTAAAAAAAATATGTTTAATGCATCACCCACTATATAATTTTTTTTATCTTAAATCATACTATTTTTTTATTTTCAATCTCAAACGTTTATCTTACACAGTTATCAAAAGGGATATTTTATAATTTTAAGTAATCATTAATTTAATCATTTTAAAAAGCTGACATTTGTAATTCATTTTAAAGCAGGTGTAGTGATTTATCATTGTTAGACTTCACTAATATTTTAATGAAACAACTTTTAATCTACTTCTATCTTGGGTGGTATTTTTAAAATACTTTATTCAATCTATATGAAACATGTAAAAGCTTTCATTGTGGACCTCTGGAAAAATATTGCCTTATAGTCTTTCAATGTCATACAATGCATAAAAGCCAGAAATTTAGCAAAAACCTTTTATAATTTATATTCGACTTCACAACAACTAGAATAATGGTTTATATTACTGTAGTTATTATTTCTTATTTGATTTCCTTTTAAATTTTTATACTCCATCTAGCTTTTAATTAAAAAAAATTAAATGTTGGTAGTACAGGGAAACTAATGATACACATAGTTTTCTGGGCATTAACTAGTATTTTTGAAGATCAATGAATTAAGAAGAATGCACAAATTAGAGTTACATTTTAGAACCACTTGAGTTTCGTAATTTTGGGATTGCAATTTTTTTTAGGAATATTATGGGAACACCCCATATTTTGAGAATAGGATTACCAAATTTAATTTTTAGGATTAAAGAATACTTTAGCCTCACACATACAATATCTCAGAATTATATTTAGGATTTTGGAACATAAAGAATTATAAAAGAAAAAGGACGAAAGCAATTTTGGAAAGAAAAAAAAACTTAGTTTATTATCAGATGTGCTTATTTTTTGTTCACTGGACCTCAAATGCAATATGGAGTATTTATAATAATAAAAATATATCCCCACAAGCTTAACATCTGAATAACCTTCGTGTAGCTCTAGTGCAACGATAACTCAAAACTAACCTGAACTCAACATTTGATTAAAAGTGTTTCGCTCACGAGTACACTCTCAGTCCCAGAAATGATGGGTCACATGTGAAGCTCCTAAAGCCCATTTCACACCTGCACAGCTACTTGCAACTGCAACTCGCAACTTGTGGTAACCTGGATTTTTGGGCTTCCACAAAAAATTATTCATCTCAAAATTTGGCAAGTTTCATCTTTTTGAAAGCAAACTTTAATCAAACTATGGGCATTGTTTGCATCAAACAGAAATTTATGTTTCCGAACTTCCTTAATTATATCAATTTTCATCTTTGCCATCCATTTAATATCCATTTTTAATTGCGCAGATTTTTGCAAACGGGGAAAGTTGGCGTCTTAAAAAGTAAATAAACAACCAGTTGGCGAAGTCTAGTTCGCCACAATGCGGCCAAGGAAATCCTGAGTTCTGATTGGCTACGGGTACATGCAACTGCGATTTTTTCGTGCTTGCAGGAAAAAATCTCACGAACTGAGTGCAACTTTTTAATACACGGTGTCCTACGGGAGTTGCAAGTAGTTGTGACAAGGTGTGAAATGGGCTTAAAAGAGGCTAGAAATAACCAGCCGGAATCGATTACATTACTCCAATGTGACGAATTGATGTCGTGAAAAAACTCCGATTAAACATTCCGTCAAATTGGAGAAACCGAGAGATAGTAAAACCGTGAGGTATGGTCTGTTTTCAACACTTTGTCAAAGAAAACAAAACAACCAATGAAATCGCAGTAAAGAGAGCATGACATCATAAGAAATATTCCCATTCCACACTGTCCAAAAACGAAAAGTAATGAACCAAGTTGTGCCAATGTAGCTTCCATATTGAAGTTGACTGGAGAAGTTGGGTGGAATAAAACAATAAAAAAATTGCGCCTTTTTTTAAAGACATTTTTACACTTGAGTCTATCGCAAGTAGCTCTTTTATTCTAATCGTAAGCTCAGTTGTTGTCCTCAGGTTTCTAGCGGTTCTTTCTTTTCGTATGACTTTTTTAATACGTCATGAATACTGAAATTATATAAAATAAAAATAAAAAAAAAATTGATAATTTTTCTCAAACTAAAAATGGCAATTTAAAAAAAATCAAGCAGAGATATTTCCAAAATTTGTCATCGATTCTGTTTCGTATGTTTACGCTTTAAATTTAGTAGTGTCAACCTAGAACTTATGTAAGTTATTAGTTTAAAAAAAAAAAAAAATTCCATTTATCTTAGATTTTAAAAAAGTTAATAAGAAGCAATAATATTGTTTTCGGTGGGAGAACAATCATCAAGTAAGTAAAAATGATGAGACGTATATTTTGTTCTGGTTTCAACAGCTTTTTGTTTACTTTCTAAATTCTAAAACTGTCTGCTCGTCGCATTTTATTTCAAGCGATATTTTATGTTATTTTTGTATTAAAGTTTGGTTACTCAGGTAATGCGTAGTTAAATATTGGTCTGAAAGTTTTATTTTCTCCGAACCATTTGTAGTTTTTTAAGCATCGTCATATTAATCGGTTGCTTTTTTTAAAAAAAGATTGTGAGAAGTTACAGCTGCTAACCTAGCTACTATTTACTCTCCGTTATTTTATCTCATAGATGTATTCGATATTTTGTCTTTGCTTTTATTATAATTGTTCTGAATTTTTAGATATTATATGGCCAGGAAACTTATGAATGCTGGATGTCTTTGTAATTCTTTTTGTCAAATTTGTGCAATTGCTGAGAGATTTCTAGTTTTGTTAAGATAATATAAAATGCAGTATTTTAATCCATTAGTTTTTTTATTTACAAATCAAAATCTATGGAAATAAAGCCATGTAGATTAAGTAAGATCGATTTATGTGGCCAGTATTTTATGATTGAGTTTGACGCACAGCATGTGGCAGTGTGTTTAATAGGTGATTTTTTTTTACTTGCGCCCAATTCATTCATTATCCAATGTATTTCAGTTCTTGTGATAGCAGCCTGTCTAACATAAATTGCTATTATAGTGTTCATATTAAACCAATTTAGCTATAAAAACAAAAAATAAAATAAAATGGTGAACTACAGTTGGGGAGTTACAAGTTGTCAATCTGGTTAACATAAGTAAAGGTCAACAAAAAAGTGCATCATGCCAAGTTTTTTAATTATATAGTTATTTAAGTAAAATTTAATATCTGTTTGTGCAAAAGTTTCTTACTTATCCCCTTTCTACAACAGACTCCAAATTTCTAAACTTTTTGGAAACTTTTCAACTCAAGGATCAGGTCTATTTCTACTACAGTCGGTCTATTTACAATGTGCGCCTCAAAAAGACTTTCTTCCCCCATCCCCTTGCTTAGTTTTCTAGGAAACGGGGGAAGCGTCGATTCTCTAATCCTAAAGCGCTTGAGGTTCTTCTGTGCCGTTGACAGTGGGGAAAAAATATGCTCACGCCGTTTTGTAGAAAACCACTTGCTGGGTGGGGGAAGGAAAATACATTCAAAGCTTACATTCACACTAGACCGGGTATAGACCAGATGGGGATTAGTCCCACCCTCCACCACAACAAACTGTGTAGTTTTCAGGTTATAAAAACAAAGACAATTATTTGATTTGGTTAGGGTAAAGTACTATAAATTCAAATAAAAGTAGCTTTTAGTAACAGGAGCTATCAGTCGTTTTCACACAAAAATTTGAGACTTGCACTTGCCTGAAGTTACACTTGTTAAGTTATTTGCTTTTGGATTCGGCATAAGTGATATTGTTTCATAGGATGAGAATCTAACATACTGTTTATACTGGTGTATAAGTTAATTCTTTATTTTATTAACCAAATTTCCTTAAAAAATTGGAAACTCTTGTGTCAGCCAAGGTAGAAATAAGCAACTTAAATAATTGCCCTTGAATCCTTTTGACAGCTATAAATAACGAGGGCGGTTCATTCTGTATTGTAAAAATGTCTTTGAATGCGAAAAGCAATATATTGTCACTACTAAACAGGAAGTCTGTGACATGGCAATGTCAAGGACTGCATTGTTTTAGGAGACCTTAGAAATCCCCTAGTTAAATGAAATGCACAGTACCAAAGCTACACTGTGCCGATAACTAACATCATTCCTAATTTTAACGGTGTTGATTCAACCCTAATTTTAACCACACTAATTTTGACCAAATTCCTCGGCTTATTCATGATTATATAACTAAGTACAGTAATAATAAAATATGCTAATCTAATTTAACAATAAAGTGACAGTTTTTCCTTACATATTTCTCTTTTGGTACTGCTAGCGTATTGGGGCCGGTCTCGATTTGGCGGCTTAACTTTTGCAGCCAAGTAGCAAAAACGTACTATAGCCGAACTGAACGCCAAAAGTCGCCAAATAGCATTTTGGCCCGAATACACCAGGTGTTCCTCTTTTCTGTGCTATGCTTATGACTTTTTCATTTTCTTAAAACACAACATATTCACTTATTCCAGAACTTAAGGATGCCTTCAACTTTAATGGACAGGCTTCCTTTCCCAAGTCTAAGGACTTACACCACCATCAGCGTACTACTATTTTCATGCTCTGTCTACTATGCCCTGCAAGTTACACTACAGCCGGATTGGTCTATGAATGTCACCGAAAACGCGAATCCCAGTGATAATAATAAGAAGCAAGACAGTATACTGTCGTCTGTGGACGCAAGCCGATTGCTCCTGCATAAGATGCTACTCAATGATTCCAGAACTAAAAAGTTGTATGAGATGGTGTATGTGATGGTTGAGGAGCCATTATGTGTTTTTGTAAGTATTTAGTTCAACTTTAAATTGGGAATTTTTTTAAAAATTATATATCAATAAGTTCTGAGTTCTTGGATTTTAAGGTAGTTCTTTGTAGAAGTAAATCAAATATTTGGATAGTATTTTGTCTACATGGCTAATTCCACCATGCAAAATTATCCTTTCTGTAGCATGTAGTCATGTTTGTAAAAAGTGATTATCAATAAAACTTTTAACATTGAATGAAAAAATGGTGGAATGGCTGATCTACACTTATTAAAACTAAATAATGTTACTTTCTTCATTTAATTCATTTTTTAAATTTAAATAAGATTTTAGTCTCCTCTTAAATTGTGGCTTAAACTACAGTAATAGCCCTTGTGTAGCTCTAGTGCGAAGATAATTCAAACCAAACCAAACTTACACTACAGTTACATGGAATTAACCCTATTCATCAGTGAGTGCAAAGATTCGGTTACATTGAAAAGTTATTCACAGCAGTCAAATAGTAAAATTCTATGGAAAGAATACTTTTGTCCTTATAAATAGGTAGAAGTACAGAAAAGTTATCCTCAAATATACATGAAAGTATTGAGTGTGGCATGCATATCCGTGCACGAATGGCACAGAAAAAAAATCATTATTTTCAAAAAACTTAATTAAAAAAGAATTCCTTCTCAACAAAAATAGTTTTTCTTCTTAATCAAGTCGAAAATAAATTTTCTGCATTGTTTTTATATCCATGCCCAATGTTTCTTATGTGCTCTACCTCAGGCAAGCTTCAGAGTTCTTGTTGTCTAAAACCTGTAATTTTTATGTTTAATTTGAAGCTGGTTTATCTTTAGATAAGTTGCACACCTTCAAATGAGATTGTAATAATTTAAAAGTACCTTTTATTTATTTCCTATACAATTCTGATGTTTTCAAATTTTAAAGTTAATTTATTTATATTTTTGCAGACATTGGTCAATATGATTTATTGTGTTATGATTTTGGTTGGAAAGTGCATTCAGAAAATTGTATTTGGAGATCTGAGAGTAATTGAAATTCAGGTTAGTGTGCTACAATGCTTCTCAATTCAACACCATCTAACTATCTTTTTTATAAGAAAATTTTAAGTATACTTTTGAAATGGAGATATTAGATTTTCCAAGTAATTGTAACAATTGTTTCATATTTATTTGCTATCTAGCTAATTGTTAATATCATATGCAGGCTTTGTTAATTAACTTAGCTATCAATTTTATTGCTCATCAAATTTTAAATGGATTTCTAAATAACATTTGCAATTTTTTAAAAATATTTTTTATTGTACAGCAACATTTCCATTTGTTTTTATTGAATGTGTCTTAAAAAAGTGTATTTTTTTTATTGTAGCATATCAAAGACAAATTCTGGAATTTCGTTTTCTACAAATTTATCTTCATATTTGGTGTAATGAACGTCCAATACATGGATGAAGTGATACTGTGGTGCAGTTGGTTCTCATTTGTAGGCGCCTTCCATCTCCTGTCTACACTGTGTAGAGATAGGTTTGAATATGTAAGTGACTCTACTTATTCGATGTTGTTTGTCCAATGAATGTGCTACTGTAATTTAATTTAAATTAAGCAATTTATAATCCTATACCATAATTGAAGAGTACATGGAAAAAACCGCTTGATTTCGTAGAAGGCTTTTCTCAATTGGCCTCTTTGGCGAGGATAGCAAGAAATCGCCAAAACTGGTTTAAAGAAACCTGTTACTCACTTTGTTTTTCCTTCCCGGCAACCCTGATTTTTGCCAGAGATCAGTCGAAACGAGTCACACGTTTGTATCGTGAATGAAGAACCGAAAGAAAAACTGATTTCCCGCCGCCAATGTTGGCCAAGCAGACACAATTACGGGAAGACTCCTAATAAATCAAGCGGTTCTTCCCCTGTACTCTTCAATTATTAAACATTAAAAAAAAAAACTATTAAAAAATAAAATGCCTTTGTATTTTATGTATTTACAAAATTTAGAAGCTGATAATTTCATACTTATAATTAAAAGTAATGTATGATAGTGATATCTTGCATGATATAAAATATAAAAATCTTAGTAGCATATTTAAAATTAAGTAGGATTTTTCAATGACTTACTTTTGGTCTCTTCAAACGTGTTGTTTTTGATATTTCTTCCAAAATGTAATTGTACATAATTGCTTTGAATTTAAAATATATCTTCCCAGTTCTAAATAATTTTTAATTTAATTATATAGTTTTATTCATTTAAAAAAACTATTTTATAGCTGTCGTTCTCCCCAACAACTCCGAAATGGACACATTTGAGGCTCTTTTCCTTAATTTTCTTCATCCTGACTGTATCAGTGAATTTGTGTACTGTAGTTGGAATGTATGCCAGTATGAATATCTTCTTCTTTATGGCTGCAGAGGTAAAAATCTCCCTTATACATGTATAATATTTAAACATAACTCCATATGCTTTAAAAAAAAAAAAAACAATTACTTTCTTTGTAACAAAGGTTTTTTTTTGTGAATAAATATCTTATTTGTATTATGCTTATTTGTTAATATTTGTATGCTATTTATATTACTTAATTTTATCCACATTTTAAGATCTAAAATCCTTGGTATTTAATGACCATTTAATATTTTTTTTACTAAATAAAAAGGCTGTTAGTTAATTAGTATTATTCAACTAAATTAGTTAATAATACAATTCTGAATTTATAACCTAATTTTAGAAATCATTAAAAAAAAATTAAATTGTCTAGATTTTTTGAATAATTGTCCTTTTTTAAAAAATTTCAGTGGACTTTGGTGATAATACGAACATTATATGTCCTATTAAGGTATGCTATTAGGAACAATGTATCATTGAAATTTTATCTATGTCTACTTAACAACCATGTTTTATTTATTTTTGTTAAATTTTAGGTATATAATACACTTGTACGACATCACTCACCAAGGTATATGGGAGAAGAGAGGCATTTACACTTATTACATTGAACTGACAGCTGGTTTGTCTAGTCTTGCTGTTGATTTCCTGCATCATTTGCATATGCTTGTGAGTTCTGTTTTATTAAAATATATTTGTTTAGTACTTTACAATTTGGAAACTTAATAACATTTAATAAAGCTTAACTGCTTATGTTATGCTATTGATATTCTGTATAGGTAGTATAAAGCCAAGGGTACCAAAAGTAAATTTTTGCTTCAGCGTATTAGCAAAGTACAGTCAAACCTCGCTAATATAAACTCGCCTTACACGAAAAAAAAATCTTTGACATGAATTTGTTTTAGGCAAGATCCCCTCTTAACATGAACAAAAAATTTATAATTTGACTTTTTTCTCTTAGTAATTTAAAGTTTCAAAGGAGAAATGGGGCAAAACATAAAAAAAAAAAAATTGCAACCATGATTATAAAATAAATTGTCTTCTGCTTCTGATTAAATTCTAAGATCTCCAACGATTTGTCAGTTTGAATCCTATAAATGAGGCATACTATTTTCTCATTTGCATTTTGTAAATGCTTTGTTCTTAATTGTTCCTTAAGATTTTCCCTAATTTTTCTCTATTATGAACTACTTTAAATGAACTTTATTACAAGTTTGAGTTAACAGGGTTTTACTGTATGAATAAGCTGGTTGTTTTTTTATCAATTTCACAGACTAACGTCTATTAGAGGGGAAGATTATATCCACTAAAAAATGGAGAATTTCTTTATAGCGGGTTAGCTCTGAAAGAAAATTTCCTTTTCTAGTTCTTGTAAAATTATCCAGATTCAGATAATACTTATTGTGTTCTATTTGATTATTACAGAAATAAAATTAGTGACATTATTTTTGTTAAATAACTTATTAAAATATGATTATTATATTTTTAGTTATGGAGGAATATATTCTTATCAGTTGCCAGTTTAGTCATATGTATGCAGTTGCGAGTCCTAATATCCGATATTCAGCGTAAAATATCACGCCACAAAAATTACTTGAAAGTGGCCAGACATATGGAAGAAAAGTAAGTATATTTTTAAGAATTTATGTTTGCCATTTAATTTTAACTAGATATGCCTTTAGTTATTGGAAGATAGGATTTTTATTCAAATTTGTATCAAATTGTATTGTTTTGAAGGATTTTTAAAAAAAAATTTCACAATAAACTATAAAAAATATTTTCTATACCAATTGTTTAACATCTATTTTAAAGTTCTTAATTAGTAATTGTATTCTGTAGTTATATTTTCCTTTAAATTGAATGTTTAATAAATTGTTTGATTTTTTTTGTATAGTTTTCCTCTGGCCACAAAAGCAGAAATTGAGGCCAATGCTGATGATTGTGCCATCTGTTGGGATCGTATGGAAACTGGCAGGAAATTACCATGTGGCCATATGTTCCACACGTAAGACAAATTGACTTTTTAATACTTGCATAAAATTTGTTGATCTAAGTAGTTTTTTTAAACTAATGTTAATAATTATTTTGTTGTATGTAAAATTATTTGCGATGATGAGCAACACATCAAGTTTAGATTTTCACAGATAAAAAGATTATAGCATACAATATAAACAATATGTGAGAAAATGTGGTTGGGAAGCAGATAACTTTAATTATCCCTAAATGGTGTACTACTGAGTTATAGGTAAAAGTTTCTTTGAAAGGACATATATATACTATTAAAATGTTGTTATTACTTAACTTCTACCTAGTCTTTTTTGAGTTAGACTAGGTTCAGGAATCCCTTCCTGCCAACTATCCAGATTTACATCGGCAATCTCAATTTTTTTTTTACCTTTTTAGTATTTTCGGAAAAAATTTATCAAAGGCCAGTTGTCAGAGGGAGAAATTTTAAAGTTTCAGGTTTTGTATTTTATTTGTTTGGTATTTAAAGATAATTTCAAGATGTCTTGTATTTTATTTAAACTAATTAATTAGCAATTTGAGTAAAATTAATGTCTCGATCTTTTTAACAGGTCTTGCTTGCATTCTTGGATGGAGCAAGTCACCAACTGCCCAACATGTCGCACTTCTTTGGTTCCAAAGCCTCCTTCGGACGCCAATCGCAACAATCTTAATCAAGATCCGCGCCAAGCAACCCCCACTACAAACCACTTTTTCCACTTTGATGGTGAGTTTGTTGCAAAAGCTTGGGGAATGGGCCTTCAAGTGCTAAAATTGTTTTTATCCTGGTATTTTCTTTTCTCTCATCTATTGTTTTAATTAAGCAAACTACACCAAAACCGACCTTAAGTTTGCAGTATACAAATGTTCTACGAGAAAAAGGGTAAATAGTTCTCATTTTTCAGTGCAAGAATCGAATACAAAAAGTTATTTCACATTCAATAAACAAATTTATTTGTTATTTGAAGACATAAATTTATTTTTATTAGTTTAGCTTCAGTTAGAGTGTTATTTTAATTATTTTTTTCCCTTCGATTTTGACGTAACGGGGCGCAGGAATATCAGGGTCAGAGGAGCAGTCGAAATTTCGGCGCCAGCAGCTTTGTTTACGCAAATTCCTCCGCCTAGTACATTTCTCTGCTGCAAACTTAAGCTCGGTTTTGGTGTATAAAGTTATTTAACAAGTGGAACACAGCTTAAATTAGTTTAAAACCAGGGTTTTAAAAAAAAATATGTGTTATTTTAATTATGTTTTGTATTTATTTTTTATGTTTGAAAGGATAGGTGTAAGAAAATTGAGATTCACTCTCTGTTCTTTTATTTGTCTGTTAACTTTTAGTTTTTTCTCATTTCACATTTTTAAATTGAATATTTGTGTTTAAACCAATGATTAATTAATTTTGTGTTTAAACTAATGATAGTAGAGTTAGTTTTAATGCTTCAACTTCAAATAGTGGAGTTTTTATTTCAAAATTGTCCATACTATGCATCATTCTAATGATTATTGGTGAATATATTTAATATCAATGTTTTATGGTCACTTCAAGACATGAATGCCTTCTGAATTTATCATCTGTTAGATTGATAACACAAAGAAAATAGCCTAATAAGTTCTTATAGAAATTTCTATTGCCAATATGTGTTTGCAAAGTTGTGCATTCAAAACAAAAAGTAACCATTGAACAATGTCTCTTAAAATACTGAGTTATAGATTTTGTTTGTATTTAGCTAATTAACACGTTGCGTGCCACTGACTCCTTAGGGAGTCGCGTGGTTCCGATTCATCGATAACAGCACATTCTAATGAAATTCATAGTGCAATTTTGCCAACAGTTCTTATGAGTCCAAGTTAGTTTGTAAACTTGATAAGCATGATGGTCTAGTGGTTGCACAAACTACGTGATCTAGCTCTGTCATCGACCCTTTTGTGTGATATTTAATTGACACCTAGTAATGCGCGTCTCTGACCAAGCACACAAGCCTGAAAATATATATCTCTACCTACCAACCACCTAGAAATCCCAGATGTGACTGATGAATTCCATACGTATATTTTAATTCTCATGCAGTTTTTGTGTTATTGCGAAGTGTAATCTTTCGCCAGGAACACTTCCTCGTATTTTTAGGACTAGCTGTCGTGTAGCTTTAGTTAGCGACATTAATTCAACCTAACCTTGCAATTTTACGACATCGAACTAAGATTTGTACTTGTTCGAAAATTACGAATAGTTAGTTCATTTCCATTGTAACGAACATGTTTTAAAAAACAGGATGTTCTTCTACTTCATCAGCCTCTATCGATGAAGCCTCTATCGATGATTTGGTGGCAGCGAATGTGTTAAAGAAGAATTTTTTCTTAAATAAATATCTCTTAATTCAACAGGCTCCAGGTATGTGAGCTGGCTTCCCAGTTTCTCCGTTGAAGTGAGCCACACCAATTTGCTTGGAGGCAGACCACCCGCTGCCCCGACTCGTACATCACAGTTGGACAACATGGTGAGTGAAAAATGCTTTTCCTATTTTCGTTTGAAGACACAGTTCACTTTAAAAAGATAATTTTGCTAAGTTTTTTTAGGGATCTAAAAGTTATTTTATTCACAAAATCCTGAGAAATCCCTATTTTCTGAAGATACGTTGAAAAAACAACTTATTTTTGTGAAGTTTACAAATATTGATGTGGGAAAATAACCTGCTGTAATACATTTACGTTTCATTAAGTTTGTCTTTAAAACTGTTTATAATAGTATTAATAGACTGATAACGATGGTTGGCAAGAAAATTTGTCAACCGAAAGTGAGTTTGCTTAAGTTTATTGAAATAAATAAAATAAGCGACAAATGAATACCCTAGTCCTAAATTTCTCTCCATTCTTAAAGTTTGTCTTTAAAACTGTTTATAATAGTATTAATAGACTGATAACGATGGTTGGCAAGAAAATTTGTCAACCGAAAGTGAGTTTGCTTAAGTTTATTGAAATAAATAAAATAAGCGACAAATGAATACCCTAGTCCTAAATTTCTCTCCATTCTTAAAGTCCCTCATCTCACATTTCCCTATACATTTAGATTTGTTTCAGTGAAAATCTCTTTTAATTCTTTCCAAAGGTTCACCAAGTCTTACAGATGTTCCCTCACCTGCCTTATAGTACTGTACTTGAAGATTTGTTGGCCACACATTCTGTTGAACAGACTGTTGAAAATATTTTGGAAGAAAGGCTTGTTGTGCAGGTATGAAATAGGAATCAATACAAAAAATGTTTTGATAATGCACTCACTTGATTTCAAGTGGAATCTGTAATTGCTGATTTGAAATACTTCAAAGATTTAATAGTTTTTGTAATTGAAATATTAATACTCAGTTAAAAAAAACTGCAACATTAAATTTGCCAGTTTATTGCATGTTACTTTAAAGAGTTTTTTTTTTGTATGTGATAAATTATGTACAATCATTCTTTATGTGCATTTAAATTAGGGACTCAAAAGCATAAATCTCAATTGACACATTAAAGTAATTAACCCCTTTTTGCCGATATAGGGCACATTAGTAAATAATCATTGCATTAAAAATCAAAACTTTATAAAATTAAAGAATCATATTTTTGAATATATTTGTAATAAAGACAGTTTTAAACTTTTATAAGTTTGAGGTTTAATAACTATGTTACTGTCTTATTGTTTAACATACCTTAATTATTTGTAAAAATGTCTCTTCTTAAAATATCCATGTATTATTCAACCCTTTTAAATGTTTTATTGTTAAAAATATGTTTCCTGATGTTACTTATACTTAAGTAATATATTTATTGTGTTTCTTCCTTAACATCTTCCTTTTCGCAGACCACAATGCTCACTCCCCGTGTGGCTGCATTTAGACCTCAGAGAGGCACTTTATTCAGTTTAGTGTTTGTGAGTGACTATATTCTTCTTTAATTGTTAGATGTATTTTTAAGTAATTTAACATTTAATTTTATGTTTTTGGCATTTCATTTAACATTTGTTTCTTGTATTGAGTCCTTGTATTTGAGTGTTTTATTGTGTATTGGTATATTATTTTTTAATAGCATTTAACTTACGTACAATGCTAATTAGCAGTGCCACTTTTATGTAAAGTTATTAAATAATCTTTAATTTTGTCCTCGTATTTTGTTGCAAAGGATTGCATTATGTGCCTCAACTAGTTATTTTACACTAATTTATGGTTTGCCCTTGTAGTTTTCATGTAATTATACTTATTTAAAATGAAATTGTAACTTAAAAAGCTTAAACCGGCCAAATATTTTTATCCTTAAAATGTAAAAAATTAGCTAAAAATGACTTGTTTTGACCTTTTGTTATCGATCCCCTATTAATATGATGATCATAAAAAAATTGGGTACATGTCATGAAGTTTCAATTTCCTAGGCTTTAACAAAGAAGTTACATTTTTTTTAAAAAAGGGTGTAACTTGTAATGCTTAAACATATTGTATAAAAGGGCTCAAGTTATCTTGTGAATGTACTGTATGCCTTGTAATTGTTGCCTGTAGTTAACTGTTAAGAACTCAGGACTCCTGCCCTGAGGTCCAGGTATAATATCCTGCATTATTTATAAGACCCTTATTTGTGTTTTGGCAACTTTTAAAATTATATTTCTATGTTTGTGATTTATTTAAAATTAGATTTATGTGTGATATTGCAATTATAATCATAATTAATTAATTTTTTTTTAAATAATTGAAGGGCTTAGTGGAAGAAGTTAAGTGGCATTAAAAAAAAAAGATTTTTGTGTCAATGAACATATTATTAATTTCTTTAATGAGAACAAGTTTCCCCTATTTCATAAACTTCAAGTTAAGTAGACTTTTTTACAGTTTGCAAGTAACGTTTTCAATAGATCCAAGTTCAAACTTAAAAGCTCATTTCTTTTTTCACTTTTTTTATCGCTTAGCATGTACTTCCACTAATCTCATCAATTGTAATTGAATCAAAACATTTACAATTTCTCTCATATCAACCATTCCTTTCCTCACCCAGGGCAACAACCGTGTCACCCCAACCCATATCCAAACCCATCCTGTCCTGGTGGGTCGAAGTCCAGACACGGTTGAAGTTCTCGAGCCGGGCCAACCCACCGAACAGGGGGAAAGCTCGTCCGACTCGGGGGTGTCCGACAACACAGTCAGAACGGAAGAGTCGACGATAGTCACGGGGGGAGACGGGTGTAGATTTTCGAAGAATTCTCAAGAGAGGGAAGATATGTTGTCTAGTAGGAAGGACGAGCTGTTGAGGAAGGCTAGAAGGTGGGTGGTTTTATTTGTTTAAGGGGGTTCGATATGTTGTATATAGGTAATGTTAAATTGTCCGGTTGCAATGTACCTTTTCACATTAACTACTGATCAGATCATCGTAAAATTTTCTGTGTGTTATACTAACCTTATATATTAATCTGAGGTTAAAAGTTTTTTCTAAACAACTGTTAGATTTTTTTTAAATAAAATAAGTTTTAAAGTACCCAAAAAATCATGAAATTTTTCACTTTTTTGCCCCAATCAATTTTTTTTTTACTTTAGTTTTATTAAAATTTATAACCTCAGATTAATCTATACTATGTATTACATCATATAAAAAAAGTTTACGAGAAAACATAGCATAGTTTTTGAGAAAAGGTACATCGAAGTTCAAAAAATCAAGTTCTGAGAAAAACGCATTTAAAGTTTTTATTGGTAACCCATTTTCTTACGAAGCCAGGACATTAAAATGGCTTTTAATGTCAAAAATATTTTTCCAATCGTCTTGATACTTTGTGACATTATTAATAAAGGTTGTAATAGTATTTTAAGCCAATAATTTTTGTTTTGATTTTTTCACCGATTTTTGGGTATTGAACCCCCTTAAGGGGGAATGGGCCAGGGTTGGCACTGTATTTACTATATAATGTTTTTACCGATATTTACCATGGTTTTTACCGCCTTGGTAAAAACAATGGTTTTTACCACACTCAGTAAAAACATGTTTTCCCATCTTCTGAAGTAACATTACATTTATTTTCCAAAAAAAAAAAGAAAAAAAAGCCAGATAAATTAATGATTTATGTTCTTGTTAATGATGATGAATTCTAGTTTTCTTTATATTATGGCATATGTTTGAAGAACAAATATTCCTTACAAATTACTATACATTATCCTTTTTTCAAAAATATGAATACCACACTAGGAAGAAAGAAAGTATAAACATCAAGAACAACACCATACTTTTACATTCTCATGTGTTCTTATCTAATTAAGAGTAAATTATATACAGATTTTGAAATATTTATTTTTAAGCATAGTTAAGATAATGGTTTTTGCCGGTAAATACTTGGTTTTTACCAAACTAGTTTTTACCGGTAAAAACCCAATCCTGGAATGGGCGCGCTGGACCTCCAAAACAAAGTTCATCAGTGTGAATCCAATGGAGAATTTTTTCTTCCTCCTTTACATTTCTGCGGCTGCATTGACTATTTTTACAAACGTATTTTTTTTAAAAAAATAATAAACTTATCCGTCTTACAGGGTTCTATTACCTCACTTTTTGAAATTGGTTCAAATATTTTTGAAATGCTTGATAAATAATTTTACATAAAATATTTGAGCCAAATTATTTAACAGGTTATGGCTAGCTGATTTAAATTGTAGTGTTAACCTGTGTGTATTTTCACATCGAAACCTATTTGAGCAACTAATTCCTATTGTTTTATCAAAAGTGATTTATCTCATAACTTGGATATGTAAATGCATGTTTAATTTAACTTATGTATACTTATATTTAAAAAAGATGTTTTTCTGATACAGTTTTCTGATAATGTTTTAAAACTTAAGAACTCTGGCATATATGTTTGTAGTTTTTAAGCAATTATAGGAGTTCCAACTCTAAGCTCTTGCTTCATCAAATGACTTTAGAACAACACAGATTGGCCTTTAAAGTTATACTGGGAAATTAATGTTTATGGTGTAGAAACCTGGGAGAGTCAGGGGAGATTGAAATTGTTTTTGTGCAGGACGCACTGCTAGGAACTATCTTTTTACGAAGTAGTGATTTTGATTTTGGAGTAGATAAATCAGGCTTAAAATAGTTTCAAACTTAAAAAAGGATGGTAGAAAATACAAACAGTATCTCAATTTATTTTGTTATAATTAAAAAAGTTATTAAACTGAAAAATTAATGGAACCAGTTGCGTTAAGAAATGGACGTAATCGTCAAAAGTTTTCAACTCAGCAGTAATAAATGTTAAAGCACTGATTCTCTTTAACATTGTTTCCACAAACTTTTATACTGTAATGTGACACTAAAATAATCTCATTCTATCATTATGTAATATTTTTTTTGTATTTGTGAAACAGTGTAAAATTATTTTAAGATTAAAAGTCTAAGATTAAATTATAAGTTGAAGTCTAAGTAGCTCTTGAAGGTAAGTCTTGATTGCCTAAGATAAAATTATAATACTTGATACGGAAAACAGTTTAAAATTATTTTATTATCAAATATTTTTTTTTCAAATTTAAAATTTAGAAGATGTTGAGTTTATTAAGTGGAGATGTATTTATAATATCTGTTATAGCCCACCTTTGACATATTTTTTTAAATAGTGGTTCAATAGTAATCACCGCAGCATTTAAATACATTTATGATATAAATGAAGAGCTCAAGTGCAAAACAAGTTAAATCACTTTTTGGAAAAAAATGAGTTGGTTAGCTTTTCATACAGGTATTGTAGGGAGGGATCCACCAACATTTTGATTTGCACAAAAAAAGTTAAATCGTATGTATATATACATACTATTATAATCACTCATAATCGTCAATATGTATATAATTTGTATGCAAAGATACCCAACTCAATTTTTTCCAAAAAGTGATTTAACTTGTTTTGCCCTTAACCTCTTCAAATATCTTTTCTAATTTATGTGTTTTTTTTTTCAGCAAGTACATCTCTCGTATACTAAGTAGTCCACCAAGAAATCAGGATTCTTCTAGCTCTGGTTAAAATCACTATAATTCAGTGTTGTCAAGATCTGTGTTTGTGACCCACTCCTCCCCGAAAAAAAATAGAGAAAATAAGTAAAGGACAATATCAAAAACTGTTTAAAAAATTTATTTGTAAAATGCAAGCCATTGCAAAAAGTTTTGTGTATATAAAATTGAAGTGTCAAGTTTAAATTTTCCATAAATATTTACTAGGGAAAGTCCTATAAATTGTTTTATACTACCAGTGAATTATTTTTTTTTGGTTAAACTGTTTTAGGTATTTTTTTTAATTTGTAAATACGTTATTTGTTTATAAGATTTAATAATTTCCAAATTGCAAGATGCATTTTTTTTCTCATAAAGATTCAAGCTGTATAACAGGGCAAATAAGGTTTTCTAAATTTTGCTTACTGTAACTATCTGTTATGCTCTATTTTACATTTTGACGAAAAACAGTTACTGTTTTCTAAAAGTTTTGAATAAAGTTTTTATTTGGTTTATTTCAACTGACTTTGTTGTTTTGGAATGTATTCCTCACACAATTTTATGAAATTTTAGAATTGGATATTTGTCTGACTTTCGTATATATTTTTTATTTGATCTCTAAAAAAACAAATAACTTGTAAACCTATGTTGTATGAGTGTTATAATTTGTTGTGTTGCTTATAATTTGTGGTACAGATAAGTGTATATAATTACACATATTTCTCTTGGTTTTTAGCTTTATGATTGTTTTGGGAACGAAATATACAGAAAATATTTCAATGTTAAAGAAGTTTAAAGTTATATAAACTTTAAATTTAAAAATGATTAAAAAAAACTAATATTGGATGAGTTATTAAAGTTATGCTTGAAACTTTTAAACTTCTTCTTAAAAAAAAAAGTAATTTCAGCTTTCAAAATATGTTCTTATGATATAGGATTTGTAGTATGAATTGCTTCATAGTAATAACTTTTTCATAACAATCTGTCTTTTATTAAGGACTAAAAATTTCTGATTGTTACACGATAAAAAGTTATGATATCTTATAGCATTTGCTCTTATTTCAGAGATCTATGGTTTTGGTATATTCCATGTTTTCAACACATAAACTAGTCAAATTGTTTTGTATATTATATAATTTTTCTCATCTAATTTTAAGTTGATACTGATTTTTTTCAAAGTGTTGTAAAATATTTGTTGACTTGGCATTTCTAATACTATTTATTATTTTTCTGGTAACTAAATACGTCTGTTATTCATTTGGAATTACAGTGGTGGCCAAAACTGTGGACACTTTTTTTTTAAAGTTTCATGTTTTTCAACATTGTTTGCTTGTAGAATATATTAATTTTCACTTTTGACAATTTTAATTACTAAATTCTACATTACATTACCTTCAATTTAATGTATAAACGTTTGTATTTAAGTGAAAATTAATATATTTTACGAGCACACAAAGTTACATGAAACTTAAAAAAGTGTCCACACTTTTGGCCACCACTGTATATAGACGGTTTAATGTCACAAACTTTCGCAGGTGGCGCTGTTACTCGGAAGTCTGTCCAACCTACCTAGAAATATTCCGGTTCACGGGTTTGTTGATGTTTTGAACACCGTTATCGCTTTGCAATACGTTCGAGATTGTATAAAAATGAATAAATTATACAATATATTCAAGAAAACTAATATACTGTACAATATATAAAATGAATGTATAGTTTGGGAAATGTTTAACGAACGTGGAAGCATTGAATCGGATGCCTAGATTTGAATATACTTTATGCAGCATCCGAAATCGTTGTATTCAACACTTAATTTTAATGATTCAAGCTGTTGTTGACCATTTTAAACATTGATTAGCATGAAGTAGAATTTAAAACACAAATGCAGCTGACTTTATCATCAAATTAAAAATAAAAAGAATCGTAGTGACATTCAATAATTTTAATTAATTAATAAGACTTTAAGTATTAGTTGTGATACTTTTATTTTTATTAAAAAAAAATTCAGCTGTTTTATCCAGGTGCAACACGCAAAAAAAGCACGAAAAAACAGGGCCAAAAATGATATTTTTAAAATAAAATTTTGAATAATTTGCTCTTCATCTGATGATTAAAATGATTTTCTCAAATTTAAATCTTTTTGAGTCAAACAACATAGTATAAAAATACAAAGAATTCAAATTATATTTGGGTGAAAAAACGAATTTTTTTCAAAACACCTATTTTACCTCACCACACCACGCTACGGCATGTGGAGAAAATCAAGTTCTGGTCCCAAACCGGAAGTCAGAGGGGGACAGGGTTTGTTTGCAAACATTAAACCCTCTATAAATATTATTTGGATTTTTATTGCATAAATAATAGTCAAATACAAAATTCTTAATTTTCTAAAAAAGGATAAATTAAATTGGTTTGAAGGTTTATTTTTGTAAGAATTTAAGTTTTTGTTTTTCTAATCAAAAGAATTATGAATATTTAAAAAATTTGGATGGTCTGTATTTTCGTTACTTCAGGAATGTTTGGTTTTAATGTATATTTGAGGCTTTATTGATTAAAAAAAATCCAGCCATGTTATTAGCTAGTTTACAAATGCTAAAATACTATTTGGTAAGAATATTTGCATAAGAAATGAAAATTCAGAAAATATGCTTAAAAAATATATAATCCTTTTTATTCATTTATTAAATGTTATATAAATTCATAACATTTCCAATTTTTTCTGGTTACTGTTTTAGTGTCAATATCACTGTGTGTAAATTAAAAATGTGTATAGTTATTTTTTTAAAGTTTTACCAACAGTAAAGAAAAATGTAAAGGTAGTGCTTAGTTTTAAATAAATGTTGGAATGTGTTTGTATAGATACAAACAAAAAGTTCTTAATTACATTCGCTTGTTTTAAGTTGCTACAAATTAAATAAACTGTTTCTGCTTTTTATTTGTATCTTACATTTTTTCTTTTATTATTTGATCCCTTTTACTCAGTATACGTTAAGAAGGTTGACATATTTTTGGATTGTTTAAAAATTTGCGAAGGTGAAGGGTTAATTTCTACACTTGTTGATTTATTTGCACAATCCCCTAATTAATTTGTATGGTTGTTACATTTGTATCTAATAGTTAATGTGTAATTAAGTAGTCATGGAAGTTTTGAATATGTTTAAAAAGAATACAATAAATTTGTTTCAAAGCTATAAAGAATATTTATTGCAAAAAACAGATAAAATCTATTTATAAAACAGTAAACACACTCTACATTCTCCCTAATAAAATACTCATGTGACAATATCGTATCACTATCATTACATAACACTATTATATATTTGATAAGATTATTAATTTTTAAAAATACTGAATGTACTTGTGATATTTTTTTTATAAGCTCCCTCTTTGTGATTTATCACACAGTTTGCCTACCCTTCAAATAGATAGTTCTTTCAACAGCACCAAGAAAAAAAATGGTAATTTACCAAATATTGCATGATGTAATCGCTTCCATATTATGTTGTGGGATTGAATGATCTCATGATTCAAATAGCATGCACTACATAATTAGAATATTCTCCTGATACCCTAGCAAAAAAAAACCTATGTTTAAATTTTTCATATAAACATATTTTTTAAACAAATGTGTGTTAAAAAGTATGTTATGCAAGGAATACCGAAAAAACAACTATATACTTTACATGAATAAAAGTTAATGTTTTTTTTTTTTTTGAAAGCTAAAATTTTTTTTTCTGTGTTTTTGTTATTGTTTTTTCCTTTCATTGTGTCCGATTTAACATTCTATTGTCTTTTTTGGATTGTTCTGGATCTATAGTTCATATTAGGGTAATTTTCTGAATAAAAGTTTGTTATGATGCTGATTAAGGTTTCAAATCATAAGAGTTTAATTAAATGTTATAAAAATCTTGTTCATTAATTGAACTTTTGATCTTGCACATGTTTCTTGTTATTCAAACTCTTTTCCTCTGTAAAATAGAAAAGTTCCTATTGATAACTCTAGTTATTGATATTTAAGTGCTATTCAAAAGAGGATTTGTATCACTTTTCTCCGGGATGCCCCATATGAGAAAGTCTGAGAATCATGTAAAGTAAACTATAAAATTGTTTCAATGTATATCATTCAGAGGTATCACTGAAAATACTTGATCGCCTGGAAAGTATGCTAGTTGGTACGAACGACAAATTGTCATACACTGAACTACTGTCATTTGTTGAGACATCCAGGTCAGCTATATCTGGAGACAAAGTCAAAATCCGGCTAGAAGACTTAGAGGACTGTTCGCTGTCCTGATGAAAAATCTCGCCAAGGCAGATGATCGAGGAGGAACTGGACAAGCTCGGCGATTCGTGGTTTTTGTCTTCGCTGCCGACCAACGATTTAGGTGATTTGTTTCCCGCGTCGTTCTGTTCTTCCCTAGATGACAACTGCACGCTGTTGCCAAGGGAAGTGAGCGACTCGCTGCTTGGGTTGAAAAGACCTTTGAGGTACGGCATGGATGAGGAATCGGATGTCGTTAAGTCTGACGAGTTGATGTTGTCATCGTCGCTACTGCTTTTGATGACGGAAGATTCGCTTGAATCTGTCTTCTGAAGTGCACTTTTATTTAGCGATCGCATATTGATGTTTTCCGCTGAAGACTGTTCGTTTCGGTTCACAGATTGTAAGTCAATGTTTTCTGTTGATGATGGTTGGTGTCGTTTCAGTCTCTTAAAGGATTCAGGTCTCTTTTTCTCTAGTTGCGTACTGAGGATGGCACTGAACGATCCACTGCGAGTTTCTTCGTTCGAATTGAGGTGGCGGGAACCACTTGGCTCGGATTTCGTCGGCGAGATCTTTTTGATGATGAAAGGAAAGTCTGAATTGATATTGTTTGATTTTTCTGAATGTAAAAGCGATAAGGTTTGTTTTGGTAATGTGCCATCGCTCATGGATCTGGGCTTTAGATTAAGGGTTGGTTTTTGTGTGGTAGGAGATATGCTAATTTTCCTATTCCGGAAAGGTATTTTACTGGAACAAGATGGAATGTTTTCTGAAACGACGTCCGTTTGTTCCGAGTGTCTAAAAACACCGCCTGAAGCCGATGGAATGTTCGAAAATGAGTTTTTGGTTGACTTGTTTGAATGAGGCTGTATTCTGTGACAACTTTTCGGGAAAACCTTAAAAAAAATTAAAGATTTAAAAGTAGTTGGTTGCACGAAAATAAGAATACCACAATTTTATTGAGGGAAGTTATTAAAGAGACTTTGTAAACTGACCGAGATTTTGAATTTTTAAAATTTCTTTTTATTTTATCCCTTTTAACGTCGCCTTAAAACTTATAGGTATGTTAAAGGAGCCGAAAGTGAAACAAGAGTATTGGGAAATCGAGATATTTATAGCAATAAAAAGCTGATTAGCAAAGTTTTTTTTTTGTAAATAAAGTGCCATATATTAATCAAGTAAACCGAAAAAGAAGTAAGGGTTATTTATCGATAACAAAAATAACCTAATGTTTATATATTGACTTTTTATTAGGGTTACTACAATAGTTTTTACCTGCAACACCGTTTTAACAAGTCTTGGTGTATGGGATCTATCTTCTGCTGTTCTATAAGACTCCCTGTTAGTGGAGCTGCTTGTTTGTCGTTTGTCTTGTGCTTGGGCAGCTTTGGTTGCTTGAGCTCTCTCTTCATTTTCTTTTATGATATTTCTATAAAAAATGAATACAATTAAAGCTGCATTTTTGTGTTGAACAACTTTGGCTGACACTATATACACTCTTAAAACAAAAGAGTGAAATCCACTCCAGTTGGAGAAGTGCATTTTCGACACTGGAGAGGAATGAATATTAACTCAGACTGAGTTAAAATCACTCGTTTGAAGTGATCCTGTCGGAGTTTTAACACACAAAGGATCCACTCCAAAAGGAGAAGTGCATTTTCCAGACTGGAGGAGTGAAAATTAATCAGACTGAGTTAAAATCGCTCGTTCGTTTTAAGAGTGTAGTTGGTTTTGGTGTGGGTATTTAATAAAAAAATCAATTCGAATAGCTTTTCAAAAGACTGACTATTTATAAAGGGTATAACGTAAATGCGTTATTTTGACGTATTATAATAGTCAACGCAAACTTACTTGGCTTTCTTTTTAAGTACTTTCTGGGCCTCGGGGTAGTTTTTTAGGGCGTCCCATAAGTCGTCTTTGCTCAAGACAAATAGGTTAGAAAATCCTTTACTTCTGACGTCAGCAGTACGGCGGTTACATCCGGGAATGCCCAAAAGGCTACAATGAAGAGAAACAAGATTTTTTAAAAATACTTCTGATCTGTTAAAGATCTGTTGTCGATAATTATGGATGAATCTTTCATAAGCACTTAGAACAAAAGCGGAAATTTAGATTAATTGAATTTTCGAAAAGCATAAGCCGCGTATTTTCCCAAATTAACAGCGCTTTAACCTCTTAACGATCGGATAATTTTCAAGAAAACAGTCATACAAGTGCCGATTTTTTTTATCATTAAAAATTGTGTGTGAACAATCGATAGGGTATTTGTTTTATTTTTGGCTTAAAATTAAGAAAATAGATCCAGCAAAAGCCTACAACCTCAATCCGGTAATTTTTACGGGAACTATAAGACAAGGGGTTAACTTACAATGCTTTTTAAAAATATATATTATTTCCAAGTGTGCTGGCTTGTAATTTTATGGGATTTTCATTTAAATACATTAACAGAAAAAATAGAACCAGTTTATCAATACATGGAACTTTATCCGTTTATACTCATTCTCATCATTTATATCTAAAAGAAACTAAACAATGACCGCTACGATCGACCGAAAGTTACCGCATTCTCTACCACCCTATCACTGACCAATCTCGCTTACCTAATTTCGCCAAAGACGCTCCCTTTTGTGAGAGTGGCCAAGACCAGACCCCCGTCGTCTCCTCCGAGGACTTCCACGATGCCTTTGTTCACGATGTACATTTCTTTTCCAACTTCGCCCTAAGACAACACAAGGATCGGTCAACATCTAATAAAAATGATTTCCATTTACGAGGGACGCGTAGTAGAAGTAGCACACTCTGATCGATGTTAGTCTTTAACTAAACCAATACCGACATTAAGTTTGCAGTATACAAATGTTCTACGAGAAAAAGGGTAAATAGTTCTCATTTTTGAGTGCGAGAATCGAATACAAAAAGGTATTTCACATTCAATAAACAAATGTATTTGTTATTTCAAGACATAAATTTATTATTTTTTTTAGTTTAGCTTCAGTTAGAGTGTTATTTTAATTATTTTTCCCTTCGATTTTGACGTAACAGGGCGCACGAATATCAGGGACGAAGGAGCAGCCAATAGGAGCAGGCGAAATTTCGGCGCCAGCAGCGTTGTTTACGCAGATTCCTCCTCCTAGTACATTTCTCTGCTGCAAACTTGAGCTCGGTTTTGGTGTAGTTGTGTGTGGCACAACACTGCTTTCAATTACCACTAAATAAAACAATACATATGAAGAGGGGGAAGAACCGCTTGATTTCTTTAAAGACTTTGCTCAATTGTGTCTGCTTGGCGGACACTGGCAACCGGAAACCGATTTTTCTTTCGGTTCTTCATTAGCGGTACAAACGTGTGACTCGTATCCACTGATCTCTGGTGGAATCAGGGTTGCTGCGAAAGATAAACAAAGCGAGTAACCGGTTTCTTTACACCAGCTTAGGCAATTTCTCGCTATCGTCCCCAAAGAGGATATTAAGGAAAGCCTTCTACGAAATAAAGCGGTTCTTCCCCTGTACTCTTCATATTTAAAGGTAATTAACTGCCCTTGAAGGTAATTTCAACAACTTTAAAAGTTCTGCAGCAGCTATCCTTTGCACGTATACGATTTTCTCAAAACCTCATTAAGGACTTTCGGCAGGTATTGGGAACTCGTTTGACAAATTTGAAAACGATAATTCTTTTAGTTTGAGCTGTAGAGTGTTTTCAGATAGTACCGATAGATGAACTAATGACTAAAAATCTATTTTTTAGAATCAGCATCCTCTAAAACTTGTGGAAAACACTAAATCTCCATTTCGGATTTCCGGTCCCCATCCAATACTTTTAATATCTTCTGCGTGGGCAGGTAATCTGTAGTAATCGCAACAATGAGTTGTACCATTTTTGCTGTGAAATAATTTTTTTTCCAGTATGTTTTTTAAAGGTTAGGGTAATTAAGTGCTTGCAACAATGATCCAAGTCATGATGGAAGTTACTGCAGTTTACCTGCCCACAGCAGTCTTATATTTCATATAAGGTAACTGAGTGTATAAAATGTTTGACAAACATAACATTTTACATAATGCTATCGAACATGGTCAAGCATACGTTGACTTCAATAGGAATTCCGGGGTTACCAATACTGCTTTTCCTGTCCCAACCTAATAGCCCTCGTGTAGCTCTAGTGCGACGATAATTCAAACCTAACCTGTCCCAATCTACTGGGATATACGTTCTTTTTAATTATGAATGTCAATGTCCTGACGCCGCGTACGATATCTCTATAAGTCTGTGTTGATTGTCATCCCAGGATTCCCAGGTGTCGGCCTTGTCATTCGACCTCGGTTCTAAAGGCCCATTGCCATTAGTCTTCTTGTAGCTCAAAACTATGTTATTTCCTTTAAAAAGTTATGATAAATATTTTCTACAGCTTAATGCTCTTTAGTGGTTTGCCACACACAAAGGGGAAACCTATGGCATTTTGATATTGGCCTCTATTTGAGTGCAGAGACTTTGTTTAAATGAGGTATTAAAACAAAGAAATTTTAATTACAATATTCTTAACATCTTTACACATCTACGGATGGCATTTAAATTAATTTTATTCTGAAAAATATTAGTATTAAATCAAGTCTTACCTTTTTGCAAATGAAATCTCCGGGTAAAAAAAGCACAGGTCTCAATTGTAGTACTAAATCTCTTAACAAAGCTTTATCACAATCCTAAAAAAAATATTGAATAAAAATTAAATTCAATTTGCTTCATTACATACAATTTCTAAAACAAAATGCCCTATGTGTTAAAAATATTTGACAATTTGAAATTAAAGTTGCAAATTAAATAAATGTAAAAATCGTAATGTAAAATGTAAAAACAAGATAGAGTATTCAAAAAATCAAAGCGTTAAATAAAAATGAAACTTACTTTAAATAACTGCACTTTTACAAGAGTTTTATAATGAACATTGATGGCCACATCAGTTTTCATTTTTCTAGGTAATGTATCCAGAATTTTTCCTACATCTAAAAAAAAGATTAATCAAAATTTTGTAATTGTTAATGCATTTTCTTTGGATACACAAAATTAAAACATGAGTGCACAAACTTACGTAATTAAAAGTATATTATATAATAAAAAAAATGCAGCTACTTTTGATATACTGAATTTAACTTCCCTGCATACTATAAATATCAAAGGAAAAAACGGTTCTACAGAAGCGTTCATAGCTTTTTTTGCACGAAGTGTATGATAAAGGAGAAAGTAGTTTTACAGAAACAAAGTTGTCCGAGTAAAAACGAGTTTCGGTTTACAATAGTTTTCAGCGCTAATGGAGCGTATTAAAGGAAAAAGTAGTTTTACGGAATACCATAAGAACCGTTAAGAACTAGGGCCCTCTATCCCTACTATGTAGACGCAGTAGTGATGTAGGGCTTTATTAAGATCAGCTTTTTCTTTGATATTTACAGTAGGCAGGGAAGTTAAATTTATACCTCATAAGTAGATGCATTATTTCGTAGTCTAATTGCTTAAATTTATGGGAGATTTTAGGCCTTAATTATTGTATGAATCCATTGAAAATGTATTAATAATTAAGAAATTTTTATTTTCTGTTCATTGCTAGGTTAAAAACAAGTTTTATTTACACAGTAGTTTTATAGGAAGTGTATATCCGAAAAGAAACGGTCATTTTACAGGAAAACATATAAATACATAAGGTTTTTTTTTCAAACCACTCTTCTTAGCTATCTTGGTTGGCAAGACTTTGGCAAAAATATCGCCCAAAAATAATTGATAAGATTAAGTACTGTATCTAAAAAAAGTATTCGAAGGTTAGCATTCACAAGTAATGAGTTAAAAGCTTATTCTTATGCTTACCATAGTTGTGCTTCATATTAGGTTCGAAGGAATTTTCGCAGTCAAATTGTCTCTAATAAGCTATTAAACACACACTAAAAATGAATGCTCAAAAACGACGAAATTTTTCTTAATTTTGACGATTCCGTTACTGGCAAATGCTCCGAGTTTTCGTTTCCTTAAAGTGAGGAAATTTGAATCGTCATTTTTATGAGGATTTGAATGTCGTCTAATCTAAAGAAATAATTCGTCATTTTTGAGCATGTGAGTACAACAATGAGATTCAGTTTCCGCAAAATCAAGATGCAGAATCGTCAAATCATGATCGTAAAAGTGAGGATTCGCGTTTACTCAAAAGTCACGTGATAGTTTGACGAAACAATCCTCAAAATTAACGAAATGAGGCTTGAGGATTCATGAATCGTCAAAAATGAAAGTGTTATTTCTGAGAGTGCATTAGGTTCCAGTTAAATCATCCTTTATTCAACATAAAATTTAAAACAGGCCAGTCTCAAACAGAAGATTTCATTTAAAATATACTGCTCATTGGCAAATAGGAAGGTGACCAACATTATTCAACTCTCCATGAGTCGTGTTAGCTCAACAAAACGAAAAAGCTAAAATTAACACTAGGGGGGGGGGGGGGGATGAGGGTAAAATCGAGCTTTTTTAAAATCATCTCATTAAACACCTACTTTTTAACAAATTTTCCTAGATTTTTTTTCTATACAACATACATTTGAACTGTTTAGATTTCGAATATATAATTTTTTTCCACCACATGCTTTAATATCTGGCAATTTAGGGAACTTAGTTTTATACCCTCATTTTCCCCCAGGGTGGGGGAAAATGGGGGTAGCCCAAATTTAACGATATGATTAAATCAAAAATCATTAATATAAAGAAATAATTGAAGCAAACTCATTCCTAATATTCCTCTACACTTTTATTCCAGAAAAGCTTACTTAGAGATAATAATAATAGTAGAATATTTAAGCAAGAGAGTATTGTCCTCCACGCCGCCTCGGTGGCACACTCGTTAGGATTCTAGCCTTTGGAGCTGCTGAGGTCGGGTTCGAATCCCGGTCAGGCATGGATGTTTGTGACTGTCAATAAATGTTGTTATTTGTCTATGTGTTTGTGTCGTCTCTTTCTTTGTGTGTCTCTTGTGCTTGTGTCATTTCTGGGGCTTAGTACAATAGACTTATAGTCGCAGTGCTTGGCGATCTTGCCCCCCACCAAGAAAGTCATAAGTCAAGTCATAAGTCATTGTCCTCCACTATTAAAATGAGGCTCTGTAAAACTTTACATATTGCATCGAACATAACAAAATAATCTGCATCGTATATTTCTGGAAATTATGTCAGTTTCCATCTATGATTTGGTTCAGTATTTTACATTATAGTTTGTAACATTTAGTAAATTAATTGATAATAACTAATTGCAAGTAATTGCTAATTGCTTCTGGGCATATTCTTAAAGATGCATTGGTAAACTTAATATATTAAGTTAAATTTGAACAAATCTCATAAAATAAGTTTTTTTTTAATAATGCTGTATATTTTAATAACACTAAAATGGTTTTTAAAAATATCTTCCAATATCATCCAATTTAAGTTCGTTCCACGACCCAAAACTCCATTATATCTGGCATGCATAGCTAAGCCTAACCATACCACCACTTTACCCCACGACATTAAAAAAATTATAAAAAATTAAAAAATTCGAATTTTTCTTAGCTAATTTTACAGAAATACTCTTCGAAAATGTGGCTATTGCATGTAACAAGGCTTAAGAGCACAGCATGTTTTATAAAATAAATAGAACGAAGTTTTTAAGAGTGAATTTTAACAGCTGAAACAAAATTAGCTTAAGAACAAGAATTTCAACGAATTAATGGTGTTGCCAGATTCTAAAAACCAAATAAAAGTAATTAGAGATCATCTAAAAATAATATTTCAAAGAAAAAGTCTAAACAAATGTAAATGTATAGTTGAAAAATTTATATTTTTTAACATACCCTCATTTTCCCCCCTACCACCATTTTCCCCCACCTCCCCCTATTCTAAACAATGCTATTGAACCTATAAAATGCGAAACTATCACAGATTTTTAATAATTTTTTTTAGAGCTGTATGGCATGTCACAGCTTATACGCCTATTTCCTGACAATACTTGTAATTGTAAATTTGTAGATATGTAACTGGCAACATCTAGGTTCTGAAATAAATTATTTAAACAATCTAACACCAGATATCTGCAACTGAATTACTGGTGCTAACAGATGGTTCTTCGGATTCAAAAAATGCCTCAAATCGGGCTTCCTTAAGAGAGGAACCAAAATACTTATCTACAAAAGCCTGATAAGACAAATACTTATATATTCTGCCAAAATATGGGCAATGACCGAGAACGATAAACAAGCATTAGCGATTTTTGAGAGAAAATTTTTTGAGAAGGTATATTTGGGGGAATCAAGGAGAGAAATTTTTGGAGAAAAAGAACAAATTCAGAAATAAACAAATGCTTTAATGAACCAGGCGTAGTCAAGTACACAGAAATTCAACGAATAAAATAGGCAGGACATGTTGTTCGAATGGAAGACAGCAGGAATACAAAAAATATCTTCTTTGCTAAGCCCATAGCCACTCGTGTTAGAGGCAGACCCAAACTCAGGAGGGTCGACTGCCTGGAGGAGGACCTCAAAGTTTTGAAAGTAAAGAACTGGAAGTCGTTGGCCAAGAACAGGTCGGCGTGGGAAGGACTTTTGAGGAATGCCAGGGCCCATCCTGGGCTGTCGCGCCACTGAAGAAGAAGAACTGGCAACATCGTATATTCACAGAAATAAAGAGATTTGGAAAAGAATATTTACTATGCTTTTGCTTTGATTTAAATCCAATAAAGAACCTTTTTTTGCGTACTTAAGCAGCCGTTCATTCTAATTCAGCTATTTACCTTCTTTCTCACCTCTTGCAATTTTAATATTGATTATTTGCCATCTACTTTACCAGTCGTAGTATCAAATGGCCACAACTTACTGAATGTCTTCTGCTGCTCCCAGTTGTGGTTGAGCCACATTCTGACTCTCTTCTGTAGCTCGTCGGGCAGATTGAGGTTTCGCATGTACATGACGGTCTGGTCCATCAGCTGGCGGTATTGGGTGCGGCTCTGCGTCGCCGTGGCAACTATATCACGTATCTACAGAATAAATAAGGCGAGGAAAATTTTTAAAGTGAATATTTTAATTATAAAGTCAGTAAGGTCAAGTGGGGTAAGTGTGATAGGGTTTCTGCATTTTCCATTAAGAAAATTCGTTCTCTGCTTCAATTAAATTCCAAATCCTAAAATTGGTAGTGAATTATTATAAGAAACATACATATGTAGAAAAAAAATTATATGTTTGAATTCCAATTTTAAGTGTACAAAATTTGCATTTCAAAATCCATTGCTGTTTTATCACACTTACCCCACATAGGAAAACCCACATAAAAAGAAGACAGTTGCACTTAAATTCAAAAGCTCAAAACTTTCTTTAAACAAAAAATAAGGTCAATATTTCTTTTTAGTTTAATTATAAGTGGTCTAATGTTATATATTGCAAACTTTCAGATTTTTAGAATGATTTCCAAAGTTACAAGAGCTGTTTACCACACTTACCCCCAATCACACTTACCCCACTTGACCCTACACCGAAAAAGTAATACATTTCAAATATATCTAAATCTAAGCGGGATTCATATTACTTTTTTAAACGTTTAAAGTGCACATGTGCTAAAAGATAGTGAATGCGATCAAACTGACTCAGGATACACAACTGACCAGGGCAGCAGGGACCAGCATTAATTTTTCTATTATCCAGTTTCTTGTTTACTTAAAAAGTTTCATTTGAGATATCTGACCAAAGATAATGATGTGTTGTAAAATAAGTTTGTACAGATTTTTAAAATTAAATTTTCAATAAAGTCAGTCTGCCTAAAAAATAATACATTTCTAATTTTCTAAATGTGAGCGATTGACCATTGCCCAGGTGTAGTTTTAGTGCGACCGATTATTTCCAACCAAACTAACCCAACAATTCACTATGCTCGCCAAATAACCCGTGGGATTAGAAACACCGCTTCCTTTAGGTTCACTACCTGTTTTCAAAGTGGACTCTACCACAATCAAAATATTTGCTATGCTATCAAAGAATATCTGAAGCCAATTCAAATAAACGAAACTTTTTCTAATTGATTTTTTAAAACTGCGTTTCTTCTGCACATTTGACGAACTAGGTAAATTTAATTTTTATTAATAACACATGACTCACCTGTCCAACTAAGAAAGCAAATATAAATACACCCATCAGCCAAGAAATTGTCATGAATATATATTCTATTTCATTCTCAGGCTTCGGATTTTTGCCGATGGAAGTGGCTGTTTTAGTAGCAAAATAAAAGCATCTGATGTACCTGAAATTATTTGATTATAAGTTTTGTTTTTGATAAAGCATAAATGAGCAGAAAAATAACATTCGTTTAGTTAATTAAAAAGCATATTTTGTCAAGATACAGTTAAGATTTGTCTTTAAAAGGAAACAGTACACATATAAAAATATTTTAGGTATATTCAACTATGAAAATAAAATTTAAGTAAATATAAGAAAAATACACCCAAACAAGTGTTTTTTAAATGATTTTTTAAGCGTTTAACGTTTTTTCTCCACCAACCAGTTTTTATTTTTAAATGTTAATTTTTAAAAATATATTAGTTTAAATTCACATTAAAATGCAAAAATTGAAGTATTTTGTAGAGGTTTATTATTTGTACTTACGCATTTCCGACTCCTTGAAAGACCCATCGATTTGAACCGATACCTTCCCACGTTGACATCGCATAATATGCACATGCATTCAGATGTATGAGGTACATCATATACATCAAAGTCCGAATGATCCTGCAACAAAATCAACGATTTTTCAAGAGTTGATTAAGTAATAAATATAGTAGAATATGTAAATGAAACATTAAAAAAGTATAAACGCATTTTAAAGGATACTCGTATTATTTGATAAGTTACGTAAACGCATTATTCGATATGTTATAAACGTATTAGTTGACACGTTACTCCCACAATATTTGATACGTTACGTACACTTATACGGTATTTTATTTGCAAGCATATTTTATATACAAGTATTTTAAATGTAAAAATAATGTACAAAAAGTAAATTAATTGCTATTTTAGTTGCAAAATTTTTGGTGAGGAGTTTGGCCTCGGTTTCATGAAATATTACGTATTTGAGTGTAAATAATTATTGTCGTGTTTGAAAATCATTTATTAAAAATGTAAGTAGAAACTAGTTTTGGAAGAAAATGTTAAATTGTAATATATTTTATAGATAATTATTTGCTTAGTGTAAAAGATATTATGATTATGTGCTCACTAAGAAAGTTAATTGTGTTTTACAAATGAGCGGACTACATTTGAAGTTATATCAGCTTGGTACATCGATTTACAATTTAAAAGGAACTAAGTATATCAATAAAGAATTAACTACGTAAAAGTATTGTTATTGTTAAAATTATTGTATCCATATTTCAATTTTTTTAAAAATATCAAATGAGATTAGGAACCAAAATTATTTACCTGATTACGTAAGGCGTTTTGGTAACAGCATCTACACGGTTGAAGAATTCCCAAAAAGTCTGTACCTAAGTTTGAAATAACTATTTATAGTTTAACGCAGTCCAATTCTTTCCATTCATTTTAAAGAATATAAAAAACGTTGCAATGAGAAATTATATTTGTGAAAATATTATATTTTGTTAAATATCATAACCATTGTAATCGTAAATGTTTGAGTAGAAATTGTAATTAAAAAATTAAATATATATTATTAAAAATCTATGTTTCATCGAAACACTAGTTATATACACAACTAATACAGTTTATGAGACTAACAATAATTTTCTTGGCGATTTCAGCTTTATTGATTTTTTTCGTTAATGGTAAAAAGCTGGACTTAATGGATGATGTCCGGCAGCTGATTCCATATGATTTCCGTTCAATTAATATAAATATATTTTAACAAAAAAAAAGTTTCATATATTTTCTGTAATTTTACCATGGTAACAGTACTTATTCCTTCAGAGGTTACCATATCTTAATTTTATGGAAAGGCTAAAAATATTTTTTTGGTATATACTGAATTATTTTTTGGGTTACAGCAGAACTTGTAAGAAATACTTACTTTTAGAAATCTTGGTAACCGAAAAAGCGGGTTTGTTCCATATACAAAATATAGCAGATCTAAAGGCAACAATGAGATTAAATCTAGCTAGAAGAAAATTAGGTTAGGTTAGAAAATAATAAGGGCCTTTAACTAAATAGAAAAGGCATTAAATATATTACATATTTTTTTTCGCAGCATTAATATTTTATAAATATATTCCCATTGGGATATATTATAAATATATATGTATTTGTAACACTTATTTATTATAAAAGTATAACGGGCTAGTACATTAATTTTCAGGAATGTTCTTTAAAATTTATTTTTATATATTTTACAATGTGCAAATACAAACTACTAATTTCCCTATCTTTAATTTTGTTCTTCTAGTTTACACTTTTCCGTTTAATTTAAAACGCTTTTGTTAGAATTTCAAGAACCACTTCACAATTTGTTTTTCTTTATTATATGAAATACTATGGTCATTCGGCTCTCAGAAACGAAATAATGGGAAAATGAAATATTTTTTTTATTATTTGTTAGCAAAGCATTTGAATTGAAGTAAATTAAAAAAAAAATCCCAAATTAAACTGCTTTATACAGAAGTTTTTACTCACATTAAAATTTTAACAGAAATTCAAATAAATAGTTAAAAAATTTGAATAGCACCTGATTTTAATTTTTTAATCATTCAATTAAATGAATTAATTTTTTTCAATTAATTTTTTTAATCAATCAATGTAAAATGTACTGAGAAATTACTTACCTTGAATTCTCGTTTTCTAAAATAGTTAGCTTTCGTTTGTGAGAAGTTTTCCTAAGCAAGAATTTAACACAGCTGATTATTACTCCAAATACGTGAATACATAATTTTTGTATTTTAAATATTTTAAAGTTAACACATTAGTATAGTCATAAATGAATAGAAAACTTACCACCCAAAAACCATTGTGCAGAAATTGCAACCTGACTTTGAAGACAGCGATGTCAATAATGTAGATAATATCACAAATGTAGTCAAAAGCCAGAAAAATGGGCAAATTGTCCTTTGTCTGGTAAGGAAAAACAGCCCGGAAAAGTATGGACCAAGCGTTGTAAGCATAGCTTGCCATCACAAAAAACAGCCAAAAGATGTACAGTTTACCTGAAAAATGAAAATGAAAAAACTTAGCAAATTAGGGTATTCCGCATTTAATTACTAATAATGTGAAGCGATCTTTTTGAAATGTGTACCTCGTTGCTCATTATATCTTACAATTATCTCTGGATATTGACCCGATATCAAATTGTCAGAGTGATATCGGATTGAAATCAGAAGGGCGTTAAATGTAATCGGTGTGTTAGAACTGAGGTCACATGAGACAGTCATAAGAAAACATATGGACAAATGTACAGACAAAAGGATAAATAATTAGTCCCTGATGATCTTTCTAACAAATAATTAATTTTCACGCTTTTTTTCTCCGAAATTTAAAGCTCAGGTTTCCTAAGGTGACGGTCATTATCACCCGTCACACTCGCATTACTTAACATTAAAACTAATCATAAAATATGTTCGATGCTTAGTGGATAGGGATAGTTGGAATTATCGTAGCACTAGAGTTACACGAGGGCTATTGGCGACGGGCGTCGTATTTTAGAACCATAGTCAAGTGACGAGCCGACATCTGAGTAGACATCCAATGCAACCGTTAAGGGAGATATCGTACTCAGCATTGGGATTTTGGAGCATATTTAAAGTGCCCTTCCTCTACTCGGGGTATTATTCGTCGGACTTTTTTTTTTGGCTGCAAGGGGTTTTAGGATGTTTATATAGGTCGGCAGTAATTTTGGCGTTGCCTGGACCCAAATCTGGGACCTTCCGCATGCAAGGCGAACGCCTTAACCGACAGGGCTCCCCAGCCCCGTTCGATGTTAAGTAACCTCTAGGGCTTTATTCGGTAATCTAGCCTTTTGTATGCTTTGCCATTTGTTTTATGCATTTTTCCTAAACTAAATAAGGGGCTCGGGAGCCCAGTCGGTTAAGCACTCGCTTAGCATGCGGAAGGTCCCAGGTTCGGGTCCGGGCATCGAAAAAATAGCCACCGACCTATAAACGGCTCGTGCAGCCAAAAATGTCCGACGAATAATACCCCGTGTAATGGAGTGCACGTTAAATATCCTTCAAAGTCCTAACGCTGCGTACGATGTCGCCCTTAACGGTTGCGTTGGGTGCCTATTCAGGTGTTGGCTCGTCACCCGACTGTGGTTCTAAAGTACGACGCCCGTCGCCCAATAGCCCTCGTGTAGCTCTAGTGTGACGATAATTGAAACCAAACCAAATAAAAAAAAAACCTAAACTAAATAAAACTTCTACTCACTCTGTGGATCTATGATCTTAGGGAAGGAGGGCGTGAACTTCTTTTTGATGACGCAGCAGTAGAATCCGACATTCTGACTGAAGCTGTCCGTGAATGACGACTTGTCGTCTTCGATGAGGGACTGGAGTCGGGGTCGGGATCGGTGGGCTGGAGTCTCGCATGCATCGCTGGTTGATGTGTCGTCTAAAGGTGGGGCTGGACGAAGAGTATTGATAACATGAAGGTTATCAGTGGAAAAGTATTGATTACAAGAGAGTTATTATTTCGAAAAGTATTGATTACAAGAGAATTATTATTGTTACTTTGAGGAGTTTTGATTACAAGAGAACGTTTCGCGAAAAGCACTGTTTACAAGAGAAATAATAGCGAAAAGCATTAGTTACAAGAGATTTAGTTATAACTTCGAAAAGTATTCATTACAAGAAAATTATTAAGTAAAAAAAGTATTGATTATGAGATAGTTATAGGTTCGAAAAGTATTGATTGCTGGAAAGTTATTAGTTCTGAAAGTATTGATTAAGTGCGGGTTATACGTTCGAAAAGTATTGATTCCAAGAGAGTTATTAGTTCCAAAAGTATTTATTACAAGTAAATTATTAAATAAAAAAGCATTGATTAGAGAGAGAGAGTTATCGGTTCGAAAAGTATTGCGTATTAGATAATTATTAGTTCAAAAAGTATTAATTAAGAGAGAGTTATACGTTCGAAAAGTATTGATTCCAAGAGGGTTATTAGTTCAAAAAGTATTGATTACAGGAGAATTATTAGTTAAAAATATTGATTACAGGAAAATTATCAGTTCCGAAAAGTATTGATTAAGAGAGAGTTATAGGTTCGAAAAGTATTGATTCCAAGATAATTATTAGTTCGAAAAATATTGATTACAAGATAGATATTAGTTCGAATAGTATTGATTAAAAGTTAGTATAGTCCTACATTGGGAAATAAACTAAATATGAATTCATGACTATTTAAATAAGCATTCTTTAGAAATTAACTATGCATTCATAAACAGTCAATTAGATATCTATATGAAGATGTTAAATTATTAATTCATTTAGAGTTTAGTCGCTATTTATAATTATTGAAATAGATTTTATTCGGAGTTACATATGCATTAATTAGTAGTTAGATATACATTCTTCAGACGTTTAATACATATTCATTAAACGTTAAATATCGATTCTTTATAAGTAAAATAGGCATTCATAAGTATTTAAAAATGCTTTCTTAAAAAGAAAAATCATTAAAAGCTGAGTAATCATTAATAAGAATTGAAACACAAATTAATTGGAAGTGAAATCGACATTTAGTTGCGAAGAAATCGGCACAAATTTATAAAAGAGAAATAAACGTTATTTGGCTGTAAAGTAATTTTTATCAGAAGTATAATAATAATCTCATTCTTTAAGAACACACAAATTAAATTACATTCACAATTAATTACATTCTTCAAAGGACATGCACAATTAATTCAATTAATCACATCCTTTAAGAATGTGTACCAATTAAATAGTTAAAAAGAGATTTCTTTTGATAAAAAACAACAACAAGATCTTGAATGACATGCATATTTATTAGAAACTAGCAAATTTATACCCGTACTTCGCACGGATTAAATAAATATCAAATCGATCCAAGTATGTGTACCATATAACCTGTTATAAAATCATAAACTTAAGTTATTCTCTTCCCACTCGTTATCAAGTAAAAAATCTCAATTCATTGCCCTAATATTGTAAAATCAAAAATACGCTGTAAAATGTACTCATAAATGTCATCACAATTCCCTCATAAATACATAAAACCTTTTAACTCTTTTGGCCCGTTTTGGTAAATAATTTGGCGAGAAAATAGATATAGCTACAAACACACACATTATACAGCTGTAACACAACGACCTTAGCATATCCAACCAGCTTATAAATTATTTTAAAAAACATTTTGCCCATTTGGCGAGTTTTAATAAATAATTTGGCAAGATTGGCAACATATTTGGCGAAACAATAAAGACGTAATACCCTTATATGCAGCTCTAGTGCGATGGCTTTATTAACCATCATAGTTCAGTAATAGCTTAACAAACATTTTGCTCATTTGACGAGTTTTAATCAATGAATTGGCGAGATTGGCAACGTATTTGGCGAAAAAGTAAAGACATAAAACCCTAATATGCAGCTCGTGCGATGACCTGTATTAACCATCATTGTTCAGTAATAGCTTAACAAACCATTTGCCCATTTGGCGAGTTTTTATTATAAATTGGCGGGATTGGCAACGTATTTGGCAAGAAAATAAAGACCTAAAGGCAGCTCTAGAACTTATAGGTAAACTACACATTTATTGCCTGAACATGCATGTTTGTAATCAACAGAACCATCATTGACGAAATCATCAACTAAACCCATAAGAAATCCAGGAATCAAGACTTGTCGGAAATACGTCACTTGAAACATATCAATTATTTTCAAATAATGAATTTAGTTTCTGTAAGTTATGGCAACACAATAAAATAAACATTTTCAATTTTATTTATTTTCGTTGAAAGTTTTATTTAATTGTTTCTTCAGGATGGCACCAGGAAAGTAAAGAAATCGTCGGATTTGAGCCTAAGTGGTGTAGTTTTCCCAGAAAATTCGAATTTTCTCTAAAAATATAACACTTTGAGCTCTGAAAGTTCTTATTTTGTAACTCAAGTAGGAACTACGCATTTGTGCCAAGTTACGAGTCAAACAAATGTCTAGTTTGTGAGTTTCGGAGAGACATACACACACACACATACATACAAAACTTCATTTTTATTATTATAGATAAACCATACATTTTATTAGGGGTTAATTGTACATCCATTATGCGTTTAGTTAAATTTTTTTAATGTGCAATAGAACAGTAGGTATAGAGTCTGTCATTTCATTGGCAACATTTGACGATCGTGAATTTAATTAGACGAAGCGAAGTCATCTATGAACGGACTGGGTCCCACTTCAGTATTTTTTTTTCGCTAGCATTCAAATTAAACTATTTTTGCAAAGAACTAACATTCAATAAACATATACAAAAATAATTGATATTGAAACGTAAGTTTTTTCAAAAAATTTAAAAAATTAAACTTTTTTTCAAAACACTCCTCCTTCTGCAATTGAGATATTTTTTTGATAGAATTTTTTCAAAATGTTCATACAATATCTATCAATAAAAGTTGGCATGGGTATTGAGATGTCAGTTAAACAAAAATGGTTTTGTAGATCTATGTATAAAAATGCCCCCCCCCCCAAAAAAAAAAAAATCTAAATTTTCAACTTCATCATTTTTTTTAAAAAAAAATCTAATCACACTAGACTTTATAAAAAAATTTGGACCACTACATTTATTTACTTAAAAGCCTTAAAATTTTAAACATTCAGAAGCTGAAAATTTAAAATTTAAAAAACCCCAACATAAAATTAAAAAAAAAAAAAACATTTTGCCAAACCACTATATCATTTTCAATAAACCTCCACCATTATAAAATCTAACTTCTTTTTTGCAATACCCTGAGCTCACAGCATTCAAGCACGTTTAATTATTTTCTGGGCAGCCCTAAATTTCGGGTAAGGCGTCTCCTTAATTAGTTGAAAACTTAATGTCGATCCCATGAAGTGCCAACCAAGCCCACACTTTAGCTTGCCCCTCAGAATTCTGAATACGACAAATAATTAAACACCTTTTCATGACTAAAATTCAAGCCAAAAATATCCCTACTACGATATGAATTGCATGCATAATGAGCGTTAATGAGATCTTCATTCATAATCCGCCTACTCACATGGAGAGGGTGTGGGAGGCTGCACCAATTTCTCTTTTGCTTTGTCAACTCTGCTCTGGAAGGATTGGACGATGCCTTGGATCTTCTTGGAAATAAAGGCGTTGCTCTCTGCATCCTTCCTGGAAGAACATTCGTTATTCGCAAAAAATATATTTATTTTAATTATTTTAGTAGCTCTATTTCTATTCAGTGAAATAATTTTAATGTCATACTCAATTTTGAATAACATTTTATGTTTGGTTAGGCTTAACGATGAATATAAAATCAATTTCAAATTATCAATAAACAACTATGCAAATTTTCGGTTACTTAATAATATTATTTTTGACACTCACAAAAGAAAATTCGAAATATTTGCAGTTATCAACTACAATCAACTCAACAATCATGATTCTAAAAAAATAAGCGCAATTTTATTACTGATTTTTTCTACGCCAATCGCCGCCATGTTCGGCACAAAATTCCCTCTTGTTTCACCATTACGTTTCTCCTCTAGATAGTGTGCCATAGCGCACGGTTTTTATATCTCTATGAGTGTAAGTAAGTCCTTCACGATCCACAGACATACAGACAGGCAGACACACAGACTTTTTCTTTTATTATTATAGATGATTTGGTAGGTAGACTGAATTAATGTCGCATAGAGCTACATGAGGAAATAGCAATAGCGATTGCTTTAGGCGACGGGTCCTTAATAATATAACGCTGCTTTCTTATCCCATTAACACACCTTCCTTATCAAATAAAAACATTTACTTAAAATTTTTAAAATTCGTAGTGTATGGATTTCGTGTAACTTAATTTATTCTACATAAATTTTTCAGTAATGTGGTCTTCATCTGTCTCATGTTTTGTTTGTTTAGATAAATTTAACCAAAACCGCATTTTCGCATGTCAAATTTTCATACCAACCAGTTCAATCAAGCAATAATTAATCGTATACTTTCAAATTATACATTTTAAATTAAAAAACAGGAAATACTGTCAACAGGTTGTGGACCAATTGCCATGAACTTTTTTGGCCGCAAATTCATATCCACAGTTCTAAGGAAGCAAATCATTGGTTGATAGGTAAAAAATTATTATTTAACCAAACATTGAAATTTTTCTCCTTAAATATTATTACTGATAATAACCTTTTTCAGTTCATTCATAAAAACGAAAAAATTAACCTTCCACTTAAACACATCATATTGCTGTAGACACCATCTTAAATGGCTTAAATTGTTCAAATGATAAACTTATTAAGCAAAAATCCGGTTAAGCCAAGAAAATTATATCAATTGAGCTATAGATGTAAATTTGTTTGCCGATTTCTTGATTATAGTTGCCTTATAAATTCAGAATATAAAAATGTGTAATTTTATTCAAATTATTAAAGTATTATTATTTACATACAATAAAAATAGTAATATTTTTTTTTATTGAAGCCTAGAAGTTTAGCTGCTTAAAGCAGATGTCCGCTACTTCTGTTTGGACAGCATCGGAATTCAAAACAAAACACGTGGTTTCGTTCTGATATTTTTTACACTTTAAGGAATAAACAAGAGGCTCTTAAAGAACTAAAATAGCCTACTTTCCTGTTACTTAAATGCTTACTAAAATTCTAATCGGGAAACAACTAAGTTCCTAACAGTAAATATCATCAACAATCGTTTCTACACTACATTTATACACATTAGGAAAAAAATAGCTAAACACCAGCATCCATCTTTAATTCAAACTTCTAAAAGCCCATCAAAATCAACTATTTTCCTTAATATTCTCTCACAACTTAACTTAATATTATTTAACGTCAACTCGATTTAATTGTAGTTCAAAGAATAATTAAATATTTATTAATAGAAAAAATAATGAAACTACTCGAAACTGCATGAAAAATAAATGTTAATTTAAATAAAATAAATGTTAATTTAAAACAAAGCAAAATTGTATGCAAAAAAATATGCCTTGCCGCTTTCTGGGTAAACAGTTGATGAAAAATCAAAGAATCACATTGTACTATATTATATGACGGCATTACAAAATAATACATGAAAAAATTATTTTTCGCTAAATATTTTTTAATAAAGCTTCTCATGAAATTGTTGATTTGGCAACAGTGATTTAAATGATTTAAAATTGAATTTCAATGCTTATTCAATGGAAAATTCGCCCTCAGATAGTAAATTTATGTCCATTCGGACGTACAGACATGCTGAAAAAGTTTGAAAGCTAGGGAGGGTACGGACAGACAGATATCGACCGCATGTCAATACCTACTTTTTCATTTTTTAATTCTTTCAAATTAAAAAAAAGTAGGCTAAAAATTCTGCTGGTAAAAGGGGAGATACGAAGTCATGTTAATAGGGTGCCTTCTGTAAAATGTAATATACTTAACTGAGCGTTATATTACGACATCGCAACGCACGTGGAAAACTAACGTAACTGAAAAACTTTAGCCTTTTAAGATTAAATAATAAGTCAAAATAAAAAAAAATCTGTATATTAGGGCGAATTTTAAAAACGTTTTAGAAAGTTGAGCATTAGAAGTTGATCGATTACTTTACTAGCGATAGAAAAACTACAAGAAAGAAAAGGCTCTCACGACTTTTTCGAAAAACGTGTGTTTGCAGACTTTTCCCTGCCCAAGGCGCAATACATCATATTGACTCACCACTGTTGATCTTCGCAGACAGGCAAGTTCTGCAGGCTCTGTATCCCCTCCGGTAAAGACATCTCACGGTTCGGAGAGAAAGTGTTCAACTGTTGAAAGTCTTCGGTTTGAAAAGGATGAATTTGTTGCTTGAGGACTGTTTTTGGTGAGTCTGAAACGAAAATCGAAGTTAGTTACGAAACATGTAGCAAGTTCACCTTAGCAGAGTAATGTTTTCAAAGAAGAAGCACATATGAAGAGCTAAGAGCGTAGTTTAAGAACGTGATTAGTTACAAAAAAAGGTGAAAACGAGAAAAAGGGCTTTTAAGTTTTTCGTTTGCACTTAAATACGCTAAAAACTGCACTTACAAACGGTCAAATATCTACTTAATTTATAATTGATGAAAAAATGTAATTTTGATATATTTGAAGTACCGTCAGTGCGGGTAACTTTGGCCAAAATCATAGTTTTTTTCACAAAAGAAGAAAAATTTAACTTCAAAAACGATTTAAACACTTAAAAATCCTTATGCATTCTAAGTATTGTACATTTAGGAAGAATTTTCAGGCATTTTTGTTACATTTTATAAATTAATAAAAAATTGGTATTAATTTAAAAAAATAAGACACTGTTAGGAGCCGGGCGGGTAACTTTGGCCACCCAAGAAATACATAAGAATTATACTTTTTAACATCCTTAAAAGCTGTGTTAACGATTTAAATAGTAATATTAAAACTTTAAACCCAAAAATAACAAAGTTATAAGACATATAGTTATTTAAAATGGTATATAACTTAACATTTACATTGCATTGCATCGTGGAATGGCATTACACGTTGAATACTAGTATTGTTTGTCGCTTAAAAGAAAGAAAAATAAACTTCTATTTTAATAAGGAAAAAAGAACTTTTTTGAAGCAAGATTTAATAACAAATATATTTGTAAAAAGCAAACGATTTTATTATAAAAGGTGAAGAATAATATATTTATAATTAGGAATATGAAAATGTTTAAATTTCGACATTTGCGATTTTGAGTGGAATACGTATCTTGCATTCTATCTTTATCTTTTTAATGTTTAAAATCATGAGATTTAAAAAAAAAAAATATCTAAAAAATGAGTAATCATAAAAGTAAGAATTTTTTCAAAAATAGTTAAACTTAATACACTTTTACATACATTTTTTAAAGTGCAAAGTTCCATAAAGAAATATTTACATCTATGGCCGAAGTTACCCGCATTCATCGGCAAAAGCTTCCCAATTACAAATATTTAAATACAGCATAAAAAGTAGTCAATTTAGAATAAAACAAATGGTGTAATATTCTTCCTCATTAATAAAAGAATCGAATAGAGTGTTTTAATTAAATATTTTCAATATTTTTTTAAGTGTTCCAGACAAAAGTTGGAAGAGATAGATTTTTGTCATTTTATGCTCGTAAGAATGAAAATAGCATTTGTAGTATTGCCAGATTTAGAATGAGATATTTTTTTACATGAAATGAAAGGCGATATTTCCACCTTTCCAAAAATGTAAAACAATTTAAGATGAGATCATTTTATGAAGAGAAATTAAGAAACAAATCTTTTTCCGACGCGTGGCCAAAGTTACCCTCCGTGGCCAAAGATACCCGCTTTGACGGTACAGAATAACATGTCCATTGACACAAAAATCTTAATTTTTTCAAAATTGTTAGATGAACGATGGATTTATTTATTTTTCGTATTGTCAGAAAACTTATTTTGTTGCTTGCTAGTGAACAACAATATTTTTTTTTTGTATCTTAGTTCTGTATAGACTAACAAGGAATTTATTTACAGTTTAGTTCGCTTTTAAAGTTTGTACTGTGAAAAAGGGCTTTATCTTTATCTGAAATCGGCTTGAACAATAAAAAGAATTTTTTTTATATTGCAATTAATTAAAGACTTTATTATAATCAGGATAAAAACTATTTGCCAATCGAATATAAATTTAAAATTTAAATCTTGTCAAAATACTGTTTCAACATAAGGGTAAAACATTTGATTGATGTCATAACCATTATAGGTGTAGAGTAATACTTACAAATGAATTTGGAATAAATATGCATATATTAAATCGATATAAAAATGCACATTATCATTCACTGTCGGTATCAAAAATTTCAGATCTTGATAACTCATTTCGTCAATGCCAAAATTTAAATAATGAAGTCTACTTTTAGAAGTATGGAATGCTAAACTCCCCATTTAACAAAGAATAACTTATCAATGATTCCATGGAAAATTAGCTAATTTCAACTTTAATAAAAACACAAAGCCTACTTCAAGTATTATCGAAAAGGTATGTACTACTTGACTACATGCAGATACACTTTTCAAAATGTTGAAAAACATACCGAAGAATGTAAAATGCATGACCATGGTATATAATAATGGTGCAATAGAATAAAGTACCTATTAAAGAGTTACTTATTTATCATGTTCATGAATTTTTTTCGTTTGGTAGGATGCTAAGCCTAAAGAAAGTATCAAGAGTTAACAGACAATGTGAAAAGAACAACCCGACCCGAAATGACACTTGTAACTTTCTTTAAAAAACTTATTGATCCGCGAGGTGTCTTTCAAGTGGAAATAGAGCGATGGGTTTGACCTTCGATCGCCACGAACATTGCAAAAATTCACGCAAATAATAACAAACACTAAACTTAAATCCATGTAATATTTTTACCAGTCATCATTGCAAACAGAATCGGAGATGATCACTTAAAAGTAAAACAAAGTAGCCGGCGATTTTGGAAAAAAGAGAATGGAACACACTCACCAATGATTTTGAGGAATATCGAGGTAAGGTGGTGGAAACTTTGACCAAAGGTGGACACTGAGTGACCGATCAGAAGGCACATCGCTGAAGGACGAAGGGGAATGTAAATATCGTCTGCAATAGAATACTTTTTTTGTCCCGCTTCTCCCCCCTTTCCCTTCGGCCCCACTGTTCGCTCGTAAAACTCTTGGGATCACACGGGCAAATGTTGCCGGAGAGCCATCTTGTAACCCTGCGCGAATCGATTGAAACTGTAGCTGGGAAGCGGTGCGGTTTTTTGGGTGGTATGCGGCGGCGGAGAAAGTAGTGCCTTATTTCTTATTTATTGTTATGGTTATTGGATTGGGTGCTATTACTTTACAGAGAAGTATCGATAATGGAAAAGAGTTATGAGACTTTTTATAGAAAAACAGAATAGTAGTTAGATGATAAAATTGTGCCTTCTTCTTTAGTCCAAAAACAAAAATATAAAATTATTAGTCGATTTTGCATTTTTTAAAATTTGAAATAATAAAAAAATGTAATGTGCGCATTGACATATGGAGGTTCTATCCGTCTGCACTTCTTTTCCGAATTCAGTTGCGACCGCCTGATTTTCAAAATTCTTTTTTGTTAGAAAGGTATGATCCCAGACATTAATCTTTATGATTTGTCTGTCTATCTACCAGTGCTGTAAGAGTTTTTGTAATTAATGAAGTGACAGAAAAGTAGGCTATTCCAGTTTTTCCTGAACCTTTTTTTTTATGGAATTCAGGGTTCGGCAACGCTATTGCTCTATCTTGGCAAGAAAACATTCCATTATCAAAGTTTCTATACGTCTCTTTATCAGCTAGATATTGGGTTAATATTGAGAAACATTACTCTATTAAAATTTGGTTGGGCTTAGTTGGATTAATTTTGTATAAATTTCACTTCACATTTTCGCCGTGGATGCCGATTTAGTGTAAAAATAGTCTGGTATCATATCACTCTAAAAATTATATTTTCATATGAAATGCGAAATCTATTTGTTTGGTCGGATGAGTTATGAACTATCAGCGTTCGATGGAAGAAATTAATAAAACATGTTTTTTTCGTCGCTTATTTTGTATGAGTTATGAACTATCAACGTTCGATGGAAGAAATTACTAAAATATGTTTTTTCGTCGCTTATTTTGTACGAGTTATGAACTATCAACGTTTGATGGAAGAAATTACTAAAACATGTTTTTTTCGTCGCTTATTTTGTATGAGTTATGAACTATCAACGTTCGATGGAAGAAATTACTAAAATATGCTTTTTTGTCGCTTATTTTATTCGAAAATATGTATAGCAAATGATGCTTGAACAAAAAGTTTCACGGTTTAATAGAAGTTAACCAAGTATTTGATAATAAATAAAATTTTTCTCCATAGTATACTGTTACAGGGAATGGGACAGTGTCTTTTAAATTTTTATATTTAACTGAATTTGTCCTTTTTTTTAATAAAAAAAGAGAGTTAGTATTAAACAATAAAAATATCAAAATAAACAAAACCGAATCAGAAGGATATTCCTTTCAAAGTTTATTTGAAATGTTCAAGAGATATTAAAAAACTTATTTCAGAAAAAGAAACTTAGAAAGTTTAATCATGTGTATTGAAACAAAAAGAAAGAAACGTACTATGTCTTGATAAAATTGCTCTTTATTGCGTTTTTTGTAAAAAGTTGCCGAAAGAAATTAGATTTCTTTAGGATTTTTCCATTTCACCATTTTTACGTCATATGTGATGTGTGCGTAGAACTCGGGAAAAAATATTGGAACTTGAAAATATTTTTTTTTTGTATTTTAAATTTTTTTGATGGCGTGGGTAAATTAAATGATACTTGAAATATGCACTAGCAGAGAAAGAAAACTGAATTGAGAGATTTGGTGACTAATTAATTGCTAAATACGATTTCCCCAAGAGATTGGAAAGTTACTTTTAAAAAGCAACTTTGGTACAGTTGCAGTTAGTTATTTAGAAAAGTAATTCTTTTATAGTTATCATTACATAATTAAAAAAACTAATTATGTTACAGTTACATAACATGAAGAGTAACTAGTTACAGTTGCTTTGTACGAAAGTACCGAATCACAGTAAGTTTTAGAAATTTCAAGTTATTATAAAAATTGAAATTTAGCAAAAAGTTAAATTTTAATCAATTAAATTTGAGCCAAGCGCCAAACTGTGCCAAAAATATCATTGAAGAGCTGCTTAAAAAGTAACGAAATTTTTTTGTGTGTTACTTCATTACCTCCAAAAGTAATTAAGTTGCAGTTACCTTCTAAAATATCTAACGGCGTAACTCCGCAACCTACAAAAATAACTATTACATGGTGTTACAAGTAACGCGTTTTACTTCAACTCCTGAATTTTAAGTGACCCTATCAAACTGCATTTAAACCACATCTTTTCAAAAATTATCAATTTAGTCGTTTTATAAGTGATAATATCGTAAAATTTTTCATATAAGCTTTCGATAACTATGCTTTTCTCCACTGTTAGAAAAGCGTGTAGGTGTATGGAGACTTTTTTTTTAGAATGATTTCTCAGTAAAGGAATTACTTCGACGATTCAATTTGTTTTAAAAAAAAGTCCTGGCCTATGATGCCCTTGCGCCATTAAAAATAAACAGCCAACTTTCTTTCCCATATTCAATTAGTATTATTTATCGTTCGTTAAATGAATTTGCAGTTGCAAAAATAAATATTTGTTAAAATTGATGTTTTTAAAATACAAGCGAAACTTAACATATTTTTTTATGCAAAGTTGGAACTCTCTTTGTATCTTTCGCAATCCATCAAAAGAACTTTGTTGATGTTTACAATGACATTATTTCAAATCGATTTACAGCACATAAATAAACGTTCCTTCAATTTTAACTTCATTTGAAATTAAGTTTCTCGTGCGTTTGCGAAGTAACTACAGTGGAGACATTGCAAAAAATTGAATTGTCCTGTTATTAAAGTGTATATTAAATTTTTAGTTATTAAAATATGAATGTACTTTTAATTTAAATTGTTTAATGAAATTTGCTACGTAGCCTTGCAAGATATTTTGGTTCAATAGACCGTATTATACTTGTTTGGTTTGATTTGGTTTGTTATGTGACAGAGAGTGACAAACAGACATACATACAGGCATAGTCTTTAAAAAAGCTTGAAATTTATACGTTAAAAACGTAATGTGGAAGCTAAAAAAACTCCTGCTTTTTTGAGTGGTTTTAACCAGGTTGCCTTTCATCTCTTATTCTAACTTACAATCTCAGGTTTTCATCTCCTCATTGGGTCGATGAAATGAAAGACTAAGATAGCTTGGGAACTAATCGATCGGGGTTTGTCTGACTTTATGATAGAACTTCCGCTTTGATGCACAAATATACACGAAAGGCTTTGGTCCCCCGAGAGTTGTCGCGCCCCTCAGCTAATTTTTAAGTTTAAGTTAATTTAATTGTTAATAGTTAAGTTAATCGTTAAGAGTTAGTGCCCCAGCTGAGTCGTCGGGTTTTCTGAATGAGAAAATCGTGGGCATGCATGTCATAAGATTATGTGACATGTAAGAGATTTCTAGAGTATCCATTTGGTTTGGGTATCTCTGCATCCTTAAACAAATATGCAGTGAAAGCCGACAATGGTGCCGCAAAAAAGGCTCTCAGTTCTGAGGAATATGCCTAGTCTGCAAAGGCTTAACCGCCAATAAAGCAGCCCCGTTGGAATAAAAGCTTGAGTTAATTGTTAATCTAAGTTTAGGTCAATTGTTAAGTCTGAGTTAGTTGTTAAGTTAAATGTTAAACCTAAACTAATTGTAAAATTTAAGTTAATTGTTAAGTCTGAACTATTGTTAAGTTTAAGTTAATTTTTAAACCTGAGAAAATTATTAGAATTACGATAAATTATTAGGTGTCAATTAATTGTTAAATCTGAGTTAATCGTTAAGTTATTTTTGAATTAATTGCTAAGTGTAAGTTTATTGTTAAGCCAAGTTTATGTCAATTGTTAAGTTAAGTCAAGTGGCGAGTTACGTACTTCTACTATCGCTGGCATCCGTCTCGTCTTCTTCATAGCCACCGTTATCAAAAAAACTCTCTACCCTTTGCTCGTTGTCTGGGATGGCGTTGGGATGGTTGAAACTCTCGTCCTCTCTCTTGCTCGAGAAGTTGCTCTGGGACGAGAGGTCCTCGATATCTGTCGTCGACTCCTCCTCCGGCATCGGGGTGGAATGCTTGACCTCGGGCATTTTCTAATTGAAAAAAAAAATAGTAAAATTTCATAACATAGAGTTCAGTAGTTGGTTGGTTGATTGATATACATTTATTTTCAGGCTTGTGTGCTTGCTCAGAGAGCAGCTTATAAACCTTCGTCAAGTAAGACAGTCACAACACTCACGCACTCACATGCACACATATACGTGTGAGATGCTGCCATCTATCACGCGCCACCTCCACAATTCAGACATGTCCCTGAAGGGGAGGGAAATAGTTTTCAGGAACCTGTACCCGTGGGAAACTGCGCAATGACCGCCCATAGGACTTTTGGACCCAACAGATTTTACGAGCAATAGAGTTCAGTAATGCTCTTATACAGGGTGAAGTAAACAAAAGTGTCCCCGGTATAGAGATAGGAATACGTTGAAATGCTTGGCGAGGAAAACACTTGAAGCCGTCTGAAACCTGTTTTTGCATTGGTTGGATAGGATTAGCTTCACATTAGAGCTACTCATAGACTAGTGGCGAGTTCAGATCTTATTCGTATTGTATGAAGACGTCCCATAATGCAAATTTTGTGATTTGCAATCAATTTAAAATGTTTTGTATTTCCAAAAACGAAAAGGTCCGATTCTCTAGAATAAATAATGACCGAAACAATCAAATAATCACTAGTGGGAACTTTCTTGATCAGCTCTACAAACCATGTTTATATTTCATTTCAACTAGCTTCTAAAACTGTAGCGTAGATGCCGGCAAATAAGTCACCAAGCGTTTGCTTGGGCTTAATATTGAAGCGATAAATAGCTTCAGTTAGCAAAGTGAGTGTTTTTGAGTTGGTTTTAGACTTGGCAACATTTCTTTCGTATGCTTATCTCTAGACTGGGGCCACTTTTGTTTGCCTCACCCTGTATTATGAAATAAGATCATTATTGAACTCAAATTATCCCCCACAAAAAATATATTTTTTTATAAGTGTGGAAAAAAACTGATTTTACACTAAAGTTTCAATATATGACGCGTGCAAAAAGTTAGACTTTTTGAAACAGTGCAAAAAGTACTTTTTTTTCCACCCAAAAGCAGTGAAAAAAAAAGTACTTTTTTTTTTCTATTTTCATAAGATGCCAACATTTCAAGTTAAATTTCTATTTCATAATATTCATACAATCCAAAGAGTTATCGATCTGCTTTTATTTAAAGATATTAATGCGCCTGAAATATTTTTGGACCAATGCTATTTTTTTACAGAATTATAAAAAATAGTGTATGCATAGCTTGTGAAAAATAAACTTTTAAAACACGTGTCATTATTTCACACGCTCTTGCCTTGCTCGTGAAATAAAATACACTCGTTTTAAAAAGTACTATTTTTCACACTTGTTACACAAATAGTTATTGTTGAACGACTACTAAAACTAATAAAATTTTGTTGATTCAACACATAGCCCCAACAAAATTTGGTTATCAGTACCAAATTATTTTGTTGGTAGCAGCTATACAGTAGTACTCTAATTGTACTCCTCAGAAAATATATCTTGTTGAAAGGCTATGAAAACTATTGAGATTTTGTTGATTCAACAAATTTTTTTTAGTTAATATAGCGCCATCAAAGTTTTTGTTGTGAGTGCCGAATTATTTTGTAGATATTATTTTGTTGGTTCAATAAAATAATTTTCTTGATTCCACAAAACCTTAGTCGATTCGACTTTGTAATCGACAGATTTAACGAGCACATTTGTCATAGTGTACTTGGGGACTTCAGTGAGTTTTGAGCGATATTTTTTATGCTGTACAAATACGTTTATAGTGTGGCTGTTATACCTCCATAGTGAGGAACCTTCTTAGTGATAAGATGGTTAACTTTATCATTGAAAATCAAGCGATCTTTGTAGAAATTGACTTAAATATTACTTTGTTAAATTTGAATTTGTAAAACATAAAGTTAAAATTGGATTAGTTCTGCCATTATATTTAATAAATAAATGGAAAAGAAATTTCAGTAAACATATTTGAAGGAAAAATATTGGATATTTAAAATAGCTACAAATTTTTGTTAAAAATACAAAAATATTAAAAAAAAATATCAACTATACATCAAACATTTTTTCAAACAGAAAAATACAATATGTTTTCAAGTCTTTAAATATCCATTTTAAATAAAGTAAAGCAGGTAAAATTGTTGTAAAATTATTCTTAAAGTCACATCGTACGATTTAACATATTATTACTTCATCTTTGCACCACCACCAACAAATACGCTTCTGTATTTAAGATATTCCCTCTCCCCTTACTTAACCCTCTAATGCATGAATTTTTATTTTCATCCCCAAAAAATATATATGTATCTTTAATACTCACACATTATGGGAAAAATACTAAAAAAAATTTAACTGCATTAGAATTGAAATAATTTCAATTTTTAAATTTGTTTCCATACGACAAAAACCACTGCAAAATTCCAATTTCGATAATAATGACTAGAAAACTACTAAATTTTTTTCAAAATAACCCTTTTTAACTATGGTTAATTTTTCAAAATAGTTTATTAGTATTTAGTACTAATATTATTATTCTTTGAATACTGCCAAAACGTAATTTCACAAAAGTCAATGACCTCACTCTTTAATTTTGAATACACTTTTACTACTGTCATCTATGAGGATTATTAGTAACTAAAACTTTAAAATGAAATGTAATAGATGAAAAAACACAGATTTGTCTAGGAGGAGCTCTAATTTAATAGAATAAAGTGGATTATGTTACTTGCTGTCAAACGGCAACAGTATGCATTAGAGGGTTAAGATGTTCCATCTCTAAAAACCTATTAGTCAAATCCTTACTTGAACTATCTCACTTTTGATAGGAATAGTTAATAATTCATAGACAATAACCTATATTATTGTAAAACATTGTACGATGAGGTAACATACGATATGAGGTAACATATTATTACCTCATATTCTCACTACATCAACAATTACGATGAATCCTCTTCTACAGTTAAAATATCCACTCTCCTAATAGCTATTAATCATTTCTCCTTGTCACAATATTTACCATTCATCCTCGCATCATAAGCGCACATACTCACCTTTACACAACAGACCCAGCTCCAGGGCTAACAATAACCCGGGATAATTCGGTAATGGTAATACTCGGGATGATAATGCTTCGGTAAATAGGTGTTCCGAAGTTTGCTGTCTTGTCTTTTCCCAGATGTAATAGCCCATGAAGCTCTACTATCGCTGTTTTCCAACCTGTTAGATGCCCCGGCTTGAATACGTCGCTATGGTTACATATCGTTCTTGCCAATCGATTTCTGAATCTTAACCGTGGAAGAGTGACGTCAGGTTGAATGCCTACTTGTTGCTACATTTTCGAATACGTTTTCTTCCGCGGAATACATTTTCAGGTGTGGAGATTGGTTTATTTGTGAGTTGGGGGTGGCGTGATTGTTGCTCCAGTTTTAGAACGTTTGTACGGAAATGAGAAAAACCAATGCTGTTACATATAAATCATTCTTTTCTTTATTAAAGTTAAGAATTAATGGAGTTATATGAGTGAAGTAATAACCAAATATTTGTAATTCATTTAAATACTCGGAGGATTAAATATTAGTGAGTAGATTAATATTAGTTCTGTAAAAGTATACATGTGTCTTATTACACCATTAAGTTAAATTATACCTACTTTTTGTTACATTTTCGAATACGTCTTATTCCTCGGAATACATTTTCAGGTGTGGAGATTGGTTTTGGTTTATTTGTGAGTTAGGGGTGACGTGATTGTTGCTTCAGTTTTTAGATCATTTGTATAATAATGAGAAATACCAATACTATCACATACATTTTATTTTTTAAAAGAAAATAAATATATGAGGTATATAGTCACATATTTACGATTTATTCTAATACTTTGAAGATTAAATATTTTAGCAATGATATTTCTTCTGAAAAAGTATAATTGTGTCTTATTACAAGATTATGCTAAAGTTTCGAAGCATTTAATGTTCTCGAATATGTTTTTTTTTCGCGAAATAATTCAGGTGTGGAGATGTGGGCAAAACCAACGCTGTTACATAAAATCATTCTTTTCTTTATTAAAGTAAATAATTAATGGAGTTATAATATGAGTGAAGTACTTATATACCAGATACTTATGATTTATTGCATATAAATCATAAGTATCTGGTATATAAGTACTGATATTTTAGTTTGAAGATGTTGAAGAAAAAATGTTAGCTTCGGTATTAGTTCTGCAAAAGTATAATTTTGTCTAAATACAGGATTATGCTAAATTGTAGAAAAATTTAATGTTTTCGAATATGTTTTCTTTCGCTGAATACATTCAGGTGTGGTGATTGGCTTATTTGTGAGTTAGGGGTGGCGTGTGATTGTTGCTTTAGTTCTAGAACGTTTGTATAAAAATGAGCGAAACCAATGCTATTACATGAAAATCATTCTTTTATTTATTGCAGTAAAGAATTATTTGAGGTATAATGTCAAATGTTTACGATTCATTCTAATAATTTAAAGATAAAATATCTGAGTATTGTTATTAGTTCCGTAAAATTCTGTAAAAGTATAACGTTGTCTTATGGCAGAATTAAGGTTACCTTTTACCTATTTGCTGCATTTTCGAATGCGTTTTCTTTTCTTCGCGGAACATATTCAGGTGTTTAGAATGGCGGAACAGGGGGGGGGGGGGGGGGGCTCATTGTTGCCTGAGTTTTTAGAATACATATTTGTAAAAAAACGAGCAGGCCCAATGCTATTGAATAAATATCAGTTTTTTTGTTAAAATTAAAGAATTAAAGTAAGGAATTAATGTTTATAGGAGGTATTTCACCAGCTATTTACTATTCATTCCAATACTTTGAAGAGAAAATATTTTAGTATTGATATTAGTTCGGTAAGGTAATATAATTTTTTTTATTGCAGGATTAAGTTATGTTTTCGGAACAGTTAATGTACATTCGGGTTAAAAATTCATAGACTTATTTATAACAATCGATAAATGTTATAAATAAGAATATATTATAACAATTGATAAATGTTATAATTGAATTTTGTTAGTTAAAAACTTAAGAAATTATATGTTATTTGATACAAAACTAATGTGTTGTTTAAAGTAACAAATTACTGTCACAAAAGTTTTTGTTCTTAACAACACTTAATAAATAAAAGAATGAGATTATTATTAATTACAACATGCGTATTTTTTTTTAAATACTTTTGATAGGGCAAGAAATATTTTAGTTTCATTTTTCAATTTTTCCAATTTTTTTTTTATTTACGAAGCAATTTATATCCTTTGTGTCGACTTTTTAATGTGTTTTTTGGCGTTAAGAAATTAAATGGTTGAAAATTACGAGTCATTATTATAAAGGATGTACTCCGAAAACGTTAACTAATTAAGCTATCAAGATACCAATCCAAACTTTTTCATTTTTAGATGGTTTAATCTGAAAATAAATAAAATGTTTTTGCGTAAAAATATTGCCCTGAATTAAAAACTATAATTGCGAATAATTTCACGAGTTTTAATTACCTTTTGCCAGAAAAAGTGAAATAAGCATATAAATAAAATGAATTCACATTTATACTTAAAATAAGTGGGGAATAAAGAATTCTTTTTTTAACACTTTGGCTGCGGCGATAACGATGGAAAATGTTCATCGATAGAGGCTGATGTGAAGTAGAAGAACATACTGTTTCTAAAACCAGTTCGTTACGATGGAAATAAACTAACTCTTCTTCATTTTCGAAAAAGTAAAAATCTTAGTTTGAGATCGTAAAATTACAAGGTTAGGTTGAATTAACGTCGCTAACTGAAGCTACCCGGCAGCTAGTCAGAAAAAAAATACGAGAAAATGTTCCTGGACTTCTCCAACCAGATAATTATCTGTTTCTAATTATTGAATTGAAAGCCAATAACCAAACTCGTTTCAATGATTTTTTTCTATGAAATATCAATAAATTTTCCTAATTCTTATTTTTTTGGTTTTTTTTTTAATAAAAAAATGTAATAGACTAGTTGCCTTTTTTTATAGCTAGATAGTTGAAGAGGGGAATTGTAAAATTATCCTGTCTGTAATGTGATTCGACGTTTGTAAAAAGTGATTATCACTACAACTTTTAACATTAAATGAAAAAAAATTGTGGAATAGTTGATCCACACCCATTATAATTAAATAATGTAATGCACTTGATTTAGTTTGTTTTTTTTTTACTTAAAAAATCTTTTGATCTCCTCTTAAATCGTGACTTACACTACAGTTACGTGGAATTAGCCAATTACAAACTAGGGTAAAGTAGGTACATATACAATTCCGGCTTGTGTGCTTGGTCATAGACCAGCTATTAAGCCTTTGTCAAGTGAGACCGACACAAAAAGGATTTTTACTGACACAGAAAGGAATTAAACCCAGGACAAAGGTGGGAATCGAACAATAACAAACTAAACTGCACTGCGAAATGCAGTATGTTTGGTGTCTGGTCGCCCTACACTTGAGACGATATTGGTTACAAAATTAATAAAAAAAATTGAAAAAGGAATTTTGTGATGAGTCGTTCAGATGGTGGTGCTGGGCCTTCGCTTCCCAAAAGTAGAAAAAATCACAATAAATAAGCTATTACAAGTAACGAAATTGCAAATTTGTTGGCTGAATTATCAGACGAGAACCCAAGTGATTTTAGTTATAACAGTGACAGTGGCGAAAAATTTGACCTTTCAGGGCCAATCACGCGCTGGCACGTTATTATAAAATTCTTCAATGAAAAGCTTAAATTATACTTAATCACATATTTATCTTTTATAACCATTTTTTGGCTAATTATGTTGGCATCTGGGTATAATCTAATTCCACGTGAGGACATTAACTATAAATCTAACTCAAAGTGACTGGCAGTCAACGTGTTAACATCCCTACAGAATTATGGCTGTATTATTATATTGTTATCAATAGGAAAAATATAAAGTTCGAAATAACACAAAAACTGCATAAAGCTTTAAAATTTATGTATGGAAATTTATCAGTAACATCTGGGATTATTAGTTCGTGTAACCACTAGACCACCATGTTTATCAAGTAATCAAACGAACTTGAACTCTTAAGAACGGTTGGCGAAATAGTGATACGAATTTTATCAGAATGTGCTGTTATCGATGAATCGGAACCACCGGACGCGCTCGCGCGTCCTCAGCATCCGACGTGTTAAAGAGAACAAAATAAAAAGTATTTAACTATGTTTCTTTATTCCACAAGTATATACAATCTATCTACTATTGTTTCAAAAGCTTTTTTTGTCTTTTGATATCGAGCTCAATCGAAATAACAAAAATCATACGTTCATTCTGTTCATACATTCATACAATCATACATTCACTGAATAAGAATATGCTTTGGATGCTTAGTGCCGGGAATAGTTTTTTTTAAACTTAAATATAGCAAAAAATGAACGGATTCATTCAATGATTTAAAAATAAAGGTTCTTCTCAAAGAAAACGTAAACAAAAAAAAAGAAATATTATTTAAAGAAACAGTCTACATGTGAAACTAATATTTAACTTTAAGTTTACATTTTACGGTTGACCAGACTCGAAAATTGATCAAAATACACAATTTGAAATTTTTAGAGTGGAATAATAATTCAAATGTTACCTTCAAAATGGTTTTTACATAAATTAGTTGTAAAATAATACGAATAAGTACAATGAAAAATTGAATTTGACACTTTTATCAAAATAAAAGCACTTTGTTTACTAGTTTCTCTTATAAGGGAAGAAAAAGATTTTTTTTCTTTTCGAAACTTTTAAAATTTATATTTTTTCATAGTTAATTTTATATTAGTGTTTGCTGCTTTGAACACTTTTCTTCCTATTTCTTCCTTTTTCCAAAATTCTAGAACTGTGAGATATTTTTTAATTAATTAAAAAATAACAGATATTAGTTTTTTTGTAAGATTTCGTGTTATGATGGCAACAACAGCATAACACCAAATGCTAAATTTTCGTCAAGCCTTTTAAATCCATTTTATTTCTATACCTACTGTATTGCTCACAGCAAAATATCTTATTTGTAGTTAAGTGAATTGCTAAAGTCCACTGAAGTCACTAAGTCCATTAGTGATTTTCCCATTACTCTGGTCCCGTCCAATATTTAAATATTTAAGTGAAAAATTAAGAGTATGGAATTACCGATTCAAATATATTTGATAATTAAATGGATTGAATATTTAAATAGATTTGTTATTCAAATATATTAGACACTCATACGCATTAACTACTAGAAATTTTTATATTTGTAGATTAAAAGATAACTTGGTAAGCTTTCTTTGATGTTATTCTATAGCATCACTTAAGGGGGAATTTGAGCCGCAGGCTATTCTAAAAAAACGAAGTCTTTTCTCTATGTAGGCCAATGGAAAAAATTATTAAGCCTAACCACTTCAGCTGTATTAAATAAGTTTTAACGTTTTTCTTATGCAATAAATGTAGCTAGCTTAAAGGGTGCGATAATTTCACTCTTTGAAATGGGATTGAACATTTTGTTAAATTTTTTATTGAAAATTAAAAAAAAAACACAATCGATCTCATTTTAAATGGTGAAATTGTAAAGCCCAGTAGGCCAGTCACATTTATCATATAAAAACGGTTAATCTATATACATAAATGGCGACTTCTGTTTGTCTGTCTGTTTGTTTGTATAGGACGCAAAAACTTAAGAACCCCTCAACAGATCGTCACGAAATTGGGCACAAAAATTCATCTCATCTCCAGAACAAGCATAGGCTAAGAATTTTTCGAATCGGACCATTCCTTCTATCGTTTTCGAACGTTTTAAGGGGAAAAATACACCACTTTCGCTCAAATCCAATCAGTTTTTCTCTTTCGTGATGCCATTAGGCAGAAAAATTTAAATAAAACTTTTTAGAAAACAATTGAAATTGAAAATGTTTAATTTATTTAATATTTGTTCATTACCTTCAGAAACTAAATTAATAATTTGAAAAAATAATTTATATGTTTCAAGTGACGTAATCCTACCAGTCTCCATTCTATTATTTTACTAGCTGTTATACCCGACGTTGCACGGGTAAATGTGAAAAAATAATTTAATAGTCAATTTAACTATTTTTTTCTTTGATATGTATTACATAAGATATGAAGATAACACAGTAATTTTCCGTTTAATTACCCATCATGGATATAGTAAGGATTGATATTAATTTCAAAAATACCTTTGATAAGGAGCTCAAATTAAAAGGAATACTTATTTAAGTAAAAAATAATCAGTACGAATTAAAAATAAGCTACTCCAGCAAACAGCAAATGATTTGAATTTTTTATATAGGTCAGTTCAATTCATCTATCATTTAATCCGTTATAGAATAATAAGCTTATGTTGCTGATACCGTTCGTTATTAATGTACAGAATCCCCCTACTTATATTACATTAAAAAACCAAAATTTTAAAAACGCTATAAAATTCACCGATAAAGTCATCATATAATTTCCCGAATAAATTTTTTTAGCTCATTTGGCGCTTTTTGCGAATTTGGCGAGGAAAATATATGGCTAATAACAAACCCATTCAGCTCTCGTGCGATAAACTTCGCACAACCAGCTAATTAAAAAAAATGCTCATTTGGTACGTTTTTTTTAATAACTTTGCGAGTTTGGCAAAGTATTTGGCGAAAAAAGGAAGACATAAAACCCTAATATGCATCTGTAGTGCGATGGTCTTTAAAAAACAACATAGTTCAGTATAAGCTTAACTATGATTTTAAAAAATTCATAATTAAAATCATATAGGCACAATAAAATAATAGAATGGAGACTGGTAGGATTACATCACTTTTGAAATATATCAGTTATTTTTTCAAGTTATTAATTTAGTTTCTGAAGGCAATGAACAAATATTAAACAAATTAAACATTTTCAATTTCAATTGTTTTCTAAAATGTTTTATTTACATTTTTCTGCCTAATGGCATCACGAAAGGGAAAAAATGATCGGATATCAGCGAAAGTGGTGTATTTTTCCCCTTAAAACGTTCGAAAACGATAGAAGTAATGGTTCGATTCGAAAAATTCTTAGCCTATGTTTGTTCCTGAGATGAGATGAATTTTTGTGCCAAATTTCGTGACGATCTGTGGCGTGGTTCTTTTGAATTCGCGTCCTTTACAAACAAACAAACAAACAAACAAACAAACAAACAAACAAACAAACAAACAAACAAACAAACAAACAAACAAACAAACAAACAAACAAACAAACAAACAAACAAACAAACAAACAAACAGAAGTCGCCTTTTATGTATATAGATTGTGCCTATATGATTTTAATTATGAATTGTTTAAAAGCATAGTTAAGCTTTTACTGAACTATGTTGTTTTTTGAAGGCCGTCGCACTACAGATGCATATTAGAGTTTTATGTCTTCCTTTTTTGCGCCAAATACTTTGCCAAACTCGCCAAGTTATTACAAAAAAGCGCACAAACGAGCATTTTTTTTTTTTAAATAACTGGTTGGTTGTGCGATGGTCTTTGCGCCAGAGCTGAATGGGTGTAATTGGTAGCTATATATTTTCCTCGCCAATTTTTTCAAACACGCCAAATGAGCTAAAATGTTTTTATTCGGGAAATTACTATGACATTATCTGTTACTTTTATAGCATTTTTTAACTTTTGAATTTTTAAGGTAATATAAGTAAAAGGATTCTGTACTTTGTAACGAACGGTAACAGCAACATAAGCTTATTATTCTATAACGGATTAAATGATGGATGAATTGAACTGACCCACATAAAAATGCAAATCGTTTGTTGTTTGCTCAGAGTAGCTTATTTTTAATTATTACTGATTATTTTTTACTTAAATATGTATTCTTTTTAATTTGAGCTTCTTATAAAAGGTATTATTTTGAAATTAATATTAATCATTACTATATCCAGGATGGGTAATTAAAGGGAAAATTACTGGGTAATCTTCATATCTTATGTAACTCAAATGAAAGAAAAAAATGGTTAAATTGACTATTAGATTATTTTTTCACCTCTACCCGTGCAACGTCGGGTATAACAGCTAGTTTAATATAAATGGAGTCCTTTTGGAAAGAATTTTGTTTTCCTTTGGATTACCATAACGAGAAGAATTAAGTTTTAAGACCGTCTACAGCTTCCATTTTTCGTAAGTATTTAGATGCATTCTAATCATTAATGTACTATTATAATAAAACTATGCATTAACTGGATTTAACTGAATAGTAAAACAACTGAAAATCACTTAGAAACGAAGTTAAATTAAACCAAGAAAAAATAATTCCGCAATATTGAATAAATTTCCTTTTCCATTAATTTAGTTTTGAATTAAGCATTTAAAATATCGGGGAGAGCGGAAAAATTTTGAAATTATGATCATAAATTTTATATATGTTTTTATTCAACACCAACTAAACAAAGATTTTCGTGAGTACATAGTTCTATAATAATCCAAATCAATAATTGGCTACCCCAACAGCTCATTTCCAAATTAAAGCTCAGGATAAGTACTTGCCCCATTGGAACACTGGCCCAGATGGTCCCTAACCCCTTACTCGCTATTATACTCATTACTATTCTAAGTAAAACTGATGTACCGAATCAATACAATTCAGTTAAATAACCTTTAAAGGTTCAGAAAGATTGCGAGTTTTTTCTGGTACTAATGCGCCTGTTCGTTTTTTCTAGATAACGATCATACAAACAAGGTAAAAACAGTTTTACAGGGTTTGAGGTAAGGAGGGACTTAAGGGATTTTTTTAGGAGTATACGTCTGGATCTCAAAATATCTAATAGTTTTGTAGTGAATGGCGAAAAAGCTTTTATCAAAATCAACATTTTAAAAATGTTTTTGTTGTTGAGCGTTGAATAACAATAAAATTAAATTCTTAACATTAAAACTAATATAAAAATTAGTTTATTTCAAAACCATTAAAAAAAACTTTCTTATTAATTTCTTTGTAGCTATTTTAAATCTAGCTAAGAATTTTCAAATTATCTTCTCGATAATATTTAATGTTTTTCTTTAATTTTAATGCAATTTTTTTTTAAATAAGCCTACAGATTTTTTTCAAAAGCAAATTCAGCTTATTTTTATGTAACTTAATTTTTTGAATATATATATTTCCTATTTTTAAAAATTTTTTTAAAAAACCAGTTTAATATAATACGTTCCCAACATTTGAAAATAATTCATTACAAAAAAATTCTTGTAAAAGATCTCGTACTTTAATGCATATTTGGTATGCAAATCATATAATTAATCAAATTACCTCTAATTTCTCCTTTAATTTTTACAATAAAAACAAATTATGGGAAAAAATAAATAACATTTACTTAAAAATCACAAACACATATATAAAATAACATCCAAGAAATTAACTCAAACAGGTGTCTAATAAACACAAATGGCTGGACGCACAAATTAAATATGCATATCTAAAGATAACGATTGAATCACCGAACAAAACAACCCTCATTCATTCAAATGAAGAATTAATGAACAGCATTCAAATTTATCACAACATATGTTTCGATCGTTATAAAACGAACTCACCTGTTTTGTAGGCCATGACAGCTGATTGACGACGAGAATCATGGTTGGTACGTCTTCACGGTCGGTAAATACCGTCCGTTCCGTTTGAAAAGTGTGGCAGAATCTCTGGTTCCGAACGTAGGAATGTTCCGCTCACTCGCGGAATTCCACCGCCAGAGATCGTCTGCAGTTTGCAGGTGTTGCCATCTAATGGATCTTAAAAGTAGTAAAAGAACTTTGTTCTATGAAAGTGGATTCGAAATCGACATTGCTTGATTTTTAATTTTTTTTTTGTAGAAGTTTTGATGATTGTAATGTCTATCATAGAAATGGTTTTGCCACCGACTAAGTTGTAGCATCAAATATTTATTATTTAAACAAAGATTTGTGTACTGTACTGAATGAGTTCTTGTTCTTAATGAAGCTGTTAAGTAGTTATACCGATTGTGTGTGAATAATACTATTAATAGATAATGTATACTGTAACAAGAAGTTCTTAAAGAACTAAAATAGCCTACTTTCCTGTTACTTAAATACTTACTAAAATTCTTATCTTGAAAAAACTAGGTTCGTAACAGTAAGTGACATCAACAACCGTTTTTCCACATTAAATTTAAAACAAATTTCACTAAACCAGCATCTAAATAAACACAGCATCTTTCACTAAACACAGCTTTATTTGCAGTTATAAATAAATATTTAATTTTTCGTAGAACAAAAACCAAAAAACTACTCCTCAATAAACATTTACTTGCTAATTTTGACTAGTTTCATTTATTTTATTTCGAAAATTAAATAATTATAACTTAAATCGTTTGCAAAAAATTTGTATTTCAAAGAATAAATATGTAATTTTCCTCGCTTTTAAATAGAATGAAAACAATTTATATCAACATACAAAGTTCTCGTAGTGAAATATATATTTGACGTCATCTTAAATTGATCGATGTCTCAAAAATAAATTTATTTTAATTTATTGTCTAAAAGAATTAAAGTTTCTCAAGCAATTGTTGCGATGGCAATGGTGATTTAATTCTAATAAAAATGGCTTCCTATGCTTTTTAAATGAGCATTAAACTTTGCAGTTTTTTAAATAATTGAAGTACTTAGAATTCGAATTCTTTTCTGAAATTTTCAATGTATTCTAATTTCAATGCGCTGAATTTTTTTGACGTATCTCACTTGTCCGTAGCATCTGTAGTTAAATTCAGCGATTTAAATGACTCGAAATTGAATTTCAATGCTAATTCAATGGGAAATTCGTCGTCAAATAGTCGATTTATGTCCGTCCTATCGTACAGACAGACGGACAAAAAGTATGAAAGTTGGGGGTCTGAGGTTATACCTTTCTAATAAAAAAAGAATTTTTAAGATCGGATTGATAGAACTGATTTTGGAAGGGGGGTACGGACGGACAGACAGACAGACGGACAGACAGACAGACGGACGGACATAGAACGCATGTCAATACCTACTTTTTCATTTTTTTAATTCTTCGAATTAAAAAAAAGAAAAGTAGACTAAAAATGATAAATATTGTTATTTGTCTATGTGCTTGTGTCGTCTTTTCTATGTGTGTCTCTTGAGTCTGCGTCACTTGTGGCGAGTGGGCTATAAAAGACTATGTTCTTCCCATCTAGAGGGCGAATTCATTGTCATTTGTCATGTCATACAGTAAAAATTTGTAATTCTTACAGATAGTTAAGTGATTTTAAATTGTTTATTAAAAGTGTTTAGCTCAATGAAAGTTTTTAAATGGGTATGTTTTACGTCTTAAGTCAGCTTTGTTGCTTTCATTCTTGGTTCTTCTGGAATTATAGTTGTTTTTGAACTCTATACAGTATTTTCTTACCTTACTGAAGCAAATATCGTGTACAAACTTTTCTTGTAGCGTAACTAAAGCTTTCCCCCCTTTTTGTGAATTACGTTTATTTGCTTTCCAGAATAATTTAGCTTAATTTTTTGTAATAAAGCAGAAAAATATTTAAACCCGAAGTTTTCAACAACATTGACGTTTTAATAGTGCATACTTAAAATTTATTGGAATTAAAATCGCTAAAGTTCTGTAAATAACAGGAATAAAACAAGTTACTCGCAAAGAACTGCAAAATAGAGCACAGCTGATGGAAAAAAAACTCACATTGAGAGTGAAACCGACCCAGTCAATGAAATCACGGAAATGAAGAGTGAAAACTGGAGAGTTACGTCATCTGATATATTCCAATTGCACTGCTAAAAAAATAAAAAAAATATCAACCATTATCACTACCTACATTATTTGTATAAATAAACGTTTCCAATTTTAAACAATGTAAAAGACTACGTACAAAATAACATTAGCTTAATTTTTTTAAAAAGATGTCTTAATAATAACTTTTTGTGTGTGCTTCTATATGTATGTTAAGGTAAAATACAAACGATTGTATAAGATTGTATTTATGTATTTGAATTTTTAATAAACTGTTTTGCTGCACTTCGATTTTTGTGGTTATGAAAACAACAGAAAGTCGTATAATGTGCTCAAATACCAATAAATTCTTTTTGGTGCTGTGACAAACTGTCTTTTGTCATCCTGGTCTATCTGGAACTTTCCGATCGACAGACTCGATCGTGCAGAAATCCAGTTATGGTTCTGGACTTTTTGAGAGTGACTAACAACATAGACCTTGTTTAGCTCTGCTAAACCTAGGAGATAAGCAACAACAACAACACTGTCTTTTATTTTTTTTAAAATTACAATTATTATTATTCCATTAAAAAAGTAATTGCTGTTCATTTATGTGAGTAAAATTACTCAAAAACGATCTTTGGAAGATTCATTCAGACATCAGTTGATGGTTTGGATATTAAAACATATCGATGAATTCTTCGTAAATTTAACCCCAGTTTTTACTTAAGAAAATTGAGAGTACGTGAAAAACACGTGTAACTCTACATGCAAGAAGTTTTCGAAATTGAAAGAAATTAATTCTGCGTGGATTTTTAATAACCAAAGATAAACATTCCAAACCTTTGTGTACTACAAATTAAATAAAGTAGTTCATCACCATTATATTTCGCTGCTTAATCCTTGTTTGAATAAGGTACCTTAGAGAGTTGCAATAATAATCGAGAATTCTCGTGAACAACTTTATGAAAGGAAGAATGTCTGCTTTAATTAGAGTAAAGCTTCATAATTAAACTTACGGATAATCAATAATGTTCATGAATTGAATGAAAGTTTCTATACGAACTAAGTTATATGTAGGGGTAAGTGGTGTACCTTGGACGTATGTGTACCTCGAACCTATGCTGATTATAGCTCGATTAGCTTAGATATTGAAACAACACCACATGCAGTTAAAGTATTTGCTACCAGGGATATCAGTGAAGTTCTATCTGTTTGTTTAAAAGGTCAATTTATTAAAGAGGTTTCGAAAAACTAAATTCACAATTCAAAAGGAAATTTTTGTCAGATTCTTTAGTGTAATTTTTTACTCAAACATGTAGTGTTTATTCAGAAACGATGGTTATGCAATATAAAGCAAAGTTTTAGCTATAAAACAGTGTGCATGAAATTAAGTTAAATCTAATCTTAACTTGATGATTAACTATTTTGTTTTTAATATCCAAGTGGTGTACCTCGAACCTAATACAAGTGGTGTACCTTATACTGGTCCAAGGTACACTACTACAGGTCTTATGTGCTTCAGATTGTTGAAAACCCTTTTTAAAATTCAAGTAAATTCTTTCCTTTGAAAAATTAAGTATTTTAAACTATTAATATGCAACCCTGATTTGTAAAATCTAGAAAAATGGAAATTTGTAAGAACTTCTGATATGATGTGATAAAGAATTTTTTTTTGTAGTAAATTATTTAGATTCATGGAAGCCTATAAAATTTTAACCATATTGATATAATGTAGAAAATAATTATTGCATGCTCATCTAAAAAGATATTTTTTATAATAAATATCTAAGCAGAACATCCTTTTTACGTTTAGGCCTAGTTGAATAAACATAGGGGGAAATATTTGAGTTTTTTTCTTCAAATTTAAGACAGAAAGATAGCCAAATGTTTTTCTATGGCATGAAATAACAGTTTAATTTTATGCTGCATTTTAACGAATACACCCGAGAAAGATTGCATTGCAGCTGAAAAAGCCAAAAGGGCACTAAAAAAAACTAAGGCAATAAAACCCCTTACTGAGCCAATTGACCTAACATAACCAATTACTACAATCTTGGCTAGAAATAAGAGTAGGTTGTAAAATGTATTTTTGAATTTTATGTGGCTAATAAATATTGGTTTTCGGACTGTAAATCGAGTCTCTCTACCTGTTAATAATTGGTCCAAGGTACACTACCAGTTGGACCAAGGTACACCGCCGGTGGTGTACCTTGGTAATTACAATTTTCTGTATTTATTTTTTTAATAGTTGAAATCATTTAAATAACATGTTAAAATAAATACATGTTGTATATAACAACATAAAGTATTCAGTCAAAATATTTTTATTCACTTTTTGCAAGTAATTAAGAAAATAAAAATTGAAAAGTCAAAATAGGTCCAAGGTAACCCACCTCCCCTACTATATATAATAAAAACTGAATAGCGAGATATTATATAAAATACGAATTATTAAGTTCTCCTTTTGAGATATTTTTGTATGCCGAAATACAGACTTAAGTTTTAAAACTTGTATAAAAAAACTTAACAATAATACATATTTTTGTGTTTATAATTTTTAAGTATAGTTACAAAAGGAAAATTTAATATATTACAAATTATCCTTTTGAAAGTTCGCCACTGGACTGTGGTTCTAAAATACGATGGCAGTATAGCCCTCGTGTATTTCTAGTGCGACGATAATTCAAACAAAGCGTAAGCCTTTTGAAAGTAGTTTACAACAATGCTTGTTTCAACACTTTGTCAAAGAAAACAAAACTTCCAATGCAATCGTCGTTCGGAGCACGTGACGTCATAAAAACCCGATGAGCTTGTTTTAACACTCTGTCAACGAAAATAAAACAACCAATGAAATAGCAGTATGAGGAGCGCGACATCATAAGAATTATTCCCATAATTCATATTAAGCGTTTTTAATTTATGTTGTTGTTCATACAAATTAATTTTTTTATCTAAAAATAAAAATTACTGTAGTGTTTTAGGATGAATTATTGAGTTAGGAAAATTAATGCAAGGCAATCATACTTTAAATATTATTTAAAATTTATATAACAGAAAGTCAGTTAATATTAAAAATTGTTTTTGAACTTATATGGTGTTGTTATTGTTCAAACCACATATGATTAGTTACACTTTTAAATTAACATTTTATACAGCTGATTCAATATTGGTTTAAGATAAACATATGTTTATCTTTAAAAAAAAGTCTCAAATTATTGGTGAGAGAAAAAAAATATGGTTTTGAAATATTGAGATTAGAAATTAGTCAAACATTATAGTTCTTAAAATACTAATTTAAATATTTTACGCAGTAAATTAAGCTTTACCTTATGAATTAATTATTTTTGGTTTTTATGGGGTACATTTATAGCTGAGTTATCTTTCATCTAAAATATTTGAATTACTATTTCATGCTACAAAGAATTGAAATGCATTTCTGAAAAAAAAAAAACATTCCGCAAAATCTATAATTAAATGACTGATATTTCGAAAAAGTATCTTGACTGGGACACGTATATAAATATTTACACGCCTGAAACGCAATAAGTGTTCTAAAAATAAATCATTCATAGCTTAAAGGAATAGCTAAAAGTAAAAATGGTTGAAGTTCATTGGAGACTTTCCCCCTACACATTATCTTATTAACATTTTGCTGAAAGAAAAAGCTTGTAGGGAAATCTGTTGGCGGACTTGGCCCACCTTTTAGTTATTCATGTCAAAAGTGAAAATGCTCTAGAATGCAATACTTACTTTTAAAGATAAAATCAAAGTTATCTTATGCGTGTTTCTAAGAAAATTAATTTATCGTAAGATGGATTTTTGAAAAGTGTGATATTGAAATTTATGGATGAACAAGTAATTAAAATAAAAATAGTTTTAAATCTTATTATTTCGCTCCAGAAAATATGTATTTTCGATGGTTTACCAATTAAAATCAAAAGTAATTTGTATTAGTTTTTAGAATGTGGTTAAGTAGAAGAAGGTATTTCCGAAACAAATGAAAAATTGTAGAAATTCTAATAAAATGCTTTCTAATATAGTTTAATCAATTCAGTAGTTTAATTACACTAGTTTTATACACCCGACGTTGAACAGGGCGTTCTGTTAATTAAGCTTAAACAGCAACAAGCTTAACAGCATCAAATAGCGATCTGTCGTTATTTGATGATTTACGCTACGTAATGAAACCTGACAAATTGGAAACATTCTGTTTTCACAAAACTTGGTCCAATTGAAAACTTGATACATAAAACAAGCTTACTTTAAATTGTCATAACCACCAAAAGTCGCCAATGATTCCTATCCACACCACATATTATATTATAGCTATATAAGAAAAAGGAAACAACTGCCAACTATAAAACTACACCAAAGAACCAAATAAAAACAGCACTTAATAAAATTTGGATCACAACAATGTATCCTAATAGAATGTGAAATTTTGTAAAATTGGCATATTGAAAAAATATTCTTAAAGGACTTAAGCAGTTAGTTGTAAAGTATTATGTATTGATAATGCTTCAAACCGTTAAAGTGAAATATTTAGAGGCAAAACTCTTTATTAAGAGTAGGGATAGCGTTGATATACCACCACCACCACCACCACCACCACCACCACCACCAACAACAACAACAACGAAATAACTAAATTCCAACCAAATTAGTATAATAGAATTATGAAAAAAAGAACGCCAGAAAAAGTTGATTAATTTTTTAATTATTATTTTAATTTTTATTTATTTATTTTATTTTCCTTAATACTTTAAAAATATATGACAATACCACAAATCAAACTTTTAGAACTATATTCATACGCGTGCAAGTCTTACATTTCAAGTTAAAGTCTATTTAATTTAACCCACGTACTTTGACTTAATTTTAATCTGTTGTTTTGCAATACCAGAAAGATATTTTAAAAGTTTTTAGTTCCAATCTCAAAAGGAAAAAACCGGAAAAGTACTTTTAAAGTAGAGGAATAACGTTTTCATTCCATTCTCCGTATTTTGACACCTTTCCAACATCTCTATGTTTTGCGTCTCAGGGGGAGAAAGATTTCAGACTGATACACGCAGTCACACAATAGTATTATAAGATGACTTATATAACCCTATACATTAAAAATACTCGGATAAAAACTTCAGAGAACATAAGTATTCTTTGATAAAAACAAACAATATATTTGAATCAAATACAAATTTTTTAAATGACTTTTTTTCATACTTTACATTATAAAAGCAAATAATTATTGAACAAACAAAACGTTTCCTTAAATTATTCAGTTGTGCATAAACCCGAAATAATGTTAAGATGCCTATTTCTGTTTAAATGGATACAGCATTTCTATTTCCTCTTTGAATTACATAAAACCCAAGGTTATTTTTAGAAAAATGCATTTTGCCTTACATCTTTGAATTTTATTTTCTTTACCCTTATATGATGGCAAAAAAAGCTTTTGGGCTTAAAGTCTGCTTTTGAGCTATCGGAAATTCAACCAAATGCCTTAAGCTAAAACTTCCTCAGAATGCAAATGTATTTTTTTGCATGTATTTGTTTGCTTTTTTGCCTAGATTTTATATTTTTACGCCAAGTAATTTTCCAATTTTCAAAGTAAGTCCGTAATTTTTTTTGCCTCATTCTAAATTTTGTGTGCAAAATTGTTTTTCTTTCAAATTATTTAGAATTATCCTGCAGCTATAAATTTTATCAAAGAGATGTTTTTGAAAATTTTGCATGATCATATGCAAAAATGGGACATTTTTTTATTCAAAAGACCTTCAAATATTCCATTGGGAGAGTTAAGTAATAATCTTCTAAAACGCCAACCAATTTATTCAATTTTTGCCAAAGAAATACTATTGATATGAATTAATAATTATACTGATATATTATCAATACAAACAAAAATGGATTCAAAAGAGAAGCCGACCAGTCGGCGCAACGGTTAGGGAGCTAGTCTTTGGAGCCTCTGGGTTCGGGCTCGAATACCGACTGGGCATGGATGTTTGCGTTTGTCGATTATATGCCGAGTACGTGCTCGTTAAATTTGTTGGGTACGAAAGTCCTGTGGGCGGTCATTGCGCAATTTTCCGCGTGTACATGTCCCTAGAGACTATTTCGCTCTTCTTCAGGGACATGTCTAAATTGTGGAGGTGGCGTGAGATAGATGGCAGCATCTGTCGCGTATCTGTGTGTGTTGCGTCTGTCTTACTTGGGGAAGGTTTATTAGCTGGTCTCTGACCAAGCACACAAGCCTGAAAATATATGTTTACCAACCAACCAATCGAAAGAGAAAAATATTACAATTTTTATAATTTATATCATCTATAAAACATTAGATAAAAGATTATTTGCGGTACAGGTTATTTCAAAAGGAATCAACGTAACTCAATTTTGAAATTGACCCATGATCTGTAATGTGCTTCATCTGACATACCACGTACGGATTCTTTAGATTTGTGACCTACCATTATAAAAACTTTAAGATAGAATCACCAGAAAATAGTGAGCAAAACGCAGTAAAAATTTCACAATAACCTCTTTGAAAGCGATATTTTTTGCTTCTTTTCCAGATTTTTTATCGAAAGAATGTTAGAAAGCCTATTCTCTATTTCTTTCCAATTTCATCTTTCTGTAAAAGATTCTTTTGGAAAGAATAATACACTTTCCTTTTACTTTTTAATGTATTGTTGCTGCGGTATTTGAAGGTTAGAAATTGAAATTTAAACAGTTTCGGGGGATTGATATTTATATTTTTAAATATTGTATTAAATAATCTTCTAACGTTTGGTTTTGTATCATCGTGATGATAAAAAAAAAAAAATCAAAGTTAAATAAAAATCAAAATTCAAAGTTATAGCATTAAGCTCGGATTTGTTTTAAAACTTTGGATGTAGTGTTAGAATATTATATTGATTCCTATTTGATTTTATAATTACTAAGGATATACGAGGCGTGTTTTTTAAGTAAGTACCGTTATGCCACACAGAGGGCGTGGCGCTGCGATCGGCGTTCTGTGCAAGCGCACTGGTTACCTACATCTCTTGTCTACTCACTGACGATATTGCAATCCTATTTGTCATTGTTTTACGTTTTCTGCTGAGTGTTTAAAATGTCTCCGATAATCGTGAGTCCCGCCGACTGTGAAAGTACGGTCTGTTGTAAGATTTCTTAGTGCTAAAGGCCTAAAATCAATCGATATTCATCGTGAGATATGTGCAGTTTATGGACAAGACATTATGAGTGATGGAATGGTAAAGCGTCTGTTTTCTCTCACCTTATTGTCCACTTGCTGCACCAAAATTTCATTAACGACTGAAGGACGCCCACTCCGTTGTTCATCATGAACATTCGTGCGGCCTTCTCTAAATGATTTCACCCACTTTCTTACCATTCCATCACTCATAATGTCTTGTCCGTAAACTGCACAGATCTCACGATGAATATCGATTGATTTTAGACCTTTAGCACTAAGAAATCTTATAACAGACAGTACTTCACAGTCGGCGGGACTCACGATTATCGGAGACATTTTAAACACTCAGCAGAAAACGTAAAACAATGACAAATCGGATTGCAATATCGTCAGTGAGTAGACAAGAGATGTAGGTAACCAGTGCGCATGCGCAGAACGCCGATCGCAGCGCCGCGCCCTCTGTGTGGCATAACGGTACTTACTTAAAAAACACGCCTCGTAGAATAAAATGGATGAGATTTTTTTTTGGATTTGAAAGAAATAATTTTGTTTCCCCAAGAAAGTTCTACAATATGTCTTTTAAAACAAGTTCTAATATAATTTGTTTGAGAAAATAGTTCAGATAATGTAATTTTTTGATGATACATATTTTTTATGATACATGATTGAAAATGATAAAAATTTTGTGTATATGTATTAAAATAATTCTTAGTCATAATAGTTCCTATTCGAGTTTTTAAACTGCCAAACAAATCAGAATTAAAGTTTATTGTAAATGATTACAACATTTTTGGGGTCTAAAAAGTATTATATTACTATGAAAACTAACTAACTCCCCGGCACTACAGTCCATGCTGGACCATGGCCTCTCTTACAGCTGGGCTCATAAGCCGCCCGTCTTTGGTCTTCTCTTTCCAGTTCTTAATATTCATGTCCCTTAGATCTCTTTCCACATCATCTATCCATATTTTTCTCGGTCTTCCTCTTCTTCTCTCACCATAACAAACTGTTACCGTTAAACCCCGAAATCAGCCAGAACTAGAATTAACTAGTGAAAACTAGTTTTAACTGATGTCATTGGTTAAAACTAGTTTACACTAACTGAAAGCGATTATTGCCAGTTAATACTAGTTTTGACGAAATAGATTAATTAATCTAGCTTTAACTATAACACACTTATATTAGATAAAACTTGAATTAACGGGAAATTATCACGATTTAGGATAACAGGTTTGTATTAGTTTATTTAATTATTGGGCTGAAATGCAATGAAAGCGTTCGGATATTGGAAGAAACTCCATTACGAACTGTAGATCGATTTTTTTAGGAATACATTGTCGTAATAATATTATAAAATTACCGTTCATAATAAATAAAAAGTTAAGCATTCGCAGATAATTCCAGTTTTATCTAAAAAATGTTGGATAATTCTAGTTTTAGCTAATTACAACTAGTTTTAACCAAAGCAATTGGTCAAAACTGGTATTAACTAGTGAGATCTGGTTTAAGGTTAGTGGAAACTAGTATTCCCCAATGATTTCAGTTAAAACTACTTCGTAATAGTTAATTCTAGTTTTGGCTGATTCCGGGTTATTGCGCTAACACCACTATACTTAAGAACCAAAAAATTATAGTGACATTTCATTGAAAAAAAAGGCGAAGTCATTGGTCAGTTCTTGATCAGTGTTTATCTAAATGTCCAATACCATACCTTGGGGACTCAGAAGTAATCTAAAAGAATGTTAGAAGCCAGATGTGCTATTAGGAAGCCATAAAAAGAACAGGAAGAAGAATAGAAGAGCGTAAAAAGAACGAGAGGGATAGATAAATAGGAGGTCTTTGGAGCCATATTATATTGACAGAATGATTCCAATAATGATTTCTTGACTTAAAAAATAACTAGATTTAAAAAGTAAAGTAAATAGTAAATACCCCTTTAGTTATATAAAAGGATATTTACTTAAGAAGAATACAGGTAAAACCTGCGTAATGTACTAAATGGAAACAAACATGATATAGCAAAATTTCTTAAATATTTTTTGGGAGTTTGTGTTTTAGAAGAACTAAAATAAGCTTGAACAGAAATGACTGTAAAATTAAAACGTTGGTTAGGAGCTATTTTGAAAATCCTATATGAAGAGTACACGGGAAGAACCACTTGATTTTTTAGGAGTCTTACCTTATGTGTCTGCTTGACGGACATTGGCGACATAAAACCGGTTTTTCCTTTGGTTCATCATTTGCATTACTTGTGTCTACTGATCTCTGACGTGAATCAGGGTTGCTGCAAAAGATAAGCAATGCCACTAACCTGTTTTTTTTTACACTAATTTAGGCGATTTTTCGATATCATCCCCAAAGAGGCTATTAAGGAAAGCCTTCTACGAAATTAAGTGGTTCTTCCCGTGTACTCTTCGTAAATCGCTTTTAAAGGAACTACTCAAGAGTATGTTTTTAAAAATATCTTTCGTTCTTTTGAAAAAGAATTTTTTTGAAAAATGAAATAAATGAATTTTTTTAAATAACAATTTAATAGAAATTTAAATTAGTTCCACCAAAAGCGGCATTCCAAATGGTACTTGGCCAAAGTGTTAACCAAATTTAAGGATTGCTGAATCGCCAACAATAAAACTCGTATTTCTAAAAGTGTGTTTTAGATCGACCAGACCTGAACCATCAGTCCCATTTGTAGAATGAAATGTTTTTAAACATCCTTCCTCTTAGGAGAAGAAGAAGGGGTGCAAAAAGCACTTTCAAAGAAATTGCGTTTGCTGAAAAACGCCCCCGTTTCCAGCGGATAAAGCAAAGAGACTCCATTAGAACAATTCAGCCAAATCGAGACGGCCCAAAACAAATCTTTTCTATGTCTTCCACACTAAGTGAGTTAGGGTGTCAGATGGGAACTTAAGCCTGATTTATGGTGCTAGCAATGGGTCTGTTAACTTGCATTCACCAGACATGGAAGATCATTTGATTTGACGACGTCTGCCCCATAAAATAATTTGTCAGCAGTCAGAAGTAATTTAATACTACATTAGTAGATTGTCGTCATTTTTTATTATATTTGTATCGATCTGTTATTGAAAGAGTTTGGCTGACATTATTCATGGATATTGTCTTGGCCGGAAGTCGACAAGTTGTCCAAAGCAATATTTTATTTCAAATTCGTTGAATTTTATATTTTACAACTTAAAGCTACATTGCATTTAAAACTTCTACTTTTTTTAAAAAAGTGTTCTCTTCATATACATACGTTAGTTTAAGTTGATATAATTTGCTCGGTATTCTAGTTAATATATATATATTTCAATTTTAGAATAGTTGCTTTAACTTTTGTATAACCTATTTCCCTATAACTCAATTTTTACAAATTTTTGTCTGAATGTCCTAATATTTAGATAGTAAATCTTTTGTTATTTTTATATAAATATTAAATTTTATTTGGGAAACTAAAAGAGCAAAATGTATCGAGTAATAATACAAAACAAATGAAGCAAAATTTAATTACGAAGCAGACATATATACTCATATGCTAAAGAAATAAAGTAAAAAAATTATTAAAGGCAGTAAATTTGCTTTGAAATTTTAAATTTTAAATATTGCTGTGGAAATAAGATTACACTTTTAGTGAATTGCGTATTCTTCAGAAAGATATAGAGGGCGTAGAATCAGACATTTTTACTTCGAGCTGTTATTTTGAGCTTTAAAAAACAAAATAAGCAATTTGCATAGCAGTGTGGTAGTAAAGAGCTGATTAGAATCTTGAAAGGTGTGAAGGTAAATCAGAGGATTTTCTTCTTAGCAGTAAGTTCTCCCATCTACCCAGTTTGTTTATCCTAACAAACGGTTTTACTATTTCCTACATTTCTTTTAGAAGAGCCCATATAACTGAAAAGAAATACCGCCAATGGTCTTTGGAAATCTCTAGTAACCATGGGAACTAATGCTATTGTTGGATTTTCTTTTCGGTTGTGGAGAGTTTGAGGCCTTTATCATTGTTTTAGACTCGTTTTGCCCTGATTGCGGCTTGCCGCAGGGACCGGACCAATTTGTGTTATTTTTAAAGAATAGAAATTATTTTTAAAGAATAGAATTTTTAAAGAAGAAGTTGATTTTTGTTACGGTCTCTTCGTATGGTGTGGAAGTACTGTTAAAATTGAAGCTTTTAAAAATGAGTACGGGTGTCCTCATGTTATCGTGAGAACAAACTCTGAAACCCAAATACTTTGGAATATTAAATTTGAGATCTTACATGTTCTTAAAATTCAATATGTCTGGTGGTGGTCCACCGCACTGTTGCAAAAACAAAATTTCTAAACACTAGACTTAAAAATATCTTAAATATGTCACTCATATAATCTAATAATGAATTCCTTGTGAATATTCGAGCGTCGAATGCTAAGAACCATTTTTGGAGGCAAACAAGTTGATGGTACTTGGTACATACGTTCAAGTTCAGAACTCTATCGGGCTTTTAGAGAGATGTCACTGCTACAAGCCATTTAGCCGCTCCGTTGGCTCAATCGTTAAGATGCTAGCCTTTGGAGCTGCTGGGGTCGGGTTCGAATCCCGGTCAGGCATGGATGTTTGTGACGGTCAATAAATGTTGTTATTTGTCTCTGTGTTTGTGTTGCCATTTCTTTGTGTGTTTATTGTGCTTGTTAAAACTCTTTCTGTGTCTGTCCCACTCGACGAAAGCTTATAAGCGGTTCTCTGAACAAGCACACAAGCTGGAATATGTATGTACCTATACACCCCATTTATTTCAATTCATAGCTCTTTGAATTGAAACAATGTTTTACGAATAGAGTTAACCCGGCAGCACTCGCTCTTATTTACCATAGACTAAGAATCTTCTAAACCGATAACTCAATCTGATGCCTACCGCCCCCAAAGTGTCGAACGGAAGTACTATACACTACTAATGATTGATTTGTGATTGGCATAATTGAACTTTCCGATTGCAAATCTACTGTTTCTTCGAAATGTACAGGGTGGTTATAAAATAACGCTCGTTATTCGGAGTGGTCTGTAGCTTGAATGAATAATCCAAACGCAAAAAAACTTTGAGACACTTACTAATCAAGAAGGGGGAAGGGACTAATCAAGAAGGAAAAAAAAAAGAATAGAATCATAAAAAACAAACTCGCCACTTGACCAGGTTTCTAAATTATGAGGCATAATTGGATGTTTTGGCCGTAATTAGCCATAATTGGCTATGCCTCGTAATTTAAAACCTTGGTCAAGAAACGAATTTCGTTTTATGATTCCATTCTTTTTAGAAAAAAAGGAACTTGTCTCTTGACCAGGGTTCTAAATTACGAGGCGCAATTGACTGTGCTAAAGATCCTAAAGGAGGCTAGAAAAAGGCAGCCGTGAACCATTACATTAGTTGTCTTAGACACAATTGGGGGAGTTAGTTTCTAAGTCAATTTTAATATAGAAAATCCTTATAATGGTAATCCAATCAGAGTTTCACATCTAGAAGTGTATTTAATCTATCTGGGGTCCATTAGACCCCAGGCGAGTGCTGCCGGGTTAAGAATACGTCCTTTTCGTTACATAATTTTGTATTTCATTTTACAAGAAAATCTGAAATGCAAAAAAATAAAAAAAAAAATATTTGAGTTTTCTACCTAAGCTTTTATAGAAAATATGCAATTTGACAAAACATTTATATACATAACCAATGGGATCAAAACAATGTAAGAATTCATATTTTATGTATGTTGTGCATGATATTTGAACTGTAAATTTTAAACTTTTTACCATCTTTTTATTATATATTTTATTATTTGTATTTTTATTTTCTATGTTAATAGAAATTATATTTTCTTACAAATGGGCGAAGACTTTAGAAATATAGAAACGAATTACTCATATAAAACGCAAAATATTTTTTAGCATTTTCCTCTACAACCATTAGTTAGTGCGTTTCAAAATATCTAACAAAAATATGCTTAGATTAGTTTAAATATCAAAGGCCTAGGAAATTTCGTGTAATAGTTTTTTCCAAAGACAATTGTAGTTTTATAACTACCAGCTATTTTTGAAAAGCTGTTTTTCACTTTTTATTTTGGGGCTGAATTTGCACTAATGTTTGGTAATTTTGAATATCGCCGCACTAGAGCTAATGGTGACAGGCGTCATAATTTAGAACCACTCAGTCAAGTGGCGATGCTAATTAAATACTATTTCTTAGCTAATTTACACATTCTTTAAACTTTTGTATGGTTCATGTTTACTTGATATTTAAGGCAGCCGAGTCTAGCTTCTAGGTTTCACTTTTTCATCGGCTACTATCTCTCTTACATGCCTGTCCACTGACGCAATGGTTAGTGTACTAGCCTTTGGAGCTCTTGGGTTCGGGTTCGAATCCCGGTAAAGGCATGGAAGTTTGTGTTTGTCAATAAATGTTGTTATTTGTTTATGTGTTTGTGGCGTCCTTCTTTGTGTGTCTCTTGTGACTGTCTCTTCTGGTGAGCGGGGTAATGGGCTATATAGCCTACGCCCATTCCTTCTAGAGGGCGCAATAATTGTCATTTGTCATCTCTCTTACATGAACACCACATTTACTGATAACATACATTTAATTTTCATAAACCAGCCATTCAGATTACATATGTTTTAGCAATTACTTTTTTTTATCAACTTATATATTCCATAATAAAATATAACCGATATATTTCACAGAGAAAAATTCTAACTGCATTTGTTATCATTTTAACATTTTGACTCGCCTAACAAAATTCTCATTTCCATGGGATTACAAGGTATCTTTTTATATTTTAGATGAAAAGTATGTATCTTCCACCAGATGGTGCCAACTTATTTATTCGAACTTTTTATTTCGTAAAATACTAATATAAAATTCCTTCACAGCTCGAGTTACGAACGAAATATTTCGCCGATCGATTCGACCTATCGAAACAACTGTATATTATTAAACCCTCCCAACATTTATTCCGAAAGACTTCAAGCGAGAATATCACTTGTGGGAAAATCGAATTCAATTCCAAGTTCACAAGATAAAGAAAATGCATTAAAAATAAAGCTTGCCAATGGCGAATTTCTCTGACGCGACATCACTGTGCTGCACCGTCTGTTGTTTCAAACGGAGGATGAAAAGAAAATCGACACAACTAGTTCTTTTTTTTGAAATTTCATGCTTTAGTTCTACGGTGTCTGCGGGATTTGTTTTATGTTATGAGATTTGTATTCAGGCCAACGCGACGTGGCAGCCATTTTGATTGTGGGGGATTGAAATCTGTCGTAAAGGTTAAACCATTTCATTGCAGAGTTTTGCATAAGTATTGCTACTTTGTATTGGAAGTGTCGTATGTTTTCATGTTTAGTGAGTCATAAGAAATTTTACGAATGGCTTTGGTATAAATGTCTTTTTACTAAATTTATTTTCCATTGCTACTTTCCCTGTTTTTCAACTTAATATTTCTTATTTTTATATGCAAACATATATGTAAAAATAATTTCGTTACATTGCAAAGGATAAATATTGAATATAAGCTTACATTAATATGGATAAACTATGTTTTGCAACCATAATAAATACCAACTTACCGTTTTGTTTCAATATCGGTGAATTTGGAACTTATTCAGCTAAACCATTGAGGTTTAAGGAAGGTTTTGAACTTCTTTTCGTAAACCAAAACGTATGAATTAATTAAATAATTAAAAAAAAACATACAACCCTATTGAAGTTCGGTTTAAAAAAACGTTTTCAATCTTTGGCAGAAGACCAACTGCCTTTTTAATATTTGTCATTTATAATACACCACTTATTAATTTAATGTTTTAATTCTCCTACAGAGTTCATTTGGGTAAATCAACGCTGGTTTAATTATATCAGAGTGAAACGTGAAAAGTATTATAAGTTTATTTTAATGTTTCGAAGTTTTGTTTCTTAGTATAGCTTGTGACATACTTCTTTATGTAAGTGGGTTCGATGTTCTGAGTACCCGCATTATGTCTCTGTTAGGTTTGTTGGATACCTTCTTAGCTAGGTATACACGGGAAGATTAGTCCACTTCTGCTCTAAATTGTAACCGTACAATAGCTTCGACAATAACCAGACTACAAGCAGGACATTTGAAAGGATTAAAAATCTCAACCGAGGGACCGAAAATCTAAACAACACATTACCAAAACTGTCCTGATGTCCAACTGTAGCCGCAGCATATATTTGGCTGCCCAGCATTTCAAGCCAGGCTCTTCGGGATTTGCTTTTTTGAAGACCCAGAGGATCTGCTTCACTCTGAAAAGGCGGTTGAAGCTGTCTACGACAGCTTCGGCCACATATTACCCTGCGCATTCATGGTACCCTGCGCATTACCCCCACATATTCAGAGTTGGAAAGGGTCACTGGGTCATCTGGGTCACTTGGGTCACTTTTTTGGTCTGAGTCACTGGGTCATGGGTCACTCTATCAGACCCGGATTTGACAGATGACCCAGACTGACCCAGTGACCCGGACTGACACAGTGACCCGGAATGACCCAGGGACCAAACCATTCTGGGAATATAGACTGAAATGTGGATTAATTTGATTCAGTATTTAAGTTTCAAGCTTATTTTTATTCCGAAATTACATAATATGTGACATATTACCCTGCGCACACGACTAGAAGAAGGAGAAGATTAAGACACAACACACAAAGAGATAGGGCATGTAAACCTTCGCCAAAAATCAACACTCCTCTTCTAAGACGTTACCGAAAACTTTTTCACTTGCAAGTCATTGGATTTGTGCGCCCACGTGGACACAATCACTGACTATTGAAAAGTCTTTCGATAACGTTTTATGAGGGGATAGTGAAAGTGCTTGGCGAAGGTTCACATGTCCGGTCCCTAATCCTTCGCGTATGTCCATATTTAAACGTAGGCTTTGTCATTTGACCATGATTCGAAAGAGATTCATATCTGATAGCCCAAGTGTAAATTCAGCTCAAAGTTACCCATCTAAGAACTAATATACCAAAATCTGCATAGATCTATAGTACTTTTCCTTCAAGTTCATTCTTCAAAGCTTTTCCTTCAAGTTCTTTCCTCACAGCTTCTTCTAAGTGCTGGTTTTTAATACATATTTACGAAACTATACGACCATGAAATAAGGTGTAGCTTTGTACTTCTTAAACATTCATCTGTATATTTCAATGGTGATATTAGATGACAAAGCATGCACGATAAATTTTTGAGCTTCGCTTTATAAAGCTTCTCTCTCAGAAATATATTGTTCATTGGTTAATCGGTAAGAAGAAAGAAAAGATTATTTCCTCTTACATAACAGTGGTGTAGAAATATAAAGTAGATGAGTCTAATAATATTTGTTGTGGACGAAAAAATATCAGATTTATTTTGTTTTGTACTAAAATTAAATAATTTTTTTAATCAATTAAATATTAGCATTTGAACTAATATTAAAACGCCAAAATATATCTGCTTTGATTTTTTATATTCTTCTCAAAACTTTTCTAAAAGCTAACTAATGTGAAAATTCAGAATTCGCATTCTTCTAAAGATTTTGACTGATAAATCGGACATATTACAATTCCCTTTTAAATTAGTTTGAGTCCTTCAATAAAACTTAAAAACAACACATTCATTTTCCATAGAAATATTTCGACATCTTTCACAACAATTCTCCGAAAGTCCCAATCCATAAATACCTCCTATAATCCCTAGTTCCGCAGTGAGCGAGTCTAATAACAGGAACGTTGTCTAGCAACAAACTATAGAATAACGCCCCCGTCCCTATTATGCCTGATACACCATATTCGCACTCTCAACAGCATTTCCTCTGACTTTACGGGGTCGGATATTTCACGACAGTAGTCAACAGCATCTGTTGATTTCAATAAGCAGGGTTATTATTGTCAACAGTTGAAGAGCTTAGTGGAAGAAAGTGCTAAGTGACAAAAAAGTTAAAGCGAGAAAATAAGCTTCCAAGTTTTTGCACTTGAGATTAGATACGCTAGAAACGGCACTTAAAATAAGTAAATATTTAAAATAAGTAAATATTTAAAATAAGTAACATATGAGATAAGTAACATAATGAGAAAATGAGTTGTAAAGTTTTTGCACTTGAGATTAGATACGCTAGAAACGGCACTTAAAATAAGTAAATATTTAAAATAAGTAAATATTTAAAATAAGTAACATATGAGATAAGTAACATAATGAGAAAATGAGTTGTAAAGTTTTTGCACTTGAGATTAGATACGCTAGAAACGGCACTTAAAATAAGTAAATATTTAAAATAAGTAAATATTTAAAATAAGTAACATATGAGATAAGTAACATAATGAGAAAATGAGTTGTAAAGTTTTTGCACTTGAGATTAGATACGCTAGAAACGGCACTTAAAATAAGTAAATATTTAAAATAAGTAAATATTTAAAATAAGTAACATATGAGATAAGTAACATAACGAGAAAATAAGTTGTAAAGTTTTTGAACTTGATATTAGATACGCTAGAAACTTCACTTAAAATAAGTAAATATTTAAATATTCAAAATAAGTAACACATTTAACTTTTAAGTTTGCGAAAGGGGGGGGGGGGGGGGGGGGGGATTTTATCTTTAAAAGATTGAATAACATGTTCATCGACACAAAAATCTAATTTTTTCAAAAATGTCACTTAGCACGTTTTTCTACCAAACTCTTCAGTTGAGAGCTGGAGAGGGTTTAATGTAGGGATAAATGAAAGGTACGACAATTTTTATTTAACTGTTTGCTGATTGTTTTTTAGATTGTATCATTTAAGATTTATTTTAATAATTTTAAGGAAATAATAATAATTGACGAAATAAATGTTGGATTATGCAACAGCCCTTTTCCTCAAATGTTCTCCTCCGTTGGGTTATCAAATTGTTCGTCCTCTTTTGTGGAAATTTTTAAAGCTCACAATAAACCATTAAATATTTCTTTCTTAAAAAAATAGTTGCACAACCGACTCATTATATTTTATACCTAGGCATGTTTTTTTTATTAAAGCAACAAGAACTCATTGTCTTCAGAAACATCGCATTTCTGGGAAATCTTCTGATCAATATCAATTTAATAATAAAGAGTTGTGTGTTTCTCCTGAAAATCTTCAAATGCATTGCGGGGTAAGTGGGCCAGGGGTGGCCCACTTACCCCAACTCTTATATACTTATAAAATACTCTTATATACTTCTAATATACTCTAATATACTTATGAATGGTCATATTCACCACTGACCCATAGGGTTAGTCATATTCACTATTCATAGTCATAGGCCAGTTTAAAATCTGTAGCCCTAACATTTAGGTTACACTATATGCAAAAATAAAAGATGAAAATTAACGTATTTTTTCTTTTAGTAAATTTGCATGCCAGAAAAAGTTGCTATGTGGGAACTATTGAAGATACATCATTAATTTCTTGTTTCAAACACTCAATAAATCATGTAGATTATTCCACTTGCCCCAACATATCTCTACCAGTTATGTGTAAAAATATATAGGGGGGGGTGCCCACTTATCCCACTTTGCGGGGAAAGTGGGCCACTCGGATGACCAAAAATAATTTTTTTAAAAAAATTTATTGTTTGCCAATTTGTTTTAAGGTAGCCATGGGTACTTTAATAACGAATGAGAGAATGATCCACAAAAAAAAAGTTGTTAGGCCTATTATATCCAGTGGTATGAGGATCTAAAGACGAATTATGCCAAAAAGGGGTCCTACTTATCCCACCTTACTCTAACTTAAATGCGAAATGGTGAGAAGAGGGTAGACAAAACAATGAAGTACTTAATTATAATTTATGGTTTTTTTTTGGTGCAAGAAAACTCTTTTGTTATGAATCGGATGCTGGAAGAGAAAAATTCTAATGAATCTTAATAAGTTTTACACTAATTGACAATCAAACATAACTTATAAATTGATTAATATAAGATAAACTTTACTAGGCGTTGCAATGCAATATGAGTCCGACATTTATAAAGTAAGAATTTGTGAGCATCCGAAATTTTAGTTCGATGGTGTTTTTATATATTTACACACACTAATTATTTTCGATAAACTTTAAAAGATTACCTCTTTTATAGCTTTTTGACTTCCCAGACATTACAATTACTGAATCCATTATGCCGTTCATTTTCTACTAACATAAATATTTCTAAGAATTCCAATGTGACGAAAATGTTTAAATCTTAACATTTCTATGCGGCTATTTTCCCGCCACTCCTGCTTCAAAAGCACTAATTTTCTACACTTAATTGAAAACCCTTTCGCAAGCGAAAAAACAAACCAAACTTCTCTTACGGGACACGAATAATCAACCTAAAGTGGGTATCAGGTTGATTGGTCGTTAACGAAAAATAATAAAATGTACGTTGTAAGATGCTACAACTTTTAATGACCGGGTACCGAAACTAAAGTTTTCTCGTTTTAAACATATGTTAACTCTTCCGATTAAGTGTTTTATTGCACTGAAAACGAAAATTTCCATGTTCCGTAAAGTTTGGTGTTATTGCTGAAACTTTTCCGAGTAACTATTTGTGCTTTAAGTAGGTCATTAATTTTGGTTTGAAAGAAAATCATTTTTAATGGTGCGTGATTAAAAGTGGTAGATTGATTTCGAGTAAAATTTGTTAAAGTTTTCCGCTTGATGAATTTAAGTTAGTATTAACTAGAAGAGACATTTTATCTAATCCGTCAAGAAGTTTTTATTAAAATTGAAAAGTCTTATGCAAATACAAAAATCCAAATCGATAAAAAGCAATAGACCAGAGACCCAGAAAGGTGGGTCCTATAGTTTACTTGCTTTTTATCAGTCTGCAATACTTAGATAACAAAGGTTTTTAATATTTCATTTCAAATATTTAAGAAAATAAATTTGAATATTATTGATATTTTACTATGAATTTTTAAAAACTATGTAAAACATTCATTTTTTTTGTCTTAGTTGTAAAACATTCTTTAATGTAAAACATTCATTTTTTGTCTTGAAAATTGTAAGCTATTTAAATCTCGTACTAAAATCGACACCATGACGGTAAAACTATAAAATATGTAAAGTGCAGCATATGTAATTGAATGAAGCAATCATTTTTATAAAAAAATTCCGAAAATTTTTTGAGCGATCAACAACGAAATTTCACCCAGATAATTAAAGCATTAAATTAATAAATTGACGCTCTACTCTCCCCCCCCCCCCCTCTTACCATACTTCACAAAATCCAAAAAAATTAAATTCATTATTTCCGCCCCCCCCCCACAAAAAAAAGCGGGCATTTATTTTTACACTGGGCAATGTAAATCAGATTGCAGCGAAATTAAGTCGCTTCACCATGCGGTAAGGATTACATAACGAGCTGTAATATTGTCTAGGAATTGTTTGGTGCCGAAGAGTCCACATTTCTGACAATTAATCTACCAGGCAAGAAGTGTGTTGCCTAGCAACCTTATTCGAACCCATCTTCCCCGACATTTTTCTAGGACAGAAATTTCATATTATGAGGGCTTAACATGGTCGACATATCTTGGTTCAATAAACTAAGAAGGTATGGTTTCAGTTATTTTTTAAGTTAAGTTAATGTGTATTTTTTCTTGGACTAAGAATAGCTTTTTAATTTGTCTTTAATCTTTTCAAGATGTCAGATATAAATTTTCTGAAGTACTTATTTTAGTGAATTCTTTTGTAGTAGTTTTGTTCCGTACGTGACATTTGAGGGTTGCGAGTGTTCAGAAGTAACCTCACCAATAAGACCAATAGTACGTTGAGTCTGCACTGAGAAAAAAATACTGTAAACATACAGAAAATGTTTTAGTAAATGTTACAGAAATAACCAATTTTACAAAAAAAAGTTTTTGTAATTCTGAACAGAAATCTTCATTTCTGAAGTTACAAAATAATTTCTTGTATTTCAGCCTCGATCTTGATTTGGATAGCCCTCGTGTAGCTCTAGTGCGAGGATTATTCAAACCTAACCTAATCTAATCGATCGTGATTCAATTAGCCAATCGCCATTTTAAATTTATACTTTAGTTGGTTGTTTCAAATGAATTTAAGTTCTAATTTTCTAGCGATCTATGTGCCGAAATAGCACAGTTGGGAAAGCGTCAGACTGATCATCTAAAGGTTCCTGGTTCGATCCCGGGTTTCGGCCGTCTGCTATTCCTCGGTATTATGGTGGTCAGTACCCCCGCCTGTCATGCGGGAGACCGGGGTTCGATCCCACGTAGTAGGAAAGTAGACATTTTGTTTTTCTTTGCAATTGCACGGAAAATGTGGTATCCATAAAATTTTCTTGTATAGTTACTGAAACATTACTTGTGTGGGGTACATAAAATAGTCCTGTAAACCTACATGATATATACATGTAATGCTAACTCAAATATATTATGTGTTTTTACAGCACTATTTTTAGTAATTATTTACTAGAAATTTTCTAGGAAAAGTTTTTCACAAAAAAATGTTTTGTAATGGTTACAGATTTTTTTTTCACAGTGCGTGTCCCAACATAACAATTTAAATTTTTTGAATTTTAGAAGTTAGAGTAAAGTAGGGTGAACGGGGCTTCCAGCTGTCTATTCTTAGCATCCAAGAAGCTTTGACAAGGCCAAGTTAAGCCTCGTAATTAAGAACGGAGGTCAAGTGATGAGGTCGACATTTGATCTGGCACTCAACTGGACTTCAAGCGACATCGTACGCTAACGCCAACGTGACTATGGACTCCATAGGCTTAATTAGCATGTCAGTCCAGTATACTTGAGAAACCCCGAAATTAAGTAGATACTACTATTATTTCTATATTTGACAAAAAAATTTCGTCTATAGGTTGTGGCCGGTTTATGACTTATGACTTCTTTGGTGGGGGGCAAGTTCGCCGAACACTGCGACCTTAGGTCTATTGTATTCAACCCCAAGAAAGGATACAGTCACAAGAGACACACAAAGAAAGAGACGACACAAACACATAGACAAATAACAACATTTATTGACGGTCACAAACATCCATGCCTGACCGGGATTCGAACCCGACCTCAACAGCTCCAAAGGCTAGAATCCTAACGAGTGTGCCACCGAGGCGGCTTGTGGCCGGTTTAGAATGCGAAACTTTTTGAATGATTATACAAAAACTGTCAAGTACCCTTTTTGATTGCCACAAAAATATATGTTATAAGCAAAATACTTTGACATTTTACATTGTTTTACACGTAGAATTTTAGAGCCGTTAATTTTAAACAAGTATGTCAACTACCACTTTAATGAGAACTAATTAAGAAAACACTTTTTATATAAAATGAATTATTATATTTAATAACTAATTGTAAAAATATTTATATTTTAAAGTAAACTGGATAAAGAAAGCTGTTTGTTATTTGTTTAACATCTTAACTATAAGCTTGTCAAGTATAATGAAATCAACCAAATCAAATATATTAAAAAAATTTTCCTCCCCGTTTTGTGAGAATAAGATTAGCTTATCTTTTCTATTTCGCGTGCGTCGCTGTCATTCCAATTTGTTTGTATTTTATTTATTTATGCATCGTTATGAAATGCACGAGAATTTGGGTTCATAACAGCTTTTTCGAATGAGATTTTTTTTTGTTATTTCGAAGAAGATGTTATCACCTAAGTAATCGCACTTGCAATGAGACTTGATAGTGTGTGCATGTTGTATGAGACATTATTTCCGCTGTGAAAATGATGAATGGCTTTTGTGGTTTAGTAAGCTTCAGTTTTTAAGTGATGTTATTGTAGAATGCAATTTTTGGTTAGGGAGCACAAGTTTTTAACCTTTTCACCCCCAATGATTACATTTGGAATCACCAGCTTGCGATTTTTTTCTCACTAAGTTGAGCTCGCACTTATTTATCTTTAGATGGAAGAATCATATTTTTTTAAGAGTTAAATCAAGTTTCTTGGTTAAATAAAATTCACCCTCAAAATATTTTATGAAATAAATTGACCCTACATTCTTCACGCTTGCATTCCTTGATGCTTAAAAATTGATTTTAACATTTTTTAACAAATAAAGTTTTGAAAAAAATATTATTATAAACAATTTAAAAGTTATGATTCCAATTTTTGCCCTTAAATTTTAGTCAAACTGAAAGGGTTAACAAAGTACGCCAAGTGCTCCCCTAATTGTTTTGAGCAGTGTATCTTGGGCAACACTGCATTGATGATGTGATCGTCACTCAGTCAAACGACAACTCCTGCTACGATGCGCTTAGCCATGGTTGCTCACTCGCTACTAATGCAATCAACTCCACGCTCAACTCAACTTAACGCAGCCCAACGCACAACGAAGTTGCTTGAGGACGGTTTCTTATATCGTTGTCTAGGAAGTGGTTTGGAGGTTTGTCACATTCGAGGACCATTTGTCATTTCAGGGAGGTAAGAAAACATTTTTTTACAACAGAGTCGGCAATGAGTGGAATTCTTTACCAGAACACTTTGTGTATTCGAAGAGAGTGGGAGATTTTAAGAAGAATCTCGATAGCTATTGGAATTAGATATATTTTGGATGAACCTTTTTGGGCTCTGGCACGTTGTTGGTCGACAATTTTTGTATTTGTATTTGAGAAATTGCAAATAACGCCCAAAGTTATGTGGTGCTGGTTTACTACCAGTCATATAGTAGTATATAAGACGAAGTAACTTGGAAATCACCTTATGGTACCTTTTGGTATACACGGATTGTCGTAATATATTCAGTGCACTACTACATATCCTACTTAGTGCACTAATACATATCCTACTTTTGCGTCAAAATATATATTATGTCACATTTCAACTAGATGCATACCCCAATGTAAGCTTATATTAGTCGCATAGGTAAAACCAATTTCGCTTTCATTTTGGTCGACAATAAATAGGAAATAACAGAAAAATAAATGGCATTTCAATAGAAATTCGAACAATTATTAAGATTCAAAGTTAGAAAGCATGAATTGTCATAACAAAAGATGCAGCGCTGCGTGAATAAATCTAAAATTAACCCTAGGTTATTTGAATACAAAACGCAACCTTGAAACCCTTATACAATTCCTGAAAAGACCTTCAACAACTACAAAACTAATTTAATCTAATTAGTCTTTCCAAGTCTAGAGTTTCCACGACGCTTGGCGACTAAAATAATCAAGCCGAGAAACTTCTTTCCTTTGGTGAAAACTTCTCGTTTCTCACCGCATTCAAATTTCCCCATTTATGATATTTAATGAATAACATGAGAATGGTAAAGGGTCGCAACGGAAGAATTTTAATTAAATCTCAGTTTCGTGTTTGCTTTTACTGAAGAGTTTCAGGTAAAAATTGACTGAGAGGCTTGTCTTTTGCGGGTTTCTCTATGAAAGAGGGCAATTTTAATTATTTGAATAATTGGGGTTTGAAGCGGGTCTAACAGAAGAATGGTGTCGTATGCGAAGCGTCACTCTGTATAATTATAAACAAAATAGATATTCATACAGGCTATTGTAATTTTAATTTTCTAAAAGATATACAAAACTTTTTGAAAGATATATATATTGCATGAATAATTGAGCATATAATAGGGAAGGTGCTTGAATTTCAAATTAATTTTCAAACAACAGACCTTTTCAGTACAGGGCAAATGGTATCATTCACATTCGGTAACTAACTTTAAAGTAAGCTAAGCCCTTACATTCCTCTTACCGTAGAATATGACGTCATGCTTGGCTTTCTCGTCCCATTGGTCGTGTTTTTTCTTACGTTGTTATGTATAAATGTTAATATGGTAGGTTGGTTACACATACAGTGGTGGCCAAAAATGTGGACACTTTTTTAAAGTTTCATATTTTTCAACTTTGCGTGATTACAGAATATATAAATTGTATATCAAATTGAACTATTGTTTTTCAGATTAAAAGTAATTTAATCTTTAAGAGGACCACTGTGTGAAGATCGCTGAAGCCGTCTGTGAGACTTTTGGTCCCATATAATCTATATCCATGGACACAACATCATTATCATTAAAGTCATTGATGCAGAATTAAAAATAAATACAGTATTACAATATCTGTATTACGAATAAGTTATGCAACTAATAGTATGATCTGTCTTCGTTTTGCAAGTCATTGAACCACCAACTTGTATTGCAATTTCAGCACAAGAGAATCCATTGATTGTGATTGTTTGTCAACTAAAATTAGCATAACTTTATTTGTCATACATATACTTTAATTCTGTTTTTTTAATGACATTCTACTTTAAATTATCTTCAATTTAATATTTAAATGTTTGTATTTAAGCGAAATTTAATAGATGCAAGAACACAGGTACCAGTTGAAACACATGAAACTTTCAAAATGTGTCCACACTTTTGGCCGCCACTGTATATATTCTGGTTTGTGTGCTTGGTCAGAGACTCACTTATAAACCTTGGTCAAGTAAGACAGACACAACACACATAAGTGGATCCATCTAATTTTTAGAGACAGATGCCAACTAGAGGATCCCCAGAATTGACTTGTCACCTCCAGAGGTATTGATTCATTATGAAAACTTGGAGGACTTTGTGATCGCGACGAAGTTAACGTGTGCCAGTCACCATTAACGTACACAGGGGTCTTCGAAAAGGCAGCGGGGTTCGAATTCGCAACCTTAAGGATGCCAGTCCAAGATCTTACCGACCAGGATATATCCCAGCCCCATGTTAATATGTTTAATGCAATAATATGTTTTAAATGATGACTTCCTACGACGATTTTGAATAATTCACCAGTTGAGCTTGTCAAAACTGTGGCGTCACTGCGTAGGCGTGACCGTTCTAGTTCAGACGAATTATCTTCCGGGATACCAACGTCGACTTTAACGCCACTGTAGGCGTCGCCGTTTCACTTGTCTATTGAAGCAATAAGTGATTGTGATACTAATTATTTATGAATTGAAACTACAATTTGCTTTAAAGAATCGATAATTGAAATGAGAAAATACTAAAAATTAAGTTAGTTATTTATGTTTTGGTATTGAACAAGAGAATATGTCTTGATTTCTAATAATAATAAAATAAGAGCAATATGTTTATTTACATTTTTTTCCCTTTTTTAAACTTTTGAAAGCGTAATTTGAAGTATCACATCTTTTTATAATTGGTTAGGGGAAAAATTAAAAAATAATAAAATATTTCTAGAATAGTAAACATTGGTTTCAGAAAATAAGACGTAACTAATAATATGCTTAAAAAAAACGAAAAAAAGAATTTAATTTAGGCCAGTAGAGAAATGCATAAGTAAGACAGTAATTAGTTCTTATATTTTTTTTATTGAAATGAGTAGCTTACAAATGGTTTATTATTAATGTTAAGAAGGAAAACTTAAAAACTTCAACTTTTAGTCTTTTGTATATGTTTTATTAAACGTTCATGTAATTATGTTATTTTACTCTGATGTTTTAGCCTTAGGCTTAACGTATGTGGAAAAAGTTACCAACTAAATTAGTTTCATATTTAATTACCCTCTATTTGGTTTCCGTTTTTAAATTTGGAAAATAATTAAAACATACTCAATTCTTAATGAATAAAGTACTCTTGTTAAAGATAATGAAATTTAACCAAACTTTCTAAAGTGAGAAATATAATTGTCTCCAGCTTTTGACTTTAACCTAATTTTCACATAGTTAATGCTAATGAAGTAAATTGTTTAGAATTTAACTTCAATTTGAAGTAAATTAGGAAAACGGTCATATGATTAGGATAAAGCAAGGCTTAAAACGTTTAATTTAAATGCTTTATGACGTTATCTTAGAATTGTATTTTTTATTGAAAATTCATTTTATATATTTTTATTACATTTTACTGCGTATGATGCTTCAAGAATTATTTATTTTTAAAGGATCTAATATTTTTTATTAGTTTTATATTTTTATCTATATCAAATTTTTTCCCCTTATACTCAAATATGACAATTATCGTGTTTTTTATTTAATTATTTCTTTTAACATATTCGACGAATGTGCATAAAATGAATTAAAAAATATTATTAACTAGCAGTATGGTCCCGCCTAACTGGGAACCCGTTAACTTCGCATTGCTTCCTTTTAGAGGCATACTTACCCTTGTGAAAATACACTCAAAATTAAAACAAAATTAAATTCGTGTTGGTGCGTGTGCACCTAAAAGAGCAAACACTAATAGAGGATGAAGCAGCCCTAGGGCGAGCGCATATCTCAATCAAACTAATAGAGGATGAAGCAGCCCTAGGGCGAGCGCATATCTCAATCAAACTAATAGAGGATGAAGCAGCCCTATTGCGAGCGCATATCTCAATCAAACTAATAGAGGATGGCGTCAAGCCCCCGTTTCGGCCCGGACCATGTATTTTCAAGCTCTGTTATGGTCCCGCAATCCCACGTGGATGACGTTTTTTTGAAACTAATTATATTAATTAAAAATTTCAATCAAATATGAAAAATCTAAGCCTCAGGTGCACACGTAGGTATTAAAAAGAATCTATATTAAAAATTTCGAATTTTTTAGAGCAGTCTAAGTAGGTCTTTTGCGATCCACAGACATACACACAGACAGACACACAGACACTTTCTTTTATTATTATAGATTTAAACCCTTAAACATTGGTCGAATGAAATACTAACTTTTAGGTTTTTTTTTTTAAAAAAAAAGGCTTAGTCACAAAAATAGATTGAGCTAGCTTAATATTTTATTTCTTTAAATTAATTATTCTATAATTAAGTTTTACTCTGTCCATTGTCAAACTCAAACATTCACCATTAGACCAGGGTTCGAAATTACGAGGCTTATATTGACTGTGTAGAGTTAATATAAGTAAATGCATGCTCAAAATATTACGAATGGTATCTGGTATAAGAAAACTCTAGCGGAGCAATAAACCAGCTATACAAACCCAACCGACTTAAACATTAATCTAGATGTTTCTGTCATATGTGTATGTGTGCGTCTTGTGTTGTCCTACTTGACGATGGTTTATAAGCGGGTCCTTGCGACCAAGCACACAAGCCTGAAAATATATGTCAAGCCAACCAACCAACCAACCAATCTAGATGTTCATTACTTTTTTTTCATTCACCCAACAATAACAAATATTTCCAATCCAAATCCACATTCGGACACATTTCATTAATAGCGACACCCCAATAAATATCTGATGACATTTATTGTAGAAATTTACAGCATCTGTTGGACACCCAGTTCATTCCACTGTAAGGGTTGATACAACTAGGCAGCTATCAAATGTACCATTGGATGTGCTGTAAATCAAGATAGAAATATCCAGCAGTTATAGACAGGAATCATCCCGCTTCCGGATTAGGACATGATTGGTTGATTCGTCCTGACGCAGGTGTCCCCGAGATTATATTTCGAAGCTCTGAAGACTCTGTCGGTGTACGGAATGGAAGCTTTTACGAATTGGTCATTTTATATATCTGTGTCTTTTAAAAAATGAGTTTATTTCCTGATATACCAGATAACTCCAGACCAAAATGCTGCTTAAAAATAAACAATTACATTTCAGAAAAGTGTAAAATAAATGACAAAATTGAATTTTTTTTCAAATATTAGGATGAATAAAAGATTTATTATGGTATGAAAGCGTTCACTTATGGGTGATTTTATGTAAGCAATATTAAAAAAAAGTGGTTAGTTCCCCTCAGCATTTTCGACAATGGTACAACAAGAACATACAGATATGCTGTTTATATTGATGATTAAGAATTTTAAAAGTTAACTATTTAAATGAATTTTTGTATTACATACAATAAAAATGTAGTTAATTCAAATTTAATGCATTATATCTCAACGCTAAATCGTCGCCGATGTCTTAAAATTTTATTGAGTGCCAGTACAAATAGAACGTTTAAATAATTTTCAGTTAATGTATGACCATAAAGATTGAGTTATATTTTGTACAAATAAAAATTGTTGCATTGGTTAAATTTTACCAACGAATAAATTAAAGAACATTATAAAATCAATTTGTATGTATTTAGGTAAGTAATAAAATAGTATTCAAAACTATTTGATTCCGTTATTACTGATAACTTTATTTTAAACTCAAAATGGGTTAAAATTTTAAGTAAACAAGAGGTTTAAAATTTCGGTTTTTTTTATTTAAAAACTGAAATATTTATGATTGCTTAATATCGAAATTATTAGTTATCTCTGGAGAATATATTAAATACTGAAAAACGAAAAATATGTATTATATATATACGTATTGAAAAACGATAGGTGCACTTCCATACATATCTACTGAATATCGGAAGCTATATGTATACTATCATCTATCTTTTTCCAACGTTACCAAACTTTTTTCCTATGTAATGTTTCCACAACAGAAAGGTGATCGCTTTCTCATTTATGCTACGTTTTTTTACCATAAATATAGAGGAACGTTTTCTATTTCTGGAGCTCTTCCGTATTCTTAGAGTTAGATAAAAAGATATACAAGGATATGCGGGGAGTGTTACTACAATATTGGTTTGAGTCCATGGTTTCATTCTAGAAATACGAATTTATTGGTATATATTTTAAGAATGATAGACCACGTATACCCAGTCAATCTGACATAAATAACTTGTTATTGTTCGTTGTAAAAGTTACAAAAGACTCAGTGTTTCGAATGACACTCGTAGCCAATGTTTTGGATTTTTATGATACAAACTTTGACATAGTTTGTTATCATCTTTTTTCGAACAATATCTTTTTAGAAATCATATTTTATTTGGAAATTTAAGTGAGACAAAATTATAAATGTGCCTTTGTTTGGTAGTTTATGTGTGCCCATGTGGTTTGATCAAAAATAAAGGGGGCCCCACATTTTAGTAAATGGAAGGAGGGAAATACATTTATTTTAGGGTTTGGAAGTTATTGGAAGTGTCCACATTACCCAAATAGGCCGTCCCGTAGGGCCCAGTTAGCACATTCGTGTGTTTCCTGGGGTATGATTTCATAACTATACTTTGCAATTCAATAAACTAACAAAGAATGTATACTTTAATAACCCAATAAACTTCGCCGTATTTCAGATACTGTAAGACCGATATTAATTGGGCCCCGCTTATGTGTACAGAGTCTTTACTACAGACAGAGTCTTTTTCGCTACGGAAAATTGCGTTCACTAATATTATTATTGTCATGAATGCATGTATGATTGGTATTGGCTCAGTGGGCTTTGGATAAATTGCCGCAGGCGATGAAAGAATGTTTAAAAAACTCTCCGAAATTCGCCGTGACTCTGTACGTGCTGGTACAAGCCGTGAAGGGTTGAATTAGTCACTGGTTCGAATATGGTTGGTTACGAATAATAGACTACGCTGAATAGATACACACCAAGCTTGTGGACTGTAATTTCTTTAATAAACGACAAATAGCTTCTTAAACTTGAATAAAACAACTACTTGTAAATGTTAAAAACACTTAAAATAGGAATAGCTACACTCTTAAAACTAACGAGTGATTTTAACTCAGTCTGATTGATTTTCACTCCTCCAGTCTGGAAAATGCACTTCTCCTTTTGGAGTGGATCCTGTGTTAAACCTCCGACAGGATCACTCCAAACGAGTGATTTTAACTCAGTCTGAGATATTATTCACTGCTTTCCAGTGTTGAAAATGCACTTCTCCAGTGGAATTCACTCTTTTGTTTTAAGAGTGTAATCACATAGATATCTTCGAAATAAGCAACAACTTTTTGAATAGAATATTAGCACTACACTTGGTGAGTCTCATGGAACATTCTGAATACTCAAAGTGAAGTTCAGCAAATTCGGCAAAGCCCCTTCTTCCTATGACATCAACAAACGTGAAATTACTGCTGGTGCCATCTAGCAAGGAACCTGAAAATAATCTACAAATACGAAATCCAACAAGCCGTTATTGAAAGTTCTATTTGTAACCGAAATATCATGAATAGTACCAGGGCCTGCTCTAGGAAATTTCAGACTATAGGCACAGCCTATTTTGGGGGCCCCTTGACGAAACATTTTACGTATGATTTCCAGTAATGATGGTGTTATATGACCCATGTATCAAATTTTTGCTACAATTTTATAGGCTTCCTCATAAACACCAATCAAACCGATCACATTTTGTCAATTTCTCAGTCAAAATCCAGCAGAAAACAAGTTTAAAATCAGATTTTTTTAATTAACTGATATTCAGGAGATTTACAGTGTTTAGCATAAAAGAAACTAAAATTTAGGGCCCCCGAAAAATTTGGGGCCCTAGGCCTGGGCCTAACGGGCCTTATGGAAGAGCAGGCCCTGAATAGTACCATTGTTGCTCTGAGACACTCGTGTATATCTTTCGTATGACGTACATCAATGAAAGATTTAGGCATCGAAGAAGATGCTGTATTTGTGGTTGAGGAGGGATTTTGTTTTGGGACAAAGGATTCGGTTATGATACATTCCTTTTGTGTATTTTGTGTTTCGATTTGGAATAAATGTAGAAGATTTCAAGATCATTGATGTTCAGTTTGATAAGCCCTTGTTGTTGTGCAGTTTTGCACATAAAGAAGAAGATTGTAGATTGTTCACATTTCTTTGAGCTGAGATAAAAGTACTGAATGTTCTTATTTTCAAAATATATGAAGAACACACGGAAAAAACCGATTGAATTTGCAGAGAAGTTTCCTTAGTAGGCCACTTTGGCGATGATAGCGAGTGATCGCCTAAACTTGTGTAAGGAAACCAGTTCCTACCATAGATATCATAGTTAAAGTTATAGAGTGGCAGATCACGTGACCTCCAATGCTAACGACGGGACTCGCAAGGAGCTCCCAGAAGAGCCCCAATAAAGTCAGCGTTGAAGGTCACGTGATATGCCACGCTAATACTTCAACTACTATCTCTGTGGTTTCTAGATACCAAGATTCAGGTGATTGGCAATCCCAACGCTTGGACCAAGCGAAGAAGAAAGAGAGAAACCGGTTTTCTGCCGCCAAGCAGACAATTTCGGGCGTCCGCCTAATAAATCAATCGGTTATTCCCGTGTACTCTTCATATGTTTACCAAAATTATTTAATGGTCGTAAAGTTTATTGTTTCAAAAGTGAGTTATTTTTGGTTAAATCAATAACATAAATTCATAAAACTGCTTTAAAAATGTAAGTAATTAGTATTACATACATACATAGCCCAGAACTGGGAACGCAAGGCAAGAATTGCCCTGTGCGTTATGACCTAAGGCCCCCAGTCCGGGAGTGAAGTAATTAGTATTGAAAATCTAATATTAATCTGAGCGATATTCAATTTTTTTTTAAAAAAAAGAAAAATTAAGTAAAATTCTCATTCATGGCTTATAGCACTTTTTTTTAAATTTTATTGAAAACGAATCCATAGGAATAATGGATTTCATTTTCTTTACTTATGAAATAATAAATAAATGTAAACTTTTTACTCAGGATAACCAATTTTAAATATATTTCGAAATTTTTTTTATATAAAGTACAATTCATGACCCGAAGCATAAATATTTTTGTTCAAAATTAGAATTCGGAAAAATTCCACTAAGTTTCAGAATTTTCGTCTAACTTTCCTCGTATAATATTTCCATGACTTTTACAGGCAGTAAATATTCATTCCAGTAAATCATATTATGCAAATTCAAGTGCATTAGGTACCTCAACTTCACTGTTCTTTAACGAGAAAGTAGATAGAAAATGTCGGAGGATTGTCTTTTTTTACTGTGAGGGTTCCAAATGAACAGAATTTAACTATGAATAAAAGAGGAAATAATTTTAACAATATTAAATTATGGAATTGGGTTGAAATCATCTAACTGATTGCTGAAGATACATGGTGTTTTGATCTTTAATATCTTGCGTAATGACAGATACAACATTATAAGCATTAATTTATATAACATTTTACGAAATTGATTAATTATATTTAGTAATATATGCCCTGAACCAGGAAAATACACGTTTTAAAGTTATTTTTTTTATTATGTAAATTATCATTATTAGTTGAAGACTGTAAGATTTCCATGATTTGAACTTCTAAATGGTCTGAATACATTTAATTTTAAATTTTATATTTTACTAGGGGGCTCCGCCCCCTGCTCGCTACCGCTCGCCAACCCCCGAGAATTGCTACGCAATTCCTCTTTGTTTGCTCCGCAAACAAACATGTAACAAATACTAATAAGAGGATACTGCCAATGCAGGAATGCTCATCTATACAATCTGCATTGAATAAAACATGTTTCCTGCTTATTAAACAGTAATTATTCATCATCAGTGAAAAAGGATTTGATTAGTCGATGTGATGACGTCAAACTCTTAAGCTTATTTAGTTACCACCTTTGGCTCAGGCGTTTAATCTTCACTAAAAACACACACACACACAAAAAAAACATTTGAAGAACTGACCCAGGTGGCACAACAATTTTGCCCAATGTTGCCTGAACATTGGCCAAAAAAAGACACCTATCGGTTAATATCTATCGTTTTCTACCGATTTTGGCCAACATTGCCCAATGCATTAATTGCGACACTGAAATTTTAATACTTAATGTTTTTGAACCAATTTTTTTTTTCAAAAGATAGATGATAAAAGATAAAATTTTACAATTTTTCTTAGCATATAACTCATGATGGCGACATTTTCCTAAATTCGCATAGATGAATCTTGAAGTTTCGATTTCGACCAAAACTTTCCAATCAAGATACACAGTGATGCACAAGTATCGATATTGGTCGAAACTGACCAATCTTGATAATTAACGACTATGTATTTCGCGAATGGCAAAATCGGTTTCTGTTTACAAAACCGATTTGTTCGTTATTCTCCCGAGGCCCGCATGGCCGAATGGTTAAGGCATCATTCTAGGACTCAACCTTCTCAGGAGTGTGGGGGTTTGAATCCAACTTACTGCCAGTCATCCTATAAATCGGATCTCTGTACTGGAAAAAGTAGATAAAATCCAACTCGTTACGGGATGACGCCCTTAACGATTGCGTTGGATGCCTATTCAGGTGTCGGCTCGTCACTTGACTGTGGTTTCTAAAATACGACGCCCGTCGCCAATAGCCCTCCTGTAGCTCTAGTGTGACGATAATTCAAACCTAACCTAACCAACTTGTGACGGATTTGCCCCAATACACAGAAACAGACGTGCTCGTTACATCTGTGGAGTCCAAAGTCCCGACGGCGTCAGCGTACGATGCCGCTCGAAGTTCCGTTGGGTGCCCGCTCAGATGTCGACCTCGTCACTTGACCAGGGTTCTAAATTACAAGGCGTTATTGGCTGTGTTAAAGTTCCTAAAATTAGTAGGCTAGAAATAGGCAGCCGGAAATGATTACCTTACCCTATAAATATTATTAAAATTTAATAACACTATATATGTGTTTTAATGATATCTGTCAATATTGCAAAAACTAATAGAATACTATTGGCCAATGTGGTTGAACGATATCTGCCAATATTGCAAAAAAGGTTTGCCGTTTGACGCTGGCCGATATTGTTTGGTGATGTTGGCCATCATTTTGTGTATGTGTATGACATTGGCCAAAACTGCTGTGGTACTGGGGAAATGGGTATTTATTCACCGTTCCTTAATTCAATATTTTTAATTTCATACTGCAAAAATTAATTCAAACAATCAGGAAGAATTTTAGTTAAAAGATCCCGATCAGCGAGAGAGTGCGCAAGACGAAAAAGGGAAGATGCATCGGCTTCGGATTTTGGTTGGTTGGTATACATATATTTTCAGGCTTGTGTGCTTGCTCAGAGAGCCGATTATAATCCTTCGTCAAGTAAGACAGTCACAACACACTCACACTCACATGCACACGTATAACGGTTTCGGCTGTTGGTTGGTTGGTTGGTAGACATATATTTTCAGGCTTGTGTGCTTGGTCGCAAGGACCCGCTTATAAACCATCGTCAAGTAGGAAAACACAAGACACACACAAACACATATGACAGATGTTGCCATCTGTCGCCACCTCCGCAATTTAGACATGTCCCTGAAGGGGAGGGAAATTTTCTCCAAGGACCTGTACCCATGGGAAACTGCGCAATGACCGCCCACAGGACTTTCGGACCCAACAGATTTTACGAGCACATACTCCTCATATACTCGACAAACACAAACATCCATGTCTGAACGGGATTCGAACCCGGACCCAGCAGATCCAGAGGCCAATGCCTTAACCACTACGCCGCCGGATCGGCTTCGGCTGGTTGGTTGGTTGGTTGGTAGACATATATTTTCTGGCTTGTGTGCTTGGTCGCAAGGACCCGCTTATAAACCATCGTCAAGTAGGACAACACAAGACACACAAACACATGTGACAGATGTTGCCATGTGTCGCCACCTTCGCAATTTAGACATGTCCCTGAAGGGGAGGGAAATTTTCTCCAGGGACCTGTACCCATGGGAAACTGCGCAATGACCGCCCACAGGACTTTCGGTCCCAACAGATTTTACGAGCACGTACTCAGCATATACTCGACAAACACAAATATCCATGCCTGAACGGGATTCGAACCCGGACCCAGCAGCTCCAGAGGCCAATGTCTTAACCACTATGCCGCCGGATCGGCTAAACGGCTTCGGCTGTTTTTACGATGTGTGGCCAGAAACTCAAGACCGATGCCAACAGTTGAAAAATAAGTTAGTTTCCGTGGGACTGCTCCAGGGCATCACGTAGCTCTAGCGCTAAGCAACGATCCCTACCAAAGCCACGGGATGCTACCTGAAGCAGCCCCGGTACAAAACAAGCACACCGCCACACTTACTTTCATCGTTTCTGATTGGCTGAAGCCGCGTAAGTCACGTGGCTTCCAAGCGTACAACAATTACAATTTTATATTATATAGCGATACTAAAAATATTATTTTTCTGAAATAGATACTTCTAAAATATTTTCTAACTGGGCAATTTCTTTTAGGAGCTGTTAAATTTCAAATCGGAAACGTAATTTAATCTATACTTTAAAAGTAATATACATGTTATCAGATACGGTCTTATAAATTTAAAATAATACACTCTTAGTAAATTTTTAATGCTACTGTGTTACTGTGATACGCAAATTTTATTTTGCTACAAAGTAGGTTTTGTTATATTTAATCCCAACAAAAACATCTCTGTAAAAGAGGGCCAAGTTCTTACAAAAAAAGGTCTGGCCTACAAAAGAAGTGAAATCAACAAAAAGACCAAGTTCAATTGAATTTGCTGAGTTAAAGTTCTAGAAAAAATTAAGCCTGGACAACCAAAGATTTGAAAACAAAAAAGGATCAAGTTCAATAGAAGTTGATGAGGTTATAAGCCCCAAAACATTTTGTTTTAAGATGCAGCTTAGGTCTAACACATTCTTACTAGCTGTTTGTGTAACTTGGCCAATACGCATTGTGAATATGGAGTTGAACCCTTCGTACCTGGTTGAATTTCACCTAGGGGCGTTTGAGTAAGTCTGTATTTGATTTATCCCTAGTTAAGTGGTAAATGACACGCACCTCTCGGGTGGAAAGGAGTAAAATAGTAGTCGTTCCACATGCGTTGCAGGTAAATAATAAAAATAAAAAGTTTTCTTTTGTTGCCAGGATTACCATCACACTTAGTTGGTGATACATATCTGAATGAACATTTAGTTGTTTGCAACTGTTGAAGTGTTTTAATAAGATAATCGTTCTATTTCCTTCAAGAATAGTCAGATTTTCGATATTTTTAGTCATGATCTGAGCATACATCCAATTTAATTCGAAATTTTAGATACTGCTACGGTGAATATTATTTTTTTAGACTTAAGATCCGATATTTTTTCTGCATCTTAGCAGGTATGTGCAACCGATTCCCGTCCGCCATGAGGCTGGTTGCGTGGATAGTTTTTTTTTTATTAAAGAGAGGTTTCGCCTTCCAAATAGCCCTATTCATCTCTCCCCGGGGTTTTCACCCTATCTGGGACTTACCTTTTGGGTGGACTCTTGCGGCTCCGGTGAACATATGTTGCGTACGTCCCCGTCGAGCAATAACGGCAATCAGTAAATAAATGTAACATGTCATTAGTAACCCTGTAAAAAAAAATACTTGTCACAGACAAGAACAAGGCAGTGCTCCATATATTATAGTAAAGCATAGCGGTTTTACTACAATATTCAAGCATTGAAAAACGAGATGCTACATTTGCTTACGTGATCTAAAGAAATGCCCCAATCTCCATCGACTGTTGTATTGATCTATTTAAATTTTTAAAACATTTTTTTTTATTTTACTTGGTTATCAATAAGGTTTCAGCTGAATAAGGAGAAAGACATGTTTTTCCAATTGCAAACAACATTTATTATTATAAAAACACTAACAGAAATGCAATAATATCGAACATATATATAAAACTACATAATACAAACTAACTAAATGTGTAAACTTTATAGTTCATTATTAAAACACCACAGTACATTATTGTTCCATAGATATACAACACATAGCCGTCACCACGTAGAATACCACTAGGATTAACCATTTGATTAACTAGGGATAAATCAAATACAGACTTACTCAAACGCCCCGAGGTGAAATTCAACCAGGTACGAAGGGTTCAACTCCATATTCACAATGCGTATTGGCTAAGTTACACAAACAGCTAGTAAGAATGTGTTAGACCTAAGCTGCATCTTAAAACAAAATGTTTTGGGGCTTATAACCTCATCAACTTCTATTAAAATTGATCCTTTTTTGTTTTCAAATCTTTGGTTGTCCAGGCTTAATTTTTTCTAGAACTTTAACTCAGCAAATTCCATTGAACTTGGTCTTTTTGTTGATTTCACTTCTTTTGTAGGCCAGACTTTTTTTTAGTAAGAACTTGGCCCTCTTTTACAGAGATGTTTTTGTTGGGATTTCACTTCTTTTTGTAGGTGGGAACACATAGTGAAGTATAATGAATAATGTGTTTAGTGAATAGACAGTATCCCAATAAAATAAACATAGGATGGAGATTAAAGATGGAGCGAATACAATATTTACAATTCCTGTTTAAAATAAGTGACAACAAGCAGTAAAAATAGTTTATAACTTTTTAAGTATATTATGTAACAACAATTGGGAGGGGGGAGATGTGCTTGGGAGTTATGACAATAAAACAAATAACTAAATTCGCAGCTTCACTTTATTTAAATATAAATTTCACAATGAGGAACATAAGATTTAATCTAAATTCAGAAAGAGCAATCTGTTACTACAAAAGTAAAGGTCAAATAGTAGAATTGACGAATTATTTCCTGTTCTGACTGCTTTTTAAACAAGAAGTTCTAAAAGAATTAAAATAGCCTACTGATGTCCTGTCACTTTAATACTCACCGTAATTCTTAGAGAATAACAAGTAGGTTTGTAATAGTAACTGTCACCTGGAACTACTTCCACACAAAAGTTATACACCTTAGAAAAAAATAGCCAAACACAGCATTTAGTTGTAATTTAAACTTTTATAAGCATGCCTTTCCAACAAAAAGAGAATTTTTAAAAGCGGACGATTAGAACCGAAAGAATGACAGACCGTTTTATAAAGGACAGACGGACAGAAAAAAGTACAGACAAAATATCAAAAAGTTTGAAATATAGGTGTTTGATGTCATACCTTTCGAACAAAAAAATAATTTTTTAAATCGGGAGGTTAGAACCGAAAATATGACAGACCTTCTTATAAAGGACAGACGGACAGAAAAACGTACCGACAGACGGGCACAAAGTATGAAATATGATGCCATACCTTTATAAAAAAAGATTTTTTAAACTCGGACGATTAGAACCGAAATTATGACAGACCGCCTTATAAAGGACAGATGGACAGAAAAGCGTACAGACAGACGGTCAGATAGAGTATGAAATATAGGTCTCCGATATAATTTCTTTCTAACAAAAAGAGAATTTTTAAAATCGGACGGTTAGAACCGAAAATATGTCATACCGCTTATAAAGGAGATTGACAGACGGGCAGAAAAAAGTACAGACGGACGGACACAAGGTATGAAATACAGGTCTCTGATGCCATACCTTTTTAACAAAAAAAAATTGAAATCGGACGATAAGAACCGGAAATATGACAGACCGTCTTATAAAGAACATACGGACGAAAAAGCGTACAGACAGACGGACAAAAAGTATAAAACATAGGTCAAGCCTGTGATATATGTCATTTCCTTCCAACAAAAAATTTTTTTTTTAGATCCGGTGGTACTGATTGAAAGATTCTGTTCTAGAAATCGTCACTTGACCACGATTTAAAAAATACGAGAATCGCTGCCAATAACCCTTGAGTAGCTCTAGTACAACGTTACTACAAGCAAAATCCTTAAAAAAAAACATTTGCCCATTGTGAAGCATTGGTTCCAACCATTACTCATATGTAGCCCTTGTGCGATGTTAATCCTACCTCCAAACAACCAATGGCTCTTTATAAAACATGGTGCTGGTTGCCAGCTCAGGTGCTGCATTTGAAAGCCATTCAATTTAGTCAAAATGCTGATTGACACCTTAAATTAGTAATATCGTGTGCTAAATCCCACACATGGAAACCTTTAACGTATCTGAAGGCAAATAACTATTTGAATTGTTGGCGACGACGTTTAATCGCCGCTGGTATATCAGAGTATGGAGAGCATTGCAACTGCTTATGAAAAAGGGCGCCAATCAGTTTACGCCCAACCCCGGGTAAAATCTTCGATTTTCGGATTTTTCCTGTTATATGCATGCTCTATTCTATAAGTGTTCCAATTTTCGTAACTCCATAACAAGCCGTTGTACCTAAACATTATGATCGCCCGTCAGTGAGTCAGTCAGTGAGGGACATATTTGTCGTTTTTCTGGTTCATTTATCTCTGGCTTAAATGAATTTCGAACGCTGGAAATTTTTTTCTAGGTTAAGTCTCACTAGGACACCCAGAAAAAAGTCTAAACTCGAATCTAAAGTGCGTAGAAGAAAAGAACTGGGTCTCCAAAATTATGCCGAAATGGTCCCAATAAAGGATAGTCAGTGCCGCCTTCGTTATGAACTTGGCGATGCACTGCCGTGAGTAGAATACATGTCACTTTGGCGCCGGAAGTCCAAAGGTCAAGTCATCAGGGAAGGAGTTGGGTGCTCTCTAGTGGCTCGGAAGTCACGTGACCGGAAGTGACGTGGGAGTCGTGTGGTCTCTAAGTGTTCAGTGGAGTTGAGTTGTTTTAGTTGAGTTGTAGGGTTGCTGGTTTGTTTGGCGTGACGTATAAGTTGTTTTTGGCTGAAAGTTGAGTTGTAGGTGTACTGATTTGTTTTGCGTGACGTAGTTAGGAAATATAATAGTTTCGGAATGGCAACGGGTCGGTTATAGTAAAAGAGTTTCGGAATGGCAACGGATCGGTTATAGTAAAAGAACAGTTATTTGTAATTTTTATTGCATAACTGCGAAAGCTTAAAAGTCTTGTTTTTATGAAAAATGGGTTATTTCATGGGATGTCGCTACCGAAGGCAGCAACGTGTATTATCGGCTTATATATCGCTTTATGTATTGTGTTATTATTGACATTTATGAGACCTACAAGAACAGCAATCGACTTTGTAATTATACCTAATATTACTGTGCAACTTAATGAAACTGAAATTAATTAAATTAGTTTGGTATAATAGTTTTTAAAATGAATAATCTTATTTCTTCTTCATTCACCAATCCAGAACACCCTGCTAGTTTTGGGGGTGTTGCATCTTTAACCCGCGCTTTAAAAGGTAAAGTTAAGAAAAATGACGTAAAGAAATGGCTGGAAATGAAAGATTCGTATACGTTACATAAACCCGTAAGATACAATTTTAGTCGCAATAGAGTTATAGTTAGAGGTTTAAATGAGCAGTTTCAAGCGGATCTTGTAGATATGCAATCCCTTTCAGAATTGAATGAGGGTTATAAATATTTGTTAACGTGCATAGATATTTTCTCAAAATATGCTTGGGCAATACCTCTTAAAGACAAGACAGGACTTAGTGTTTTAAACGCTCTTAAAGACATCTTTAAGGAAAGGAAACCTGAAAAACTACAAACGGACGACGGAACAGAGTTTCGAAATTCTAGAGTTCAAAAGTATTTGAAGGCAAATAAAATTCACTTTTTTACCACACACAATGCTACAAAGGCTTCAGTTGTAGAGAGATTTAATCGTTCTCTGCGTATGAAAATGTGGAAATATTTTACCGAATACAACACTCGCAAATACATTGACGTTATTCATAAATTATTGAAAAGTTACAATCATACTTATCATCGAAGTATAAAAATGGAACCTATTTCCGTCACCATTGATAATCAGGCCCAAGTTTGGAAAAATTTGTATGGCTCATTGTCAACATTGGATGCTAAACCTATTACTCCATTTCAAGTAGGAGATAACGTTCGTATCAGTAAAATAAAGGGACGCTTCGAGAAGGGGTACGAACAAAATTGGACTTATGAGATATTTGTCGTTGATAAGATTATTCATAGAGCGCCACCCGTGTACAAAATCAAAGACTTGCAGAATGAGGATATTCAAGGAACATTTTATGCACAAGAACTTCAAAAAGTAACAAAGACAGATTATTTTCAAGTGGAAAAAATTCTCAAGAAACGTAAAACTAAAAAGAAAACAGAATATTTTGTGAAATTCAAAGGTTACCCTGAAAAATTTAATGCTTGGGTGTCCGACGTCAAAATGCTATAAATAGTATTTACATTCCGCCTTTTACGTTAGTTATCAGCATGTCGTTCTACTTGACACTTGTCTCGGACAGTTCCATGTCCTATTTCCCTGATAATAAAATTTCTCGTTTCATAACCCAGTTACCTTCGCCTATTAATTTAAAAGGTGAATGGGAGGTTGGCCTGTCTGAAATTATGTATCCTCATTCTTGGTACAATATCAATCGAACAAACAACGTTTTTTCTTATGATAACGGTGATGGTAAAATACAAAAGAAAAGAATTGATGTAGGATGTTACGAAATCATGTACGATTTATTATCTGCTATTCAATTATCACTCCCTAAAAATCCTTCCAAATTTACTTTCTCATATAATAAAACTACCAAATTTTTAAATACATTTAAAGAAAATTTCACATGAAGAAAAAAAAAACTTGTTAAATAAAATGACAAGGAATCCTTTTTTTTAACAAAAACCAAACCATTATTTATTAATTACTTTAGCTACAATACATATAAATAATGACAAAATCATTTACAATACGTATAAATAATGACAAAATCATTTACAATAAAGTAGAATACAATTAATAAGGTAGCCAATTATTCATTTTAGCATACATGCCATTATCTTTAGGGTAAAACCTTTTCTTATTCACAATATATTCAGAAGACATGTTAACCTCTTTTAAAGTTTTATAAAATGTTTAACTTCCACGAGGCGCTTTCTTCCGCTCTCTCAATGCATCATTAATCAAAATAGCAATATTAGTTTCAGGCAACGCATTTCCTTTGTAAATCAATTCACCATGATTATTCCAAGACAAAATGGTTGAATGATTCTTTAAAAATTTAGCAATATTTTGATCTGTTTCTTTATGACGCCTGGAACTATACTTATTAAGGCACTTCATAACGTCTACGTCCATGACAAAGCCAGATCTCTATCAATCATAATATTCTATCATACCAAGAAGCCCTGTTTCAGCCCGTTCGAATCGATTATTGACAATATCCTTATTACATTCCTCTTTTAAGGGGTAAATCTCAACCATTCCAGTTCTTTAAGGAGACGAAATAATATTAAAAAAAAAAAAACCTACAAACCTTTAAACTTTTTTAGTCGTTAAACACTGAATTATTTAAAAATACACTGTTAAAAAAAATTACTGAAATTGAAGGAAAAAGCCCGGCAGCTGAGTTGCCGGGCTTTTCCCGCTCCGTTAAGTATTTTCCCGTTAGAAAGTTCCGTTTCTTATTTCTCCGTTATTAAAAATTTCCATTTTTAATTTTCCCATATATTTACAGAAGTTCCGTTTCTTATTTCTCCGTTATTAAAATTTTCCATTTTACCGTGTATTTCAGGAAGTCCCGTTTCTTATTTCTCCGTTATTAAAATTTTCCATTTTGTACAGGGTGGCCCAAAAGTAGCCTAACAGTTAATGCTGTACTATTGGTAAGAACTTTGGCTTATTTAGAACAGGTATTTGACATATAGTCGTGCTTAGTTTTGCTGGTTGGCTAAAATAAAGTCGTAACTAAAACTAAGCACGACTATGTCAAATATACCTGTTCTAAATAAGCCAAAGTTCTTACCAATGATACAACATTAACTGTTTAGCTACTTTTGGGCCATCCTGTATTTTCCCGCGTATCCACCGTAGAATATAAAAATAAATTTAAAACCAATCCATTATCTACAGTATAATATAATTGTCAAAATTACATATTTTTTTTCAAACTTAGAAGAAACTATTTTAAAAGGCAACAAACTGTCAAATATTAAATTATAGTGATTTAGCACTTTGACTTTACATATTAAAATTACTTTGAAAAAAAACCAGCATGTTTCAAAAAGGTAATGCATCATAATACAAAAAATTAAATTTATCTTTCAATGTAAAACGTTCTTGATTAATAACCAGAATTTAAAACACAAATTATGCATCGTAAAAATAATACTTTTAACTATAAAGAGGTAGATATTAAAGTTTTCCATACTGTTTTTCTTTTTAACAAGTAATAACTAAATAATCTTATAATAAGATATGTATCGGTTGAATGAAGAAACCAAAGCAATTTATAGATTTTATTTTATTTCAACAGAAGAAAGTATTACAGTTACACTTACCTTGATTAAATTTTTAAACAAAATAATCCAAACATTTCCAGCAAAAAAATGTAGTTTCACAATTTCCAACACACATATTTTAAAAACACTTTGAGCTTGTAAATGAAAAAGATTGAACATAACGTCTGTGAAAAACATCGAATGTGAGAATATCGGGTACAGCTAGCGTATCGGGGCCACGATCGACGGGGAACCAACGTTTTTTTTTTAAAAAGAATATAACAGCTCGGGGGGCCACAATCGACGGCCCGGAGGATTGCCGAATAGCCACAATCGACGGCCCGGAGGGGGTACCAGCGGTTTTTTTTAGGAATATCACGGCCCGAGAATTGGCCAAATAGCATTATGGCCCCGATACGCTAGGTGTTCCGAATATCGAACCAAGCAATGCGGTATAGGACACTTACCTTAATAATTTTTTAAACATAATAATCCAAATAATTCCAACAAAAATGTAGTTTCACTTTCTAGCACACATATTTTTAAAATACACTATGCGTGGCATTAAGTTTGAAATTATAGTATATTTAAGTGATAAGACCTCGAAGTAATACAGCGAAAACCACGGTTTCCTTTTGTAGAATAACGAAAGTAATGAGCAGATGCTTGACACCCGGCTTTTCACTGCAGTATAACTTCGAACATGTTTATTTTCCTTTCTTCAGTTAGACATCACCTGTAGTCATAATAGTTCTGTACAACAAATTCTATTTCTGATTTCAGCTGCCGGTAAAAAGTCGTAACAAAATGTAATGTTTTAAAATCATCCTTTTTTAAGATGGCTAGAAACATTATCTCACAACTTTTTACAATTTTTAATACGTCTTTTAATCCATATTCTATCACATGCCGATTCGGGAGAAAACGAAAAAAAAAAGAATTATTCTTTTTGCATAAAAGAGGAGTTGAGCAGTACCATATGCAATCTTCAAAAGTTTTTCCAAACGATTAACAAATATTTAAAGTTGCTTCAAAAAACTATTTTTAATTATTTAATGTGTTCTAATCGTATTTTCAGCAGAACTGTTTGCTTTACATATTGTTTGCATTTTTATTATACGATTTTTATCAAACTGTTTGATAGAAGTTTGCGAAAACAAAGCATTCTTTGACTGCGCTAAAGCTCAATTCAAGAACGAAGGGTAAATTGGACTGAAAAGCAGCTGCAATAGTAAACAATAGTTATAATTTTGTTCTATCTTTATAATACTTACATATTCTAATAAAGACAATCAGTTTTGCTATTAAAAACATGCAATGCAATTTATGTTCAGAAAGGCAAAATTTAATATTCGAGTTGCTTAAGTATACGTGCTATGGCTTTTTATGTTTAGGCCTAAACTTCAATAAGCCGCCATTGTTTGTAATACTTCGCGTCTAAAAACGGGAAAATTCCGTTTCCGCTCTTTACGGACATTTTCCGTTCAATTTACGGACATTTCCCGTTTTTAGAAGAAAAAAAACCGTTTTCAGAAGAAACAAACCCGTTTTCAGCCGTTACGGGAAAGCTCCGTTATAATCAGTAATTTTTTCTCCTGAAATTTCAGGTTTTTTTTAACAGTGTATATATATATATATATAGTTCTTAAAGCGTACAAAATACATTTAAAATACGTTTTTTTAGTACATTGAATAATTTTAAAAAGGAATATTATGTGCTTTTGAATACAGGATGTAAAATTTATCAAATAAATAATATATTAGATTTAATTCTTAAAGATTAATTGACTTTTAAAACGAAAAAATTACAAGTATTTATACTTTTTCTTGATTGAATGGAAATTGTTGCTCGCGCGCGTGCGCGGGCGTATCGAAGATACGACGCTTTAAGAACTATATATATATATATAGAAAAAATATATAGAAATAAATAAGAAAAAATATATATATATAGTTCTTAAAGCGTCGTATCTTCGATACGCCCGCGCACGCGCGCGAGCAACAATTTCCATTCAATCAAGAAAAAGTATAAATACTTGTAATTTTTTCGTTTTAAAAGTCAATTAATCTTTAAGAATTAAATCTAATATATTATTTATTTGATAAATTTTACATCCTGTATTCAAAAGCACATAATATTCCTTTTTAAAATTATTCAATGTACTAAAAAAACGTATTTTAAATGTATTTTGTACGCTTTAAGAACTATATATATATATATATATATATATTTTTAAATAATTCAGTGTTTAACGACTAAAAAAGTTTAAAGGTTTGTAGGTTTTTTTTTTTTTAATATTATTTCGTCTCCTTAAAGAACTGGAATGGTTGAGATTTACCCCTTAAAAGAGGAATGTAATAAGGATATTGTCAATAATCGATTCGAACGGGCTGAAACAGGGCTTCTTGGTATGATAGAATATTATGATTGATAGAGATCTGGCTTTGTCATGGACGTAGACGTTATGAAGTGCCTTAATAAGTATAGTTCCAGGCGTCATAAAGAAACAGATCAAAATATTGCTAAATTTTTAAAGAATCATTCAACCATTTTGTCTTGGAATAATCATGGTGAATTGATTTACAAAGGAAATGCGTTGCCTGAAACTAATATTGCTATTTTGATTAATGATGCATTGAGAGAGCGGAAGAAAGCGCCTCGTGGAAGTTAAACATTTTATAAAACTTTAAAAGAGGTTAACATGTCTTCTGAATATATTGTGAATAAGAAAAGGTTTTACCCTAAAGATAATGGCATGTATGCTAAAATGAATAATTGGCTACCTTATTAATTGTATTCTACTTTATTGTAAATGATTTTGTCATTATTTATACGTATTGTAAATGATTTTGTCATTATTTATATGTATTGTAGCTAAAGTAATTAATAAATAATGGTTTGGTTTTTGTTAAAAAAAAGGATTCCTTGTCATTTTATTTAACAAGTTTTTTTTTTCTTCATGTGAAATTTTCTTTAAATGTATTTAAAAATTTGGTAGTTTTATTATATGAGAAAGTAAATTTGGAAGGATTTTTAGGGAGTGATAATTGAATAGCAGATAATAAATCGTACATGATTTCGTAACATCCTACATCAATTCTTTTCTTTTGTATTTTACCATCACCGTTATCATAAGAAAAAACGTTGTTTGTTCGATTGATATTGTACCAAGAATGAGGATACATAATTTCAGACAGGCCAACCTCCCATTCACCTTTTAAATTAATAGGCGAAGGTAACTGGGTTATGAAACGAGAAATTTTATTATCAGGGAAATAGGACATGGAACTGTCCGAGACAAGTGTCAAGTAGAACGACATGCTGATAACTAACGTAAAAGGCGGAATGTAAATACTATTTATAGCATTTTGACGTCGGACACCCAAGCATTAAATTTTTCAGGGTAACCTTTGAATTTCACAAAATATTCTGTTTTCTTTTTAGTTTTACGTTTCTTGAGAATTTTTTCCACTTGAAAATAATCTGTCTTTGTTACTTTTTGAAGTTCTTGTGCATAAAATGTTCCTTGAATATCCTCATTCTGCAAGTCTTTGATTTTGTACACGGGTGGCGCTCTATGAATAATCTTATCAACGACAAATATCTCATAAGTCCAATTTTGTTCGTACCCCTTCTCGAAGCGTCCCTTTATTTTACTGATACGAACGTTATCTCCTACTTGAAATGGAGTAATAGGTTTAGCATCCAATGTTGACAATGAGCCATACAAATTTTTCCAAACTTGGGCCTGATTATCAATGGTGACGGAAATAGGTTCCATTTTTATACTTCGATGATAAGTATGATTGTAACTTTTCAATAATTTATGAATAACGTCAATGTATTTGCGAGTGTTGTATTCGGTAAAATATTTCCACATTTTCATACGCAGAGAACGATTAAATCTCTCTACAACTGAAGCCTTTGTAGCATTGTGTGTGGTAAAAAAGTGAATTTTATTTGCCTTCAAATACTTTTGAACTCTAGAATTTCGAAACTCTGTTCCGTCGTCCGTTTGTAGTTTTTCAGGTTTCCTTTCCTTAAAGATGTCTTTAAGAGCGTTTAAAACACTAAGTCCTGTCTTGTCTTTAAGAGGTATTGCCCAAGCATATTTTGAGAAAATATCTATACACGTTAACAAATATTTATAACCCTCATTCAATTCTGAAAGGGATTGCATATCTACAAGATCCGCTTGAAACTGCTCATTTAAACCTCTAACTATAACTCTATTGCGACTAAAATTGTATCTTACGGGTTTATGTAACGTATACGAATCTTTCATTTCCAGCCATTTCTTTACGTCATTTTTCTTAACTTTACCTTTTAAAGCGCGGGTTAAAGATGCAACACCCCCAAAACTAGCAGGGTGTTCTGGATTGGTGAATGAAGAAGAAATAAGATTATTCATTTTAAAAACTATTATACCAAACTAATTTAATTAATTTCAGTTTCATTAAGTTGCACAGTAATATTAGGTATAATTACAAAGTCGATTGCTGTTCTTGTAGGTCTCATAAATGTCAATAATAACACAATACATAAAGCGATATATAAGCCGATAATACACGTTGCTGCCTTCGGTAGCGTCATCCCATGAAATAACCCATTTTTCATAAAAACAAGACTTTTAAGCTTTCGCAGTTATGCAATAAAAATTACAAATAACTGTTCTTTTACTATAACCGATCCGTTGCCATTCCGAAACTCTTTTACTATAACCGACCCGTTGCCATTCCGAAACTATTATATTTCCTAACTACGTCACGCAAAACAAATCAGTACACCTACAACTCAACTTTCAGCCAAAAACAACTTATACGTCACGCCAAACAAACCAGCAACCCTACAACTCAACTAAAACAACTCAACTCCACCGAACACTTAGAGACCACACGACTCCCACGTCACTTCCGGTCACGTGACTTCCGAGCCACTAGAGAGCACCCAACTCCTTCCCTGATGACTTGACCTTTGGACTTCCGGCGCCAAAGTGACATGTATTCTACTGCCGTGCATCCAGATAACTTCAAGAAGTAAGGAAAAATAGTCGGAATCTCTATAGAGTTGTTGCAACCACGTGACATATTCTTAACTGGATCACAGCTATTGCATCTGGCAACCCCTGCAACCGGATCGTTAGGGCATACAAATCCTTTCCTATATTGTGTTTCTACTGGATCTTTCTTTTAATTACTCTAAATAATCTTTGGAATAACATTCAATCATTAGAAAGACATTTCCGATCTCCTCTATTTCTAGTACAATTTATAATGCAGCAAAACGATGGCATTTTTAAGAGAAAACTAGAAACTTATGTACACTTTTTCACAGTATTTTGCCGAAGCACGTTCGTTTGTATGTTCCAATAAAAATTGGCCACACCCGTGCAACCGATTTCATCCAATCAGCGATCGTCAGGGGTGCAGAGGAAAAGAGGGGTGCAACAGCTCTATTGTTGTTGTCGTGGGCCTCCAGCCGTAGCCTGGTAGGCAAGAGGGTTGCAGTAGCATCCGTTAGCACAAGGCTTTAAGTACCCATGAGAGGGTGGATGTCTGACTTCTACTCCGAGATGGCGCCACCTCCTCAATTTAGACATGTTGCTGTAGGAGAGGGGCAATTTCTCTCCAGACGACCTGCACCCATGGTAAACTTCCCGATGATCGAACACAGGACTTTCGGATCCACAGATTTAACGAGCACGTTCTCTGCATGTACTAAAGACAACGCAAATATCCATGCCTTACCCGGGTTTCGAACCCGTGCCCACTTGGAACATCTATTAAATCAAACTAAAAGATTCAAGTGAATTAAATTAAATAAAAATTGCATTCGAGCACCATCCTTCTACATAGAAACAAACTTAGTCATTTAGTATTTACTTAATTTATCCCAAAAGTAGACATCAAACTAAAACCTAATATTCAGGTCTAAGAGTTAATCTTATTTAGTAACATTAAATTAATGTGGTAACAAGTGACAGAATCTATTATAACAAAATATGGCCGCGCTATATGAAAAGTGCATATGTTACTTGATTAAATACGACTTTACATGCTAACTTATTGCATAATACGTGGGCGCAATTATCCTATTCACCAGTCAGCCTAATAGAGTTCTAATTAGAGATTTTAGTCGTGGATTTCTTAATACGTGACTTGAACAACAATGTTTAATTAATTTTCGCCCTCGCCTATACTAAGATTCCGTCTTAAAGTTAAGGATCTCTGTAGAATAAACAACTATTTAATTAATTAGTCCTTCGGAATCTCGGACATTACTTGAATTTTCCATTAGTAAACTTACAGAAAATTAATGTCCATTATAGAAATGATTAGTTTTATTTATTATATTTGTATGCAATGGTTATTTATAGTTTAAAATAGTACACTTTAAAAAATTTGGCATGAATTTACTAACGATTACTTAGTAACTTAACAGGTATCACACCATTTACTAGAAAATCACCTGTAACCAATCTCTGATAGTAAGTATACAAAAGAAACTACTGTAGTAATACTAAGTAAATTGATGTAACGCCTTACAGCGCCCCCTGGCTATCTTTTCTAGAGATTATGACGAATCGATATCGCAGCGATAAGAAACCGAAAAACGGGTTTTTTTTTTATTTTAGTATATAAAAATTACGTTAAATTATTTCGAAAACGTTAAATTATTTCGAATCATGTCCGAAAAAAAATTAATCTTAAAATTTCTTAATCAATAACATAAAACCCCTTTAACGATCAAGATTTTAACCTCTTTATTTACACGCAATCAAAATGCAAGTCCCCGATAGCAGAGAGGACTAACGCGCAGTTCCAAGTTGCAAGACATGCGGATCTCGAGGATCTTTGGGTTCTGTCCTTCTCTGGAAATTCGAAATAAAACAACAGAAAAATTAGTGGCACCCTCTGGTTTTAAACCTTTGTAACCAGTTTACTACCAGTTTCTTTTTAAACATACAAGAAAATCCCCTGTAAATCTACTACAGTTTTCTTAGTATAACTTATTAAGCTTTAATTAGTAATATATACACATATTTCTTATGCAACATTACTAAAAAAACTTATGGAAGCTGAGTTTCCCAGAGAATTCTTAGTAACCTTACATATTTTTTTTAGAGTGTTGTAGTATGTAAAAAAGTGCTACACAAATTCAGTAGTACTTAAAATTATAGTTTTGTTAAATTCCAAAATCGTTATATACATATATGACTTATGACTTTCATGGTGGGGGGCAAGTTCGCCGAACACTGCGACCTTAGGTCTATTGTATTCAACCCCAGGAATGACACAATCACAAGAGACACACAAAGAAAGAGACGACACAAACACTTAGACAAATAACAACATTTATTGACGGACACAAACATCCATGCCATGACCGGGACTCGAGCCTGAGCCCACCAGTTCCAAGGGCTAACACGTTAACCATTGCGCCAGCGGGCTGGTTATATACATATAAGAGTAACTCTTAATTTAAGAATTTTTGAAATTGAAAAAAAAAAAATTCCTTCTACATTATTCATTTCATGTCAAAAACGCAGCAACGTCCAATTCGGATATCAGTAACCCCTTTAAAAGGCGGAGTTAAATTTTGTCATTTTATGAGTTCCCAAAAAATATCGTGGTTTGTTTCTATGTATTTTGATAACTGTTCTTTGTTCAACAATTATGTAAATACAACAACTGTAGAAAAATGTGCGATTTACAAATTTTGCATAGAAATTTTCTAAGGTAAATAGATTTCGATATGCGGAGCAAATACTTAAAATTTTAGCTATTTTTATAATTTTCGAATGAAAATGCGGCTAGGATAGGCTAAGGCTACTATCTCAAGTATAGGCTAAGGTATCTCAATTGGATAAACGTCATTTTTGAGTGTTTTGACATAAAAGGAAAAATAATAAGCGAGAATATACTTCTGATTTCAGAAATTCATAAAATAAAATACACTCTTAGAAATAGACTTTTTTATTAGTTTAGTCGGAGCCGTGTTTTTAGAATTAAAATATATATTATTAAAATATATATTACACGAAATACATTATACATCTAAACATTAAATTGAATAATAACTTTCAAGTACATTATTCGGTAATTTTGGAATCAGTTTATGTTTACTAGTTTAAAAATGCACTGAAGGCTTAATATTTATTTTTTATCGGTATACTTTCAAACGATGGGGGGGGGGGGGGTCTCGAAAATTATATAATCAATTCTTTTCATGTGGTTTGTACACATATGTTCATGTCTTACATAACGTTATAGAAAAAAAGCAAATATTAAATGTATTCATATCATTGCTTGGAAACCTAAAAATTATATGATTCTCAAAAATACTACTAATTTTTCAAATCCGTGTTTGAAATAAAGATTACCTAAGAACAAAAATTATTATTCCCAATCTTATTGTAGTTTATAATTTATTTTAACAATGTAAAGTATTCAAGAATTAAGATCCAATTTCAACATTTTAAAAGCTCGAACAATATTTCTCATCAAATAACTTTTCACAGGAGAAAAGAGTTCGAAGAAAAGGTAGTTTTAAAACCAAGGGAAGATATCAATTTACTAAACATACATAACCGAAAAATAGTGGGGTAAACCCGATTCCACTTTTAAAAGTAGAGAAAACTTTTATTAAAGAAGTATTATAATAATGAAACTCAAATCATTACCGAAGGAGAAATGGATATTTCGGTATTAAAGTATTCTATTACAATTTCTTGATAGTTTGAAATAATACTAATTACTATTATCTTGTGTAATTGCTTTCATGTGGGGTAGGGGTAGGTACATATACATTCCGGCTTGTGTGTTTGATCAGAGATACGTTTATAAGCCTTCCCGTCAAGTAAGACAGACACAAAAAGGATTTTAACTGTCAGAGAGAAAGGTAGTACTCCCACGATGGAGGCGGGAATCGAACCCGCACGCGTTACAGCGAGCAGACTGCTAGTGTAATGGTTCAATTCACTCGGCCATCCGGGCTCCTACTTTTACGATCTTCTAGGTTTATGTGAGGTTGAACCATTACTCCACTAGAGCTACACGAAGGCTATGGTGACGGGCGTCATAATTGAGAGCAGCAGTCAAGTGACGAGTCGACACCTGAGTTGTCATCCGACCCGACTTTTAAGCGCTAACCAGTACGCTCATGTTTGTCTAGACTCCTTTACCCTCTTATTTCATAATCGATTTCGATGTATGTGCTTGTACTGCATCTATTGTCACGAGCACAGCAATTTGTATTAAAGAAGAGAATGGCTAATATTTAATTAAAACTTAGCTTTTTAATAGCTAACATAACAAACGGAACATAACTTACTCATAAAAACAAACTTTCTGTAAGGTGTACAGGTACACGGTACATAGCAACTTTTATAAATTCATCAGAGTTAAAATATACATGTTTACAATTTAATAGTAAGGATGGACTCATTATTAGTAAAGTTAAACTGCAAAGAATATTAATTGCCGGCTCCCTAAGTTCACTGAGTTTGAAAATACGAGTGGACCCGTTTTTAGACTAAAATGTTTAAATAATGAGGTAGCTTTGAGTCATTTATAAAAGTATTGATATTTTCATGTTGTTAGATTGTTATTATTTTTTTTTTGTCGTGTCCAGTTAGATTGTTATTTAAAAGTAAATAAAAGTCCAATCCACGGCGTTGTACGATGGCTCTCTTAGACGTTGGGTAGTTGAGTATAACCTTTTAACTCTGTCTTAATACTTGACCATGGTTCAACATAACGAAGCTCATCTGATATAGACTCTATTACTATCATACGCGATTTTGGTTGGTTGATTGGTAGACATATATTTTCAGGCTTGTTGCTTGGTCAGAGATCCGCTTATAAACCTTCGTCAAGTAAGACAGACACAGCACACACGCACACATATGCGAGAGATGCTACCATCTATCGCGCGCCAGCCGCCCCGGTGGCCCAATCGTTAGGATGCTAGCCTTTAAGGCTGCTGGGGTAGGGTTCGAATCCCGGTCAGGCATGGATGTTTGTGACCGTCAATAAATGTTGTTATTTGTCTATTTGTTTGTGTTGTCCCTTCTTTGTGTGTCTCTCGTGCTTGTAACAACTCTTTCTGTGTCTGTCCCACTTGACGAAAGCTTATAAGCGGTTCTCTGAACAAGCACACAAGCTGGAATATATATGTACCTACCATACTATACCATATCGCGCGCCACCTCCACAATTTAGACATGTCCCTTAAGGGGAAGGAAATAGCCTGTTACCACTCTATTTTGATGTATCAGATTTTATATCTTAATTACATAACTAAATAAAATGTCTAACTCAACAATAAGAATGAACTGATTATTAGTCAAAGTACATCAATAAAGATTATTAGTTTCAGGGCTAGTTTTCCAAACAAAATCAAATCCAATACAAGTTACCTTATTTTTCAAGCTATAAATCATCCATACTCCGAATTTTGTCTAATGTGATTGTGGTGGGTTATTTGGTAAGAGATAAGTTAGCGACAAAATCGAGTTTATCTTCTTAAAGCATTAGCATTATGATAATATATGCCGAAATTAGGTGCAACGAGTAAAGTCGTGTTTCCCATAAGAAAAATCTTCTTTGAAGTGACAAAGATGCAACTTTTTTTCACAGATTTTAAACTTTTATATTTTCTTGTTTTTGAAATAAAAACCTATTTCCTCAAAAAAAGAAATGTCATTATTTTATATAAGAAATAAAGTGAAATATGTTTTATTGTTTATATGAATCTAAATTTTTGCATCTATTTCACATATTTCAGTTTTAAAATCATTTTCGATAAAAGTGTTGCAACCATTCTCTGCAAAATAGTGATTTGGCGCAATTCATCTTGAGAATCTTGATTTTTCTGGTAGAAATTCATCGTGGAGGCGAATTTAGTATTAAATTAATAGTATATTATATTTATTTCTATGGATTTCAGCGAAACTAATTTATTTTTTTGAGATTTGATCGAATTTTCGAAAATTATAGAACATTTTGAACTAAGAAAGTTCAAAAATTGTACCTTAAGTATGAACTACACAGTACATATGTGTCAAGTTACAACGCAAACGGATCTTTAGTTTAAAAGTCGATATGGCTGAAATAAACACACAAACAATGTTTCATTTGTATTATTATAGATTTTTTTGGAATTAAACAGTTTTGAATTAATTTCTGAAGAGGTTTACTTACTGAAAAATTTAAAGTTTAAAAGGATTCGCATTTCTTTGGAATTAAAGTATTAAATATTTATTCAAACTAAACAGCTAAATGGAATATATTGAAACTTTAATCCAATTAAAATATTAAAATCGTTAAAATAAGTATTACTTTGATGATCATGATAACAATCCATTTAACAAACTACTCAAAGTAAATATACAATCTATACTGCGATATAATATAAGCTGAGCTTAAGTTTAGGGAGGGTTTAAATTAAATACCTATCGGATTTCTAAATTCAAAGCAAAGTACTATTTTTACTGAATACTTTATGTTGTTATATACAGCATATATTTATTTTAACATGTTATTTAAACGATTTCAACTATTAAAAAAATAAATACAGAAAATTGTAATTAGGACCAAGGTACACCACCGGCGGTGTACCTTGGTCCAACCGGTAGTGTACCTTGGACCAATTATTAATAGGTATAGAGACCCGATTTACAGTCCGAAAACCAATATTTATTAGCCACATAAAATTCAAAAATACATTTTACAACCTACTCTTATTTCTAGCCAAGATTGTAGTAATTGGTTATGTTAGGTCAATTGGCTCAGTAAGGGGTTTTATTGCCTTAGTTTTTTTAGTGCCCTTTTGGCTTTTTCAGCTGCAATGCAATCTTTCTAGGGTGTATTCGTTAAAATGCAGCATAAAATTAAACTGTTATTTCATGCCATAGAAAAACATTTGGCTATCTTTCTGTCTTAAATTTGAAAAAAAAAATTCAAATATTTCCCCCTATGTTTATTCAACTAGGCCTAAAAGTAAAAAGGATGTTCTGCTTAGATATTTATTATAAAAAATATCTTTTTAGATGAGCATGCAATAATTATTTTCTATTCTATATCAATATGGTAAAAATTTTATAGGCTTCCATAAATCTAAATAATTAACTACAAAAAAAATTCTTTATCACATCGTATCAAAACTTCTTACAAATTTCCATTTTTCTAGATTTTACAAATCAGGGTTGCATATTAATAGCTTAAAATACTTAATTTTTCAAAGGAAGGAATTTACTTGAATTTTAAAAAAGGTTTTCAACAATCTGAAGCACATAAGACCTATAGTAGTGTACCTTGGACCAGCCCAAGGTACACCACTTGCTTTAGGTTCGAGGTACACCACTTGGATATTAAAAACAAAATAGTTAATCACCAAGTTAAGGTTAGACTTAACTTAATTTCAAGCACACTGTTTTATAGCTAAAACTTTGCTTTATATTGCATAACCATCGTTTCTGAATAAATACTACATGTTTGAGTATAAAATTACACTAAAGAATCTGACAAAAATTTACTTTTGAACTGTGAATTTAGTTTTTCGAAACCTCTTTAATAAATTGACCTTTTAAAAAAACAGATAGAACTTCACTGAGATCCCTGGTAGCAAATACTTTAACTGCATGTGGTGTTGTTTCAATATCTAAGCTAATCGAGCTAGAATCAGCATAGGTTCGAGGTACACATACGTCCAAGGTACACCACTTACCCCTATACATTTCAGTCGATTTATCGAATAATTTATTATTCTCAAACTTCGATGATTTAATTATATTCAAGGATATCATGATAAATGTCAGGACATTTGATTTATTAGCCTGCAGTTGTATGCTTCAGAAAACCATCATAAGTTGCATGGAAAATTATTGGAATAATGATGTCAATAACTTATCTTCACATTAAGATATATTTCATAAAATGAAATTATTTACTTCATCAGCATTTCTGTGACTGAACACATTTAACTTAAATACTTACTAAAAATACTTAAATAATACTTAATAACTTAAAATATTAAATTAAATTATTATTAAATTCACTAGGGGGCTCCGCCCCCTGCTCGCTACCGCTCGCCAACCCCCGAGAATTGCTACGCAATTCCTCTTTGTTTGCTCCGCAAACAAACATGTAACAAATACTAATAAGAGGATACTGCCAATGCAGGAATGCTCATCTATACAATCTGCATTGAATAAAACATGTTTCCTGCTTATTAAACAGTAATTATTCATCATCAGTGAAAAAGGATTTGTTTGGTCGATGTGATGACGTCACACTCTTAAGCTTATTTAGTTACCACCTTTGGCTCAGGCGTTTAATCTTCACAAAAAACATACACACACAAAAAAAAACATTTGAAGAACTGACCCAGGTGGCACAACAATTTTGCCCAATGTTGCCTGAACATTGGCCAAAAAAGACACCTATCGGCTAATATCTATCGTTTTCTACCGATTTTGGCCAACATTGCCCAATGCATTAATTGCGACACTGAAATTTTAATACTTAATGTTTTTGAACCAATTTTTTTTTCAAAAGATAGATGATAAAAGATAAAATTTTACAATTTTTCTTAGCATATAACTCATGATGGCGACATTTTCCTAAATTCGCATAGATGAATCTTGAAGTTTCGATTTCGACCAAAACTTTCCAATCAAGATACACAGTGATGCACAAGTATCGATATTGGTCGAAACTGACCAATCTTGATAATTAACGACTATGTATTTCGCGAATGGCAAAATCGGTTTCTGTTTACAAAACCGATTTGTTCGTTATTCTCCCGAGGCCCGTCCATGGCCGAATGGTTAAGGCATCATTCTAGGACTCAACCTTCTCAGGAGTGTGGGGGTTTGAAACCAACTTACTGCCAGTCATCCTATAAATCGGATCTCTGTACTGGAAAAAGTAGATAAAATCCAACTCGTTACGGGATGACGCCCTTAACGATTGCGTTGGGTGCCTATTCAGGTGTCGGCTCGTCACTTGACTGTGGTTTCTAAAATACGACGCCCGTCGCCAATAGCCCTCCTGTTGCTCTAGTGCGACGATAATTCAAACCTAACCTAACCAACTTGTGACGGATTTGCCCCAATACACAGGAACAAACGTGCTCGTTACATCTGTGGAGTCCAAAGTCCCGACGGCGTCAGCGTACGATGCCGCTCGAAGTTCCGTTGGGTGCCCGCTCAGATGTCGACCTCGTCACTTGACCAGGGTTCTAAATTACAAGGCGTTATTGGCTGTGTTAAAGTTCCTAAAATTAGTAGGCTAGAAATAGGCAGTCGGAAATGATTACCTTACCCTATAAATATCATTAAAATTTAATAACACTATATATGTGTTTTAATAATATCTGTCAATATTGCAAAAACTAATAGAACACTATTGGCCAATGTGGTTGAACGATATCTGCCAATATTGCAAAAAAGGTTTGCCGTTTGACGCTGGCCGATATTGTTTGGTGATGCTGGCCATCATTTTGTGTATGTGTATGACATTGGCCAATACTGCTGTGGTGCTGGGGGAATGGGTATTTATTCACCGTTTCTTAATTCAATATTTTTAATTTCATACTGCAAAAATTAATTCAAACAATCAGGAAGAATTTTTGTTAAAAGATCCCGATCAGCGAGAGAGTGCGCAAGACGAAAAAGGGAAGATGCATCGGCTTCGGATTTTGGTTGGTTGGTACACATATATTTTCAGGCTTGTGTGCTTGCTCAGAGAGCCGATTATAATCCTTCGTCAAGTAAGACAGTCACAACACACTCACACTCACATGCACACGTATAACGGCTTCGGCTGTTGGTTGGTTGGTTGGTAGACATATATTTTCAGGCTTGTGTGCTTGGTCGCAAGGACCCGCTTATAAACCATCGTCAAGTAGGAAAACACAAGACACACACAAACACATATGACAGATGTTGCCATCTGTCGCCACCTCCGCAATTTAGACATGTCCCTGAAGGGGAGGGAAATTTTCTCCAAGGACCTGTACCCATGGGAAACTGCGCAATGACCGCCCACAGGACTTTCGGACCCAACAGATTTTACGAGCACATACTCCGCATATACTCGACAAACACAAACATCCATGTCTGAACGGGATTCGAACCCGGACCCAGCAGCTCCAGAGGCCAATGCCTTAACCACTACGCCGCCGGATCGGCTTCGGCTGGTTGGTTGGTTGGTTGGTTGGTAGACATATATTTTCTGGCTTGTGTGCTTGGTCGCAAGGACCCGCTTATAAACCATCGTCAAGTAGGACAACACAAGACACACACAAACACATGTGACAGATGTTGCCATGTGTCGCCACCTCCGCAATTTAGACATGTCCCTGAAGGGGAGGGAAATTTTCTCCAGGGACCTGTACCCATGGGAAACTGCGCAATGACCGCCCACAGGACTTTCGGACCCAACAGATTTTACGAGCACGTACTCAGCATATACTCGACAAACACAAACAGCCATGCCTGAACGGGATTCGAACCCGGACCCAGCAGCTCCAGAGGCCAATGCCTTAACCACTATGCCGCCGGATCGGCTAAACGGCTTCGGCTGTTTTTACGATGTGTGGCCAGAAACTCAAGACCGATGCCAACAGTTGAAAAATAAGTTAGTTTCCGTGGGACTGCTCCAGGGCATCACGTAGCTCTAGCGCTAAGCAACGATCCCTACCAAAGCCACGGGATGCTACCTGAAGCAGCCCCGGCACAAAACAAGCACACCGCCACACTTACTTTCATCGTTTCTGATTGGCTGAAGCTGCGTAAGTCACGTGGCTTCCAAGCGTACGACAATTACAATTTTATATTATATAGAGAAACTCAAGTACGCATATATTCAATACTTGTTTCAGTAAATAGTAAGAATAAAAAATATGAAGAGTGAATAATAATGATACCTCACACCAAATAATTTATTTGCATAATACTATTAAAAAAACTAATTTTAATGATGGATTTCCAGTATTAAATATTATTCTGAATTTAATTCATACAAAATACGAAAAAAATCCCAATTCATTCATACTTATTATTCCAAAAATAATAGTTTCATTCTAAGCATTGGAATTTTTTGTTTGGATTCAGCAAATAAGAATTTGTTACAAACAATGTGTTTACTTACATATGTAGTATATTTGCTGACCGGGGCCGTTATTTATTATGCGTCGTTAAAAACTAATTAGCATGGTAAATATATTGTCGTCTTATTATACATAATGAATATTTTTATTTAATTACTTATGCACAATGCACAAAAACAGGGCCCCATGGAATGAAAAGAAAACAAATATGTAACATTACAAGAACTTAAATGACTGCTAAAATAAATCATCAAATATAATAATTGTGAGTTTTCTTTTAATTAGTCAATGCTATTTTGCCTTGTAGCAAGTATTTTGTTATGAATTAATTAAAATTTAATTTTTTCGCCTACTTTTCTTTTTTTTAATTAAAAATAAATGGAAAAGTAGGTATTGGCATGCCGAAGATATCCGTTCGTGAACCAATTTCAACCAAATTTGGATTTAAGAAACATTTTTAGTTCGATCTATAGAGTGGTTTCTGGCAGAAAGATAAACTTACAGAAAAACTGACCATGTTCAGAAATCGCTTTTTCATTAAAATTAATAAAGGCTTAGGAAACACAAAACCTCCATTGCAAAATTTGAATTAAGTTAAAAAATTACTTAAATCATCCATACATATGCAATGTACACATACAACTATCTTAGTATTGTTAACTGTACTCAATATACCAGTTTTTTAGAATAAAAAAATATAAGAAAACCGAGTTAAAAAGAGCATTCCTTTTGAATTTATCAAATATTTAGCATTCCTTTCGACGGATAGTAAAATGTAAGGCAAATAATAATCATTTTATTTGATATCTCTCCATTTTCTTTTAAAAATTCTAGACTTGTCGAGTAAGCAGAAAATAATGGTTAGGCTCCGTTCCTGAGCTATCCAACAATGCCAGCTAGTTGTGCAACCGGAATCTAAAGCAAACACCTCCAATTGCCATTTCCCTTCCAGGAAAAACGAAAAGGCTAAATTTAGGAGCTTGAAATAGGAGGTAAGAGGGAGGTGTTGATGGGTACTTGTTAAAAAACCATTGCCAAAACCTAGTTGCTATAAGAAGACATTAATCTCTTTAAAAGTAGGCCCATGCAAACGCTCGGCTAGTGATTTTGTAGTTTATATTTAGTGGAAAGATTTCCTTACTTAATGCGCTGTAAACAAATCTGTTAATTTCACAGAAAAAACATATTTTTACAAAAAAACACTGTTATATTCTTTAAACAGTTTTTCCGTAATAATATGCTGTTAAATGTAAAAACATTTTTTTTTGTTTTAGACTGCGTGAAGAGTACTAATTTAAAAACAAAGAAGCATTTTAACAGTAATTGTGTGTGTAGAAATAACCCAGTTGGGAAAGCGTTTGACTTAAGAGCTAAAAAACCCGTGGTTCAGACGTTTCCAACAGTTAACTATTCCTTGGTAGTATTATGGTTAGAATGCACTCTTGTCACTGGGGTGACAGGGATTTTGAAATCCTGATGAAAGAAGGTAGAATTTAAGTTTCTTTACAATTTGACTGTAAAAAAAGGTTTTGCTTTAAAATTACAAACTGTTCGTAGAAAATAAACTGATTTGCTCTGTAAAATATGCAGCATTTTTCTCCTTCACTATCTGACGATTTTTTACTGCAAAAACAATGTGCATTTTTACTTTGTGAATTTTATGTTTTTTGTGTTTAGGAAGCGCTCAAAGTCACTTTACATAAGTATATTTTTAAGTAATCAGTATATTTGTCCATGAGTATTTTGCTTAGTAATTTTTAGTTTTAATCTTAAGTTTCTTGTGAGTTCCTCCTTTTCACGTTAAAATGGTAGGTAAACAGTTTGAGCATGTAATTTTTTTTTATCCCGCTTGATCCTAGAAATTTTAGGGGGGGAGGGGGTTTACATTTTCGCATAATTATTTTTATTGACTGTCTGTCTTCTAAAATTAATAAATAAATTTGAATCGAAATCTGAACTTGAGTGCGTTGCGTTCGAGCTCTTATTATTTTCGATTTGGGCGACTTTCAGACGTTGTAACTTAAAATGGTGCCTACAAATTCATTCTACCATCTTCTAACCTCCTTTAAAAGCTCGACACAGCAACAACAACAACAACAACAAAAGGATTCAAACAGTACAACGACGAAACCTGACAACTGAGTTTGCAGCACCAAACAGGCGGTATCCTGAAATAACAATAAAAATAAAGAATTCGGATTTTATCAGCCTTCCCGAGCGAAAAGCAAAAGGCGAATTCAAAATCCAATATGTGTCTTTCATATCCAGGTTCGTGCTTATAAAGATTATAGAGGCAACGTCAAAACCGATTTTTCCTCGATATAGATGTATTAGAAGAGTTGAGACCGAAATAAATAAAACAGAGGGTGCCTCCTTATAACAAGGTTGTGCGCAGTCGGATTCTATTTTTTCTTGTGTAGGGAAAGTCTTTTAGCGGGTTTGGTACGAAATCAATACCTGGTGATGATATTAAAAGAACTATTTTATAAGTTATAGAATATTGTGAAAAAGATTTTTGAATTTGGTATCGGTAACAGTACTCTAAAGTTAGCTTCAAATTATATTTTCTGTAGACGGTGAAATCCTCCTTTATTTAATACTTAACTATAACTTACTAAACCTTTTATAGTTTTTGATTAGTTTTTGTGTTATCTTCAGATAGAATTTTTAAGATGCTTTTTCTTGATTTATTGAACATTGATCATATAATCTCAAATGAAAATTTTTGAAACCTTAAAGAATCTTTTAAAGTTGGGAGAAAAAGATTTTTAAATGAAATATATATCGCAAAAGTATTCGACAGAAAACAACATTTTTCGATCAATTTTATACTGTCTAAAGGTCTCCGTCGCAAAACTAACATTCTTCAAAGTAGAACTAAAATATAGGACTCGGTTCTTTCTATGGCGACTTTCGCGCGTCCAAATTGAATTTACTAGAGTCATAAGTCACCAATGAAAGGACTGGACCCGATATTTTAGTTCTACTTCGGAGAAAGTGAATTTTGTGGCTAGACCCTTTAATTTAATATTTAAAGAACATGTAAAACCTGCTATTAAGTCTGATTCAACTTATTTTGTTTGTATAAGCGAATAATGCTTTGATACAAGACGAAATCTGCTTTACATAATTTTTTTTCTAAATATTAAGTCATATTATTTGAAATTCTCTAGATTTTTGATTTCCACCTTCGAACTTGTACGAATGGTTGCCTCATGCAGCTTATAATGATGTTACCATCATATAATTTGCCGTGATGTCTACCATTATTCTAACTTGTCATGAGGTTTGACATTCTGCCGCTTGTTGTTATGGTTTCAATTCTGCAACTTGTCTTGTTCGCTGACATAATGTAACTTGTCGTGATAGTTGCATACGAAATATTTCAAAAAAAAAAATTAAAAAAAATGTAGGGACATATCTCTGTCCCTCGCTTTAGGAAGGATGTATTTCAAAGTTGGGGCCAAGGAAATAATAATCAAATGTTATTTCGTTAAATTTCATAGAATAAATTTACTTTTTATGTAGTATATAATACAAACTAATGAACTGACTTCATTTATAATATTTACTTTAAATATACATAAATATTTCTAAGACAGATAAAACAGTATAATAAAATATTAGTATAAAAATGCATACATATAAAGTTAGAAAATTAATACTTTTTTGAATTTTATGTTAATCTGTTTTTGTTTTTTTCCGCATAATTAAGCACTATTTCAAAGATCACTCTTAAAATAACTTTTGACATCTACAGTTATCCAAGTGTTATTTTTCAATAATCCGTAATCCAAGTGTTATTTTTCTAAAGCAGCTTTTGTATCACGCTATAAATCAAAACTTTAAAATAAAACTTAGTATAGTACTTTTGTACATAAAGGAAAATACTTCTCAAATTTTAATTTAGATCCTTCTATTCCATATCTTCAAATAAGTAAAAGTATATTCTTTGTATTAGCAATCCATGAATTTTATTTCTGTATTCTCGCTTTTACAGTTGCAAATCAGGAGATTCTCTCTTCATCTCTAGTAACTATTTCTCATTCTTATTCTAATGAATGCACAAACGTATTTCTTTGAGAAACTCTTCGTATTTTACATTCTTAACTTAAAAATTTGGTCTGACAAGAATATATCTGATTCTTCTGCTATAACTGTGTTCCCTTTAAAGTCAGCTTGTTGTTATTATGTAATTTGACATTAGTACAAAATTGTATGGCTGTGTTAAAGTTGTTGAAAAGAATGGAAATAAGCATACGAAAGGATTAATAACACAAATAAAACTTATATGAATACCAGTAAATTATTTGCCTTTAAAGGTAGTATTAGCTTAAAACAATGGCTTTGATATATATGGGTGTTACATTTTGAATAATTCATGACATTTATTAAAGAACTCTGTTGATGAGCTTAAAATTTGAATTAGTTCATTAATTATCTTCACTCAGGTTAATAATGAGATAAACGTATAGCAATATTAAATTTCTTTGATTTGTAAAAATATCGAATACAATAGTCATGAGCCATACAGGATGTTTTATAAAGATGTAGCTTATGAAATATTATGTATATATATCGTAATGAATGATGTCAGAACAACAAGCAAAATTCTTTTGGCTAAACAAACTGGGACTGGAAAAAGAGGCAGACCCAGACTGAGGTGGCCTACGTTTGACTACTTTGAATATTTAATATGAATTATTAAAGATCTGTACGTCCTATATATCTCCTTTTCGGAATTAACTACACAAATAGTATGCTCTCCTATGAAATAGATGTCATTCTACTTCATATATATGACATATAATATTGAAATTTCAGGGTAAGGGTTCCAATTACTTTCGAAGTATTTAGGCCCCAATTATGAATCTTTCAATCGAATCCTTTTTCTTCAAAATCTAGACAGAATTAGTTAACACTTTGTCACATTTAACGGATGAACTGGCATCGAGCGACACAGGAAGTCTGAATTTAATGCGTCGGAATGACAAAGAGTATTGGAAATCAATGACTTCTAAAAGAAAACCGCTTAGAAGGCCATCAGCAGTTGAATTCCTTGGGTTCTTGTTGTTCTTGATGGTTTTTAATATGAATAGAAAATCTTCATATATCTTTAAGATTTACACAAACGGCTCAAAATACATAAAAGACCCCTTTGCAGGACCAGATAGCATAATGAAAAGACAAAAAGAAAAGACTTTAATATGTTTAATCAAAAGTAAAATTGCATCGTAAAGCAATGCTTTTTTGTAATGCAATCAATGTTGGCTACAATGGTTATATTTTAAAACGTGGCTGCTTATTATGGTTTTTTAATATGAATAGAAATACTCCACATTTCTGAAAAATTACAAAACGTTCCAAAATACATAAGAGACGTCTTTACAAGACCATATAACACAAAAAAAAAGACGTCAGTATGTTTAATGAAAAGTAAAAATGCATCGTAAAGCAACGTTTTTTATGTAATAAATGTGGCTACAATGGATTATATTTAAAAAAAAGGGGGCTGCTTTTAATTGATTTTTAATAAGAATAGAAATACTTCAAATTTCTTTAGGATTTGCAAAACTGCTCAAAATACATAAAAGACGACTTTACAGGAAGAGATAACATAAAAAAAGACAAAAAAGACATAAGTATGTTTAATAAAAAGTAAAATTAAATCATAAAGCAACGCTTTTTTATGCATCAATGTTGGCTACAATAGTTTTTTTTTAACGGGGCTGCTTTTTATAGCGGCATAATCCTTTTGCAGACTCGGCATACTCCTTAAAACTGAGAGCCATTCTTTTGTGCCATCATCTAGGGGCTCTCGCTACCAATTTTGAAACTCAATTTTTAAGAAATCTGTGCTCTCTGTGGATGTTAAAGTATGCTAAACAATTTAGTTCATAGACCAATGGCCGCATTGCTTGGCCATGAATGGCCGCCCTATTCAAGTCAAGTCATGCTATACAAAAATGTCACAATAACTACAAAACACACATTTTTATAATGTCTTCTAAAAATTGATTTGATTTAATTCCGTTTCAATTTCATAAGATAGATGCCAATGCAAAAATATTTTAATTCGGAATCTCGTATAACTTATGAATAAGACATGTACATATTTTTTTAGCAGCAATAACTATTGAAGTGATGATGTAAATGTTACTACAGTTTGGCTTTTAAAATGAAACTTTAAATCCAAGTTTACATTAAAACAGATGATTTACAGATATAAGACATGAAATATGCAGATGCAAACTTACAAAATCATATTTTAAATGTAATATGCAACAATATTTTCTCAACTTAATTTCGAATACAAGTTATAAATCAGCAAAAATTGTTATTTCATATATTCAAATTATTATCTTTTGAAGATACATTATATATTATAGTTAGATTTAAAGAGTTTCCTACATATGCTTTTTTTTTAGTATAATAATTTCAAACTGTGAGCACGGAAAACGTTATGCGTCTTTCATGTTAAACTTTATGTTTGACGTTAAAGTTTAACAGAAATAACGTTAATTATTGATATTTATGATTTATGTTTGACGTTAAAGTTTAACAGAAACAATGTTAAATATAAGTAAGTTTTTCATATGAAAGAAGGGGATTTTCTTGTATTTCAAAGAATTCTTTGAATCAACGAAAAAGTTTTTTTTGCGAGCATTATTATTTTGATCAGAACTGAACTTCCTAATTTTAATATATTTGGATTACTGATACAATTTAACGAAAAATTAAGTATTTCATTTTTAAGGTATGAATTTTGTTTTTTTGAACAATGTTTTGTTTTATTAAAAATGATCTTTGTAAGTTATTAAACATTCAATAAATATTTTTTTATGTAATTGTATTTTAAATTTAATTTTCTTAATTTAATTATTCATTTAAAATAAAATGAAATAATAGGATTAAAATAATTCTACTATACTGTTATCAGCGTTTTCATAAAAATGTCAACATGTTATTTTTAAATATGTTCAGCTCACATTACCTCAAAGATCAAATTGAATAAATAGGAAAAGTGCGATGCATTTTGGCGAAAAAAGTACCTTTTAAGACCTACTTTTTTCACTATTCAAGGTAAAAACTATAACATGACAAAATGTTAAAAAGTTTTTAAACAGTTTAAAAACTGGGCTACAGTTGATAAAAAAGTATTTAAATAAATGGTTGCATGGAAACCAAAATTCTAAAAACAAATTTTTTTAATGGAAAACTGAAATATTACTCTACTTAATTGTGCCAGAATTTTGATGATATATCTAGAACTTTGAAAGAACATCATAATTGCACTCGATTTATGAAAAAGACATACAAATGGGAAATATAAATGATTAAAATCGACATTAACTAATTTTTAATAAGTATGCATATAAAACTCAAGAAATGAGAACTGCAAAAAATAATTTTAATTCCAATCTTAAATCGGCTGCAATTAACCAAATTACTTTTAGAGTTTTTATTATGCATTTAAAAAGACCAAAGTCACATTCAACACAAAATTATCCATTCAATTTCGAAAAATATCTGTATTTCCTACTAATTACTATGCTTGTTTCTTTGAATTCAAAAGTAGCTAATAATAAACTCATTGCTTAAATTGCTATGTACTCTTTATAAAAACTAAAAGAGTATTATTAATGATAGTCATTCTAAAGAGCCAGTTTGAATAAGTAACTAATGCTAACGTAAAACAACCCTTTTAAAAGGATCCCTTGAAAATACTTATTGAAGTACTTATCGAAGATTACTTGTTGAAATACTTATTGAAGATTTTTTTGACGATTTTTAAATAAGTATTTCGACTTAAAGTTGTTGCAACGTGACGTTGTTACTTGTAAAAGTTGTTTTAATTTTATTATTATTATTTATTATTTGATATTATTATTTTTTAATGAAAATTACGAGTTATAAAATTACGTATTACATTATTTGCTAGAATGGGAATATATATTATGATGTCACGCTCTCAATACTGCGACGTTATTGGTTGTTTCGTTTATTTTGGAAAGTGTTTGAACAAGTTCATTCGTTTTTTTAATACCGTCACACGCTCCAAACTGCCATTAACATGCGAATACAAAAAAATTACCCTTTAAAATAAAAACTAAATCCAAACGGTATAAGCAGCCTCAGTATGAAAAATAATCTTTTATTTGACAAATATCGATTCAAGAAAAATGTATAGGTTTTTCGAAATCGGAGATTTAGTGCGAATGGCAATGTCAAAAACTTTTATGAAGAAAGGAGAAAAAACGGAGCCTGGTCTATTACGCTGATAGTTTTTTTTCTTCTTTCGCGTCAACTTTCTTTCGTCAGTTTAACGTAATTGCGACGTGTTTAAGGAAAAAGTTTGGATAAAAATCGAAATCTGGTGCTCTTTTTGACAAAATGTTATTCTAGAGCAAATTACTTCGCAAGAAGTGTTAAATAACCTTCCATTTTCATACTTTTAGTCCTAAAAGTTTATTTTTTTTAGAAATTATTTTAAGAATATTTTTTTTCTTATTTTTTATTAAAAGAATATTATTTTTTCTTCCTATTTTTGCAATCAATAATTCACAACTGTGTTGCTATAAAATATGCTAGAATAAATTTTCTGTTACATTTCGTTCTGCTTTTATATTTAACAGTGATGGGCAATTTGAACTAAAAACAAAATTTTTTAACTTTCCTAAATTTCCAATGTAGGGTAAAAACTGGCCCTAAGCTGACAAAACTTCAAACATTTTTATAGCTGATTTCTGAATATTCTGCAAAATATGAATAATATAATATGCAGAATAACTAATCCAGTTGAAATAATGTTTTAAACTATTTTTTAGACAATGGGAATACATAATTCGAAAATAATGAATGGATTAAATAATAAGATAAATTTGTTCAATAACATATACTACAGATGCATTTTTGTGGCGATCAAGCCAAGATAGAAATACACGCGCAATTAATGACGGCTATCAGTAATTAACTGTAATCATCTTTTTATAACTAAGCCATGTGTAGCTCTAGTGTGACAAATTATTTCCAACCAAATTAACAAGAAGTGACAAGCGGACTGTACCTACATTGACCCACAAACTCAATTTAAAAGGGTATTTAAGAATAATAATAAGGAATAGCTTTACTGTTCTGTTGCATGCTGAAAACCTGATATGATGAAGATACATTTTGGTAACACTGTGGCCCGATAAAACTTTGATTGACTGGTGAACTTGTACATTAAAATGAAATTCAATAACATAACAGCAATTTTTATTATTTATCTTTAGAGATAAAGCTTAACGATGGTGGGACATAGCTTGTAAACTTACTGGAAAATTAATTTCTATTTCCTTTTAAAAACATTATTTATTTTGAGAAGCAAAGAAATAAAAAAAATCTGAAATGAAAATGTTAAATGCTCTAGAATGAAATGTTACGCTTTAAACAAAAAAACAAAAAAAAAAACAAGTGAAAAATTTAGAAATATTTTATCTTTCACATCACCGGATAAAAGTTGAATATATCCCTCTCAATACATTAGCATTATGCAAACGAAGCAGGATTTTCTTCTTTCGAGGAATTCTCAACTGATTAATATAAGTTTCTTTTAAGACTAAAAAAACCTTGAAGTAAGGGGACGCATTAATAAGAGGAATGGCCAAAGCATGTGGCTTTACTCTTTAAGTAAGTCGGCGAAAATTTGATGGGTAAGTGTGAAATGGATTAATTTTCGAGGCAAATTTGTGGTAAATATTTCAGTTCGGATGTTTAGGACAATGTATAGAGACAACTGAACGTGTTTGTTGTTGTTGGGGTAATTGTAAGAGTTAGTTTTGTGTTGCTGAGAATATAATGTTAAGGAAATTATTTTATCCGTAGCAATATTATTAGTTACTTATTAAAGTTAGTTACTTAAATCTTTAAAATTTACTATAGAGTTTTACAACTACAGTACTAACAAATTTGATTTTTTTTATAATTACATAGTTTTTTACTCACTGTAAAAAATGTGTAAGGCTACACCAATTCTGGATTAAGCTGCCTTTTGAAATTTTTAATACAGATTCCTTTTAATATCTCCTTGTGCACCTGAGGCCTTGCTTTTTCATATTTGATTATGATTTTTAATTAATATAATTAGTTTCGAAAAACGTCAACCACGTGGACGTACGGGACCACAACAGGGCTTGAAAACATATGGACCGGGCCGAAACGGGGGCTTGACGCCGTCCTCTATTAGTGTTTGCTTTTTTAAGTGCGCATGCGTCAACATGAATTCGATTTTGTTTTGATTTTGAGTGTATTTTCATGTAGCCATGCCTATATAAGGAAACAATACGAAGTTAATGAGTTCCCAGCAAGGCGGGATCATACTGCTAGTATATAATATGATAACGATATAAACAAGACTCACACAATAAAGTAAAAAGTAAATTTTATTTAATTCCAAAATCCACAAGCAGCTTACACAACTGGGCATAGTGTAATCCCATCAATACTGAGACAATAGAAGAGAAGAAAGCCAAAAAGCAAAACGTGATAAAATACTGTGTGTCATCTTTCACTGTGGAAACAAAATCTTCATTGGACCTCACAACATTGATTGCTACAACATGTGACAGTGCAGCGGCGTTAGTGGTGTTACACATAACAATGAACATCGGAAGCGGTGAAAGCCTTCTAATGGAGAGGGGTTTGGGTGCAAGCAACACCAACTAAGTCACATGACATCACAATTTTGTGGTTGCGACAAATGATAGTTTTAGATTTTGGGTTCATAGAGGTAAGAAAGAGAACGGAGAGGTCCTTGTATAATCGCAGTAGCGCACAAGTGAAGCAGGTTAGAGTGGTGCATCTTGGGATACCTCGGTATTAGTTTTCGGTTACCATGTTATGCGCATTAGCTCAAGAATCCGCTAAAGCGTGCATTTTGGGATACCTCGGCGTCAGTATGCTATGCGCAGTAGCTCGCTAAAAATGACAGCCCTGCTTCAAACATTTTGAATTTACAGACCCCTCTACCTCTCCTTCCTAACTCTGTGTCTTAGTTAGACAATAGTTAATCGAGTATTGATCGAAATTTATCACTTATCACGATAGTTTAGATTCAGCTTGTTAAAAATCATTGTGATCTAGGTGATACATGGTGGTTATAACAATTAAAACAGGTTTAAAATCTGTGTGCAATGATAATTGAATGACGTTAAATTTGTGGTCACATTTTGTATTGAAATTTTACTTTGATCAGTGATGACCAATGAAAAAATGAAGCAATGGAGAATTTATCAATGAAAAAATATAAAAAAATATTTCATTTTTCAATGACATGTCTAGTACTGAATTAACTTGGGACATTTCTTGGTGATTTAAGTTCTACTACTCTTCCTTTTGATGGATTTTTTTCCATAGTTCCATTACTAGATTGATTTTTAACGTCCCATAGATTCAGGAGACTTTCTATTTTTGTTTTTTTTTTTGTGCCTTTGTTTTTATTTTGTGTTATTTTAAACGAAGAATTCTATTCCGACCATATTGTAGTCTAAAATAGATATATGAATAATATGCGTAAAGGTATGTCGGTTTGCAAAAAGGTCGAATTTTTATTTTATGTAATGTAGTCTTCACAAGAAAATTTATAAAATCTTTCAGTATATAAGTTCTCAGATCGCAATATAAATGTGAAAATAACTTTTAAGAAATAATGATAATTTTATATTTTGACTTACTGCAATCCAATTATTTAGTATAAAGCAGTGTTTTATAACCTAAGTTTTTTCCCCACTTCTCATATGAAGTTATTTTTTTTAAACAAAAAGGTCTGTAAATATCTTCTAACAAAGGTTATAATTTTTACTAATTCATACAAATTTAAAACATTGTTAGAACATTGTTCACCTGATTCTGGTATTCAGACAATATAAGTTTATATTTTTCACAGTCGAAAATTGTTTAGATACTACACTTCAAAGTTTCAAAAACATGCTTACAATGAGTATAAATATTTCGCGATTATGTAATTTATACAATAGAAACGTATACTCCAGTATTCTGAATGCCTTTTCTATGATTGTGTTGCACAAATATGAGGGATACATATATATACAATATACACAGATGTGGGTATCAACATATTTGTAATGCTTCAAATAACTTCATACACAACCATTTTGTTTATATATGTATATACAGAGGCACGTAGGGTAGTTTAAGTGCTGAAATTCTTTAAAAAGCAGTATATTTGCTTATACTTTGGCATACACAGTACATGTTTAAGGTGCTCTCTGACTTACCTTACTAAAAGCCAGGGAAATAGCTAATGGAACAATGACTCTTAATATTTGTTACTACCGTACTAAACATAGACTTATGAAACTTAGATGCAAAAAGTCCATGCATTTTGTTAAAATATTGGGAACAGGCTTTCCACCTTTAATATATGGAAGTTTTGTATCGAATTTTGTGTGCCTATGTTTAGGTTACGGCATTGAAAATATAAAATAATTATGTTGTGTTCATAATTTTTATCGAAATTGTATATATTTATCTCATACTTTTATATCGTTTGAATTTATTGAGTATAACGCAGTTATTGGTAAGAAAAGGAATTCTTGAAAAATATGTCTAACATTTTGTTCATATTTTCTCATAATTTTAGAAAATATTCTATTTGCTATCTAATTGCAAGATTTTATGAAATATATGAAGAATACGCAAAATGTTATCAATTAATACTTTCGTTGTTTATGCATCATGAAAACCTAATGAGCAAAGAAAACGAACATAAAAATGCTTTGAATTTTATGTATTCTATTCACCCACCTTTGGTATCAAGGACAAGTTACCTCAATTCTTAATTTGATTTAAACCCATTTCAGAGAATTTGGGCTTTGTTCCTCACCAAGACTTTCCAAATATTGAAAATATTTAAGAGTCATTGTTAAAGTTTAAAACTTAAAGATAAAACCACATTGACAAACTATTGGTACATAACTAATTATTATATCTTAGTAAATTGTAATAAAACTTTTTATGAGAATTGAAGAATAGCAAATTGCAAACATTATTTACATTTCAAAGTGGTAGAATATAGTGAAAATAATAACATGAGTGGCATTAGGATCATATGTGTGCATCATATGTTAATCTGTTTTTCAGACATGTTAAAAGGTCTACAACATAAAACTTTAAAATAAAATCCTTTAAATGAATTATCGTATTACAATTTTATTATTTTTCTAATATTTCACAATTTAATATTTTATTATTAAAATAAATTTAATTCTTTTCAATATAATTTATTTTAAAGAGACATAAATGTAGTTTGTTCAACGCACTTAATCCAAATGCCTTTCAATGTGTGACATTTACTTTTAAATCTGCTAAGTGCAACAATTCTTAAATTCTTCATTGGTTCATTAAAACTGCTAAAAATCTTTATTTGATTTATTTTTAAGCAACCTGATGCCACTCACGTTGACCAAAAAAAAAAAAAAAAAAACTTCTAAGGGAATCAAAGCAGACGACCAGCACCAAAACCTGAAAAAACACACGATAGGTTAATCTTTCCCGCAGGAAGATATCCCCTCAACTTAACATTTAATTCTAGACCTCTGTTGTTGGAAGATCCTGATATGTTTTGTTTTTCTGGCTGATGCTAGGCTACATACCGAATAGGAACGAAGGTGCAGGGGGACACCGTGAATGGAATGTAGAGTCAACCTTAAAACTCTTTATTCAGCTTTAGGATTCTAAATTATTTTTAGAGAGTCCTACTTAATTTCGCAAATTTCCAAATTAAACATCTTGACGACAGTAAAATGAATCAAATGAGATGGACCTATGGTTAAAGTTATATTGCTTGCTGAAAAGAGTCTGCCTTAAAACTCATTATTAAACACTAGGAATCTAAATTATTTTCAGAGTGTCTAGTGTGGAATTACGCCAATTTCAAAATTAAACGTCTTGGCGACAGTAAAATGAATAAGAGATGGATCGAGGTTTAAGTTATAGTGCTTGGTCGAAAAGAATATAGTTCCAAAAGTTGCGTTTTTACAGGGAAATGTGTAATGTTTATCTTTTTCAACTAGGTATTCAATTAATTTTTATTGTGCTAGTCAGGCAGTGCCACAGGCTCTCCATTTGCTATCCAAGGAACCTTAGGTATGGGGCTCGGATGGCCGAGTGGTTAAGATAGCCGCCACCGATAACAGTCTGCTCACTGTACCGGGCGCGGGTCCGATTCCCGCCTATGCCCTGGGTGTAATTTCTCTCTCTATGAGCAAAAATTCTTTCGGTGACTGTCTTACTTGACGAAGGTGTATAAGCGGGTCTCTGATTAAGCACACAAGACGTAATATACATGTATTAACCCTACCCTACCCTTAGACATCAATGCTAACATGCTAGTCTCTGGCGCTAACACGTAACTGATAGTTTGAAATTAGTATCAATGGTGCTCAAAAGTCAAATTAACTAGACCAGAATTCAACGTTTATTTTTCGCTTCTCGCCTCCTTATGTGAATGATGGACATTTAGAAATGGTTTTGATATCGTGCAGTAAGTAATTATCAAAGCCTGGCTTAGTAATCTTTTCTTAATTTGCAAGCCACCATATACAATTATAAACTTTTAAACACGTTTAAAAATTTGGAGATTTTATAATAAACATTCGATTATTACCGTTACTCATTTAATCTTTGTCGTCAAGACATTTAATTTTGAATTGAAATTCAATTTTCTGGACACTCCATGTTTTCTTTACTGTATAATAATTTAACTATGGAATTTTAATGCATTGATAAGTGTATGGAAGTAGCTGTGCTAAATCAAATTTTAATTGAATTGCCGTGCTTTGTTAAAATTTTCTTTATCAGTTCATTCATTTAGTCTTATTGTAAGGAGCATTAAATAGGCCTATATAGGACATATTTGAACGAAGAAAAACTATTTTTAATAATTACATACGTTTATAACATAGAATAATGTCTCATAAAATAATAAATATGCTTATCTGGTGATTTTTTTTTACGCTACTGCACATTATGTTTTTTTTTTTTTTTGTAATTAGCTCTAACAAATTCATCTGCACAAATAATTAAAAATTTATAATATAATTTTCTTATGTATGCTTGAAATGAAAGTTAAGCTATCTAATTGTAGAACAATAGATAATAATAGATAGTAAAATAATAGTTAAAGATTATCAAGAACCACATAAGCTTAACATTGACCCTCGTATGACAGTTCATGCTATAGATAACAATCAAATAAATTGTGTTAATGCTCCATAAAAAATTATAATGCACTTATATGCATTATGTACGACCAAACATAAAGTATCATAACATCACACATTTAAGCATGCAACACATTATTTTATGATTAATTGAAACGTGTACACATAGAGAAAATAAATACATAGAAAAAAAGACCGTTTCAATAATAATATAGTTAAAAATTGCACTACTTAACTAGTTTTACATATATTATTAACATTTCTCTTGAATATTTGATAAAAGCTTAAAAAACACCAAGGGATTTTACTTTATATCATAATAGTTATTACATCTAAAGTGTTGAACAATTAAATAAATTTCATAAACTTAACTATGTGTATGAAAATAAATTTTCTACAATTTGAAACAAACATTAGAAAAAGAGCTTTGCGATCATTTTACATTGGGTTATCTACAGTTTATAAATCTAACATGTGGAGGGTTTATTTGATTTCAGTTGCAGTATAGATTTAAGACATAATATATATTTGAGAAATAACAAAAAGTTTTAGCATTGAAGACTTTTTTTTGACAATTGATCTATAAACGGCGCCCCTCTATGAAAAACCTGCCCCTATGACTACTTTCTAACATCAACTACTCCATTGAGTTTTAAGTAGCGACGTAAAAGAAGCAAAGAGTCGTTCTATTTGGTCCCCAGAAAAAAAGTGCCGTCAGTGTAGGGCTGGAGATGCATCGAATGCGACATTTTTTATTGATCCAATATAAAATGTTGTGTTATGCCATAGCCTAGCCTCTGTGTTGATATTCGATGTTTTAGTCGAAAATGTTTATCTTGTAGTCTTTCACAGAGAGTTTTACAATTTCAAAAACTTCATTTTCAATATTGGGATGTTTCATCAACTTCGTTACTGGGAACAGCTGTTATACATGGAAGAAGGGGCACGGATGGACAAGTGGTTAGGATTTGCAGGTCAGCAGTCTGCGCCCTGTAACGGGCGAGGGGGTTCGACTCCCGCCTTCGCTCTGGATGTGCTTTCCTTTCTCAGTGACAGTAAAAACTTTTTCTGTGTCTGTCTTACTTGACGAAGGCTTATAAGCGGGTCTCTGATCAAGCACACAAGCCAGAATATATGTGTACCTACCATACCTTACATGTGAGATTCAATTATTTAATAACTATCTCGAGGAACCAAAACTCATTTATTTGATAGAAGACATTCCAGTTATATGCTTCATTACAAATTTATAGGTTACTTTTCATTAATTTTCCACAATTGACATGTCCCCAATGAGCTCATTGGCTACTGTATCACAGCTGTCCCATCGCTTACAACTAACCACGTCTCACTAGGAGATTAGGTAAATATAAATTTCATTACATGTGTGGTGCTTACAAGATGTGTGAAGTAATACAACATTTTATATTTAACCAACAAATTTCCATTCGTGGCGTCTCCAGACATACAAGTCCTGTCTACCCAACACGAGAAAACTAACTTAAATTTGCAGTTTGCTTTATATCATATATTTAATTTTATGTTAAGTTATAGTATTTAAATGCTATAGTATAATGAAGTCATTATAACAATTGATTTATAGTTCAGAAACCTGCAAGTGACGGGTTTGTGGATAGTTGAGCTGCTTTTTTTTTTTTTAATTTCTACATTTGTTTTACATTAATGCATGTGGCGTCAAAATTATTTATAAAATCTTTTAAATATGAACTTAGTATTTTCAATTATGGCTCAATCTTTAAATTGGTATAAATTTATTCTCTAATGGGGCTGCAACATGGGCTGTCAAGCCTTTGCATACTCGGCACATTCCTCAGAAATAAGATCCATTTTTCTGTGGCACCATCTAGGCGATTTTCGCCACCAATTTTGACGCACAGATTACAATGAATCTGAGCCCTCTGTGGATGTTAAAGTATGCCGAGATTTTAATTTTGCGGAGAGAACCCTGGTTTGGCATAAATTTAGATTTGATAAAAACCAAAGTATTCATAAGTTTAAAAAAAAATTAACAATTTGAAAATGTCAAAAATTTTAAACACCAATTAGTAGAAAATTAAAGATTTCTCGTGCTGGGACTTATGTGAAGCTTACTTAAAATAAGTAAAGCTCCCGTGAACGGTGAATAGAGCTACTAGTACAGTAAGAACACATTTAGTGTGACCCGGTGCGCTTTCGAATCGTAGTAGCAATTCTGAAATGCAGTTACTGCTAAAGCAGGTGACAAGCACTTGCGTCATCTTCCACGTGTAGAGTTATTTACAACTTTGGCCGGTTCCACAAATACCTCATTAACAGTTTTTTTTAAAAAAATGACCTTGCATTTAATAGTGATGTTTTAGCAACAACACTTTCAGAAATGAATACTAAAGAATGACGAAATTTTCCTTAATTTTGACGATGCCGTTTACTGGCAAATGCTCCGAGTTTTTCTTTCCTCAAAGTGAGGAAATTTGATTCGTCATTTTTATGATTATTCGAATTTCGTCTATCCTAAAGAAATATTTCGTCATTTTTGAGCATTTGAGTACAGCAATGAGATTCAGTTTCCACAAAATCAAGATACAGAATCGTCAAATCAAGATCGTTAAAGTGAGGATTCGTGTTTACTCAAGTCACATGATAGTTTGACGAAATAATCCTCAAAATTAACGAAATGAGGCTTGAGGATTAATGAATCGTCAAAAATGAAAGTGTTATTTCTGAGAGTGACGGTTTTACGTATAAGTACCCATATTCTACGTTTTTGGTAATGTTGTAGCTACAAGGTTTTTACGTAGTATTGGTGCCCATATTCCAAATTAATTTTTTTGTATCAGCTATTTTGTTTTATTAGGGTTTAAAAGTAGTTGCTTTATGTTAAAATAATTATTGAAATAATTATATTCGTTTAATGCTCGTTTTAATTCGTACTTCAGAAAATTTTTGTCAAAAAAATCCGTTGTCAGTCAAAGTATAAAAAACTGGAATTGAGTGTTTGTGGAATCAGAAAATAGCAGAACAAAAATAGTTAAGGTAAATTACGTCAATGACAATCAATTAAAAAATAGGAAATTGTACTTTTCTATTTAAAGTACTTTATTAATACACGATAAATGTTTAAATAATGAATTTTTAGATTATTATGGTAATAGAAAAGTGTCAATAGATTTTGTACAAATGGCAAAAAAATTACATTTTTAATAGAATTTCACATTAATATTGATACTGTGTTCATGCAGGTTTTGCATGTTAAATTCTTTTTTTTTTCAAATATAATAACGAAACAATCATTATTCATCACTAATAAAGTTTATTATTTATGAAAATAATTTTTTTCTGTAAAGTTTGAATTCATATTTAATTTCAATTCAATTAATTTATTTTAACCTGTTTTTGTTAGTATTATTGGTTCAAGCAATTGAGGACTTAAACTGAACTATTAGCAATCTGTAATATTTTTTTAAATATATATATATGTATTCCTTTTTTGAAAAATGATCTAAACATAGACTGTTAAACAAACTAAAAGGCATTAATCTCCTAAATTATAAATATTTTGAATAATTTTAGTCTAATTTTGTATAATTGGATGGATGTCGTGTATATTAGTGTATTTTTTGTAAGATGTAATAAAAATTCACAATAAAAGTTTGATAGATTAAACAATTTGTACGTGTTACAACGCGGCTATTTGTGTATAGCATGTGGCACTCGCATGTTTGGCATTTATATAAATTTAAATTTTAATAACTAATTTAAAAACGATAAATACGTAAAAAATACGCTGAAAATAAAATATGATGAAAATGAAGCTGATAGCAAATAGGCAAAGCGTTTTTGTTACGTAAACTTTAAAAAGTGTTTTAAAATGTATGTAAGGAAATTTTATAAAAATTGCTTAAGAGTAATTGGGCTTTTTTGTTACTTTAATTGGTGTTTATATAGTTTAAACTTTAGATTTCCTTATGTTAAATAATGCTAAATTGTGATATTTATACAGTATGAAGATAATATTTTGTTACAAAAATATATAATTTTAGAATTTTTAATACTTCATGAATTGTTTTAGTTTGACAAATATTTTTTTGTAATAAAACTGTATAGAATTAAATAGATTCAAATAAATTACTGTATTGCACGTAATAATTGCATGTGCAAATGAAAAAAAAACCAATAAATAATATGCATTTTTTGTTGTGTGCGTTTTTTATGCCGCAATATATTCTAATTATATATTTTTTCGAATATTAACTAAAAAAATTCAATCGCATTTCATTCATAGGTTTTGCTAAAATTTTTTATAAAGATAATGCAAGGATATTTTTCTTCCCCGAAAAATGCCATTTATATACATTCAAAGTAAATTTTTGTAATGTCTTTTAATAGTTAGTCAAATTACTATGTTTCATATTGCGTATTATCTTCTCAAATATTTAAGAAGTTAATATTTGTTTTATACACAGTTGTAAATAAATGTTTAACACACTATATTTAAAAGTAGCATATATAGACAAAAGTGTAATAAACGTTTTATTTATAGTGTTTCTCATGAAAAGTAAACTAAAATGTCAATAACTATATATTTTATGTTCAATAAAGAGAGAAAAAACTATTGCTATGCTTGATTCTTATAAGAAAAAACTTAATCATTTCGAACACAAAAAGTGTGCCGAACTCTTTCCATAGAAATCCAAGCAAAATTAACCGGAAGTAGTTTACCAGCTCATGAGAATCTTTGAACAATAAAATGTTAAACTGGAAAATGTTACTTTGACGTGATTTCCACAATGTACAGATAGTCACAATTTAAAGCTACAACTTCGAAACTTTATAAAAAAGGATCCGCTGATCAGAATGTCTTAAAATTGTAAAGGAATGTGTTATGGAAGCAAGGGGAAAAGTATGTCAGAAGAAAAAAAAATCAAATTTTTCAGACAGGTGGCGCTGGAATATAATAAAAAATAACTGTTCAAGCCTCATATTTGAAATCATAATTGTTCGAGTGCAAAAGCAAATGGAGTTGTAATTTTAATTGTTGACATTCTGTATAAACATGAAATATTTTGTATTACAATATTGAATATGATTTTCTTCAGAAATACTGTAAAATAGAGAAGTAAGTTAATTGTGTTGTGGAAGAAAATATTATGTATTTAAAATTAAGAGAAATCAAAACTGGAAATTTGTAACCATGAAATATTTTTTAAAAACTTATTTAAAATAATTTTGAATTTACAATTATTCAATTGGTTGCAACTATTTATGCAATAGCAAGAAAAATTACATTTTCAACGGAAAATAACTTAATTAAACTTAAAAATGGACTTATATCATTACAGTTTAGATATACGAATTATTTGCGCGAATTGAACTCGTCTGAAAAGGGAAAACAAATCTAAGAAGATTTTTATGTCTTGAAAGATACTTGAAGGTTTGTTTTGAAATGAAACATCACTTATAATTTTATGTAGTGTCAAACCGATTGTTAAGACACCTCAAAATAAGACACAACTCAAAGACAGTATTCTAGTTTTACTCTTGTATCGGAAATGTTTTATTCCGTACCTATGTTTCCTCCGCGTTACTCTCGCGATATCAGGAGGGAACGACCTTCAGTCTCTTCAAGGTCATGAAGCAGGTGGTAGGAGCAAACCTTTGTGCCTTCTAGTATTTTAAAAGAAATTGCCACAGATTATGTGAGGCAATTTAATTGGAACTTGCGAGTTGGTTCGTATCTGCATCTAAATACAATGTTTCCAGGACCTCTGATTTCAAAATTTAAATAAATGAAAAATCTCCTTAATACTTTATTAAGCTTGTACTTCGAAGCTGGAAAAACTTTTAACTGAGGTTTTTAAAATTAATTTTTGAAGTTACCATATGCAACTGCAAAAGGAGCATTATAATACAAGATCTAACGTAAAGAAATAGCTTTTGGAACAGAAACAATCTCTCATCCTCTTTAAACAAGTCGTTAAAAAGCGACTTTGAACCGTCGTTGAAGGTGGCTTAAAATCTTCCTGTTAATCGTATTCGCAAATGGCAGAAGATTACACTGCCTTAGAAAGAATCAAATTGTTACCTACTCAACTGTCATTGTTTGTCTTCACAAAATTATACTCATATTAATAGTTTAAAACTTGAACAATGTTATATAGTACCGAAGTTAGACATTTTACAAAAAGAACAATTTACTTCTGGTCTACTACTGTCTGGTCTTCTTCAGGTTGGTATTTGTAGCTTAAAGAAACATACTTTATCAATGAGTTAATTCTTGTATATCAAGAAAAATAAGATTAAACAAAATATTCTTCTTGTATATCAAGAAAAATAAGATTAACTGAAACTATTTATGCAATTGCAAGAAAAATTAAATGTTCAACGGAAAATAAGTATTTTAAACTTAAAAATGAACTTATTTCATTACACTTATTTTTTTCCACCAGCCCGAATACGTCTATAGTATGGCTAGGTAGGTAAATAGGTAATAGAGGAGGAACAATATAGGAAATAGGTAATTGAGCTCCCTAACAACCGAACTAGGAAAACAATTAACAAAACTTTACAACGTCTAAGTTTCATCACCATTTCAAGTTATTGAAATTTCGATTTCAGAGGTCCTTTTAGCGAAAGGTCCTTTTCAGAGGTATCTATCCAAAGAGTACATAATGGTGAAGGGTCAGTTGCTTGTGCCTTGTTTGGGGGGTTTTCAGCGGTTCTTCACACGTATTCCGACTCTGAGAAGCTCTGTTCCTTGGATAAGCTCCGTTCGTGGTAGTAGTGGTCCGGGTAGTATTCCTCCTCGTCCAGGTCGGCCGAGGAGTGCGGAGTCCGAGACGTGGACACGGCCAGCGACTTCTGGTAGCTGAACAGCTGACGCTCCAGGCTGTAGTTCTCCACCTGGAGGGCTGTGATTTCACGCCTGATAAGGGAAAAGACAGTAGGGTAATGTTATGCTACATATTAGTCCAGCTTGTGTGCTTGCTCAGAGAGCCGCTTATGAGCTTTCGTCAAGTGGGCTTATAAGCTTTCGTCAAGTGGGACAGGCACAGAAAGGATTTCTACAGTCACAAAGAAAAGAGTAACACATAGACCAATAACAATATTTATTGGCGGTCACAAACATCCATGCCTGACCGGGATTCGAACCCGACCCCAGCAGCACCAATGGCCAGTATTCTAACGATTGAGCCACCGGGGCGGTAATAGGGTAATGGGTAATGTAATCGACTCCGGTTGCCTATTTCTAGCCTCCTTTGTTAATAAATTGATGAACATTATTGGAAAATTGTTTTAATTGGCGGCGGATTTAAAAACTTAATCGTCAAATCATATTCATTTGTTTAACCTTTCAAAATCAATAAATAAATAAATCCCTAAATAATATTAATTTGTTTGGGACCTTTGATAAATTATTGAAAGAAACCCAAAAAATCATAAGAATATAAAAATAATTAAATAAATTTTACAATGGGACTCGGTATTGGTAGCATTATTTTAAGCAGTCCATTCATATACAAATCGATAGTTGGCTGTCGCTACTAAATCTAAGATCTTCTCTGAGAGTAGATAAAAAGAGAGTGCTCACTTCATTTGGTGTCCGTGTATTCTGCAAACGTCGTCATACTTGTGATAGAGGGCGCTGAAGAGAAGGACTGTCTCTAACCACTCTATGTGAACCGTTAAATGGGTGTTGTTCTCGAGATAGGCACTGTTCAGTTCCTTCACCTGCAACAAACGCGCAAAACATAAATAAAATAAAATGCGGTTTTGAAGGTCAATAATATTTTATTTAAAAAAAAAACATAAAAAAGTTTTGTTTTTCTATATTTGTTTGAGTAACTTGCTAGGAATTTTATGGATTAGGGGAGAGCAGGGGAATCCCGCCACCTTGGACAATGCCGCCACCCCTTGTATCTCTCCAGCGGTGTGTGTGGGAGGGGGGCTGTGAACTCTGACATGTAGCAGGAGACAAAGTAATTTGTAGTAAAGACGCTAATGGCCGTGCGGTGAGTTGGTGTAAAATAATCTTAAAAATACGATTTTTAGGGATTTTCTTCTAATTTTGGGCCTTCTGAAATTAAGAGATAAGTGACTGTTATCTCTAGATTAGATAAATAAGTTATAAGTTATCATTGAAAATAGTAATTTTTTGGCTATTTTATCACTTTGTTAGTCTGGACACTAGGTTATCTAAATTTCTTTAAACAAGCCGTCTATGCCATTTTGCCTTACTGGGGTAATGCCGCCACATGCAAAAGGATGGCGGCATAACCCGTAAAATGGAAATTTCATATATTAGCTCTACAACATATTAGCTTTCGTTCCAGATGCCACGTATCTGAAAAAGAATAACTGAACTGGCCAAATAGACCAACGAAACTTAAAAAAACCTGCATAGTTAGTTGCAAATGGAAAGTTAATAAAATAGCTGTACCCTGTACAATTTACCATTCCAAAATTAATTAAACCTATTTTAGTTCTATATGTATTTCTTTATTATTTAATTTCCCATTGTTTATAGATTATTTGCTTATTACAAATTACATTAATTGCAACACAATTCTGCATGAAAATACAATTTCCCTTAAGGTGGCGCCATTCCCCTTCTCTCCCCTACTCAAGAGTAACTTTAAATGGCACGGCCAACTTCAATAACAAGGCTAGAGAAGCTTTCCCAATCATGAGCGCAGACGGAATTTTGACGTCACTGTTCCGAGTGCCGAAGATCGAGAAACTAGTTCGGACGCATTCGGAACATTAAAAATGTGGTCAGCCGTAAACGAGTGGTTCCGAACAGGTTTCGAGACAGGTTACCTTCATTTCTGAATAACGTCACTCGGAACTATGACGTCATCATTTCCGTCCCCTATCGTGTTTGGGAGAGCTTTTTTGTGTGTGTGTGTGCACTCTCAGAAATAACAATTTCATTTTTGACGATTCATGAATCCTCAAGCCTCATTTCGTTAATTTTGAGGATTGTTTCGTCAAACTATCACTTGACTTTTAAGTAAACGCGAATCCTCACTTTTACGATCGTGATTTGACGATGCTGTATCTTGATTTTGAGGAAACTGAATCTCATTGTTGTACTCACATGCTCAAAAATGACGAAATATTTCCTTAGATTAGACGACATTCAAATCCTCATAAAAATGACGATTCAAATTTCCTCACTTTGAGGAAACGAAAACTCAGAGCATTTGCCAGTAACGGAATCGTCAAAATTAAGGAAAATTTCGTCGTTTTTGAGCATTCATTTTTTAGAGTGTGTGGCCTTGGCAGTTGAGTAGGCCGTGAGCAGCGTCAAACATTGTCTTCTGTCCCACAAACAAACAACGCTCCCCCACGTCCGAATAGTCCATTTCAGTAACAGTTTTATGCCCTACGATGGCGTCACATTTACATAAAACGTTTTCTTAAACCCCACAAAAAACTACCCGATAGCTAATTCGTCTGAACTAAAACTGTCACTCACACTGTGACGCTACAGCTGCGTCAAACATTGTCTTCTGTCCCACAAACAAACAACGTTCCCCCACGTCCGAATAGTCCATTTCAGTAACAGTTTTATGCCCTACGATGGCGTCACATTTACATAAAACGTTTTCTTAAACCCCACAAAAAACTACCCGATAGCTAATTCGTCTGAACTAAAACTGTCACTCACACTGTGACGCTACAGCTGCGTCAAACATTGTCTTCTGTCCCACAAACAAACAACGCTCCACCACGTCCGAATAGTCCATTTCAGTAACAGTTTTATGCCCTACGATGGCGTCACATTTACATAAAACGTTTTCTTAAACCCCACAAAAAACTACCCGATAGCTAATTCGTCTGAACTAAAACTGTCACTCACACTGTGACGCTACAGCTGCGTCAAACATTGTCTTCTGTCCCACAAACAAACAACGCTCCACCACGTCCGAATAGTCCATTTCAGTAACAGTTTTATGCCCTACGATGGCGTCACTTACATAAAACGTTTTCTTAAACCCCACAAAAAACTACCCGATAGCTAATTCGTCTGAACTAAAACTGTCACTCACACTGTGACGCTACAGCTGCGTCAAACATTGTCTTTTGTCCCACAAACAAACAACGCTCCACCACGTCCGAATAGTCCATTTCAGTAACAGTTTTATGCCCTACGATGGCGTCACTTACATAAAACGTTTTCTTAAACCCCACAAAAAACTACCCGATAGCTAATTCGTCTGAACTAAAACTGTCACTCACACTGTGACGCTACAGCTGCGTCAAACATTGTCTTCTGTCCCACAAACAAACAACGCTCCACCACGTCCGAATAGTCCATTTCAGTAACAGTTTTATGCCCTACGATGGCGTCACATTTACATAAAACGTTTTCTTAAACCCCACAAAAAACTACCCGATAGCTAATTCGTCTGAACTAAAACTGTCACTCACACTGTGACGCTACAGCTGCGTCAAACATTGTCTTCTGTCCCACAAACAAACAACGCTCCACCACGTCCGAATAGTCCATTTCAGTAACAGTTTTATGCCCTACGATGGCGTCACTTACATAAAACGTTTTCTTAAACCCCACAAAAAACTACCCGATAGCTAATTCGTCTGAACTAAAACTGTCACTCACACTGTGACGCTACAGCTGCGTCAAACATTGTCTTCTGTCCCACAAACAAACAACGCTCCACCACGTCCGAATAGTCCATTTCAGTAACAGTTTTATGCCCTACGATGGCGTCACTTACATAAAACGTTTTCTTAAACCCCACAAAAAACTACCCGATAGCTAATTCGTCTGAACTAAAACTGTCACTCACACTGTGACGCTACAGCTGCGTCAAACATTGTCTTCTGTCCCACAAACAAACAACGCTCCACCACGTCCGAATAGTCCATTTCAGTAACAGTTTTATGCCCTACGATGGCGTCACATTTACATAAAACGTTTTCTTAAACCCCACAAAAAACTACCCGATAGCTAATTCGTCTGAACTAAAACTGTCACTCACACTGTGACGCTACAGCTGCGTCAAACATTGTCTTCTGTCCCACAAACAAACAACGCTCCACCACGTCCGAATAGTCCATTTCAGTAACAGTTTTATGCCCTACGATGGCGTCACTTACATAAAACGTTGTCTTAAACACCACAAACAAAGTACCCAGCCGCTACTCGTCTAAACTATAACGGACACTCATTTAGTAACAATTTTATTAAAGGAATGTGTTGAATTCCGAGATCCTTACTAACTATGCAGCTCCCCCTATCTTAGTAATTTACTCATATCCGTTGCAAATTAACTCTGCCCGGAAACGGAAACGCCTGCTAGAATGTTATCAATATATAACAAGAGTAAACGATCGAATTGAAGTCGACGAAGTAGTTAATTTTGTGTTAAAAGCAATTCCGATTTAAACGTAGAAATTTTAGCTTGCATTTAAACAATATGTTAGCGAATGGAATTTGTAATGAGAATAGATTGTTCCACGAGTGATTATTAAATTCTGAATAATGATGTAAGTAAATATGGATAGAATATTATAATTAGTCATTATGTTGGTATCGCGTTAAATGCCAGTTACATAACAAGTAGCTTTGGGAAATTAACTAAATTAACTATAATTTGACGTTCCACGAAGGAATTTGACATTTCAATATATACATTCTATATATACAATTTACAGCCAGCCATCATAAAGTATATTTTATTCAATGTGCTATATAGGTAAGAACTATATATTGATTTGAAGTAAGATGAAATTCCAGAATTGCGATCATCACCATAAATCGAAACAAAGTTGCAATGTCTTCACAAGAGGAGACACCACGATACTTTCTTGTACTGCATTAAACCCTTAAATTTCATTTTTTAAAAAATATTTTGACTTAAGAGCATCCTCGGTAATTGTAAAGAATTATAGGTAACAATATCACTATAGCAAATTAAAAACATTATATAGATATCCTGACCAAAAAACATTAGGATAAGAGATAAAAAATTAAAAAAAAAATCTAAAGACCCCTTTTTTGGAATCCTGTGTTTAAATATTAGTCAATATAAATAAAGTTACAATTTTAAATACAGGAATAAAAAGTAAGTTCAATAAAAAGTATCTTGTTTTAAATTTCAATGTGTAGCACAGAACTTATACAAATAAAAAAAATCTTATCAAGTTTTCTTTCTATAAAGTATCTTTTACACTACAAAAAACACAAAAGGTATTCCTTTTATTCCAAAACAATCCTGTCATGAATTCAATTTACTCTTCTGCCAATCTAATGCTGGAAAAAACTTTCTGAGTAACTTCAAATCGATGCTCCAATATCCCCCTTTACAGGCATTTCCCTGTACCAGTTATACGAAGCAATATTTTCTCTGCCACACATATCCAATCCTTACAAAATGAGTACGGATTTAAAAGAAAAGCAAACAATGTTATTTCGCCCTTGTTTTTTGCCAGGTTTAGTTAACAACATTGTTCTTTAACACGTCGGATGCTGAGGACGCGCGAGCGCGTCTCGTGGTTCTGATTCATCGATAACAGCACATTCTGATAAAATTCGTAGTACTATTTCTCCAACCGTTCTAAAGAGTTCAAGTTCGTTTGATTACTTGATAAACACGGGGGTCTAGTGGTTACACAAACTAGTAATCCCCAGATGTTACTGATGAATTTCCATACATAAATTTTTAAAGCTCATGCAGCTTTTGTGTTATTTCGAAGTTTATCTTTTTCCTATTGATGACAAATATAATAATACAGTCATAATTCTGTAGGGATGTTAACACGTTGACTGCCAGTCACTTTGAGTTAGATTTATAGTTAATGCCCTCACGTGGAATTAGATTATACCCAGATGCCAACATAATTATTGTAAGAAATACGATCCAAAAATAGTTATAAAAATAAATATGTGATTAAGTATTATTTAAGCTTTTCATTGAAGAACTTTATAATTACGTGCCAGCGCGTGATTGGCCCTGAAAGGTCAAATTTTTCATTGAAACGAGTCTGGTTATTGGCTTTCAATTCAATAATTAGTAACAGATGATTATCTGGTTGGAGAAGTCCAGGAACATTTCCTCGTATTTTTTTTTTTTTTGACTAGCTGCCGTGTAGCTTCAGTTAGCGACTTAATTCAACCTAACCTTGTAATTTTACGATCTCAAACTAAGATTTTTCCTTTTCGAAAATGAAGAAGAGTTAGTTTATTTCCATCGTAACGAACTGGTTTTAAAAACAGTATGTTCTTCTACTTCACATCAGCCTCTATCGATGAACATTTTCCATCTTTATCGCCGCAGCCAAAGTGTTAACTTGTCTAACAGACTCATCAGATAGGTAGCATATTCCTGTATTTTTACAGTATGGTACGGTTATGGTAGGTACAAATATATTCCAGCTTGTGTGCTTGTTCAGAGAACCGCTTATAAGCTTTCGTCAAGTGGGACAGACACAGAAGGAGTTTTTACGAGCACAAGAGACACAAAGTAAGGACAACACAAGCACATAGACAAATAACATTTATTGACGGTCACAAACATCCATGCCCGACCGGAATTTGAACCCGACCCCAGCAGCTCCAAAGGCTATCATCCTAACGATTGCGCAACCGGGGCGGCTTTTTTTACAGTAGTTTATTGGGTTTTTGAAGATATCAATGTTTGTTTATGTATCAATATTTCAGTAGTAGTTTTAATTAAAAAATGCTTATTTTTAATCCCAATATTGGAATTTTTTGTGTCTAAAGTGGATTTTTTAAAAAAATTGCCTTAGTTATTTTGCATTAAAAATTAAAGTAAAATTTTGGAATACGGACTAAATTTTCTCAGTGTTACAAAAAATACAATAACATTTCTATGAAGGCTAAGCTTTGTATAGCATTGCAAAATATGATGATTTTGGTGCTATGTTACGTACAATGAAGTTAATAGACAATAATTGATATTTTTTGTTTGAAGGGAAATATTTGAACTTTATAGTAAAATTTGATTTTGTACTGCAGCCTGCAACTGCGCAAATAGCCATTCCCCAAGTTTCCATTGGTTTGTTTTCAAATTTTTATCTGGAATTACTTTTGTTTTCGTCTTTGAAAATGAATTTTCTAAGAATGTTTTACTTATTAAATATCAACTTTCACTGTGCTGTTGATTGTCCAAAAACATTTGTTAAAGAAAGATGGCATAGAATGAAAATTTTCTTTTCATCTAGATAGGTGTAATCAGTCTAGAGGTGAAACCTAAGTAACCAATGAAATTGCAGTACACGGAAAAATGAAAAAAAAGAGCGTTACATCATCTGAAAAAATTTCCATAGCCGATTCTTAAATATTCAAATTATGCGTTTTGGCTCCATTCATGTTATTAGATACTGGCGTATTGTAATGAATTTAAGAATTTTTTGCCAGTTTCACGTTTTACTTGCAAGGTATTTTTATTTTGTTTAACCTACATGTTCAACTTCCCTAGCAAAAAAGAACAGAGACAGAGAACACTACCCTTTCGAAACAACCTGCGTGTCATCTCCTTTGAAATGGGGCTGGATTGCTAGCTCAGGGAAATGCTACTTCAGGAAGACATAAACTGTAACCGTATCTCCCTAAGAACTGATATTATGCGTTGACTTAGGGAAATGTTTTCCTCGAAACTTCGGGTGATAAGCTTTTGTCGAGATGTCGCATTTCAACAGTTTCAGGTGTCAGCTGAATATGTCGATCGAGGAAATTGTTTTTCTTTATTCACTAGTGCTGAGTATAAGTTATTAAAAGGTATGATAGACTTAGAAATATAAAGAATTGTAGAATAATTTTTTCATAATTTATGAATAAATGATAACATACTGCAGTTATTGCTGAATAAAGCAACCTTTCTAAAAATTTTTTTAAAAAAAAACTGCATCATAAACATTCTTTATTCACTATATTTTCACCTAAGTATATTTAGCTAAGTATATAAGTAAAAGTTATGATGGACTTAGAAATAAAAAATAGCAGATTAACCTTTTCAAAAATTAAGAATAAAATAATATTTTTTATTTATTGTTGAATAAAGCTATCTTTATTATATTATTTAAAAAAATACACAAGTACACGAACACACGGACAATTTTTGCTTAAAGTTAAAATGAATAAATAAAAAAGAAATAATAAAGTTTATTTTTGTAGATTTTTTTTTAACCCTTTCAGTCCCAAAAATTTCCTACACTACAGAAACATCTGATATTCACAAAATAAGCTTATTTTAGGTCAAATATACGAATTCCATAAGGGAAAAAAATCCATTTAAATTTTTTATATGGTTTTTGAAGCAATGCAAAAATTCTTTAACTGTGGAAAACAACAAAATAAAAAAATATATATTACCTAAAAAACACTTCGAGTTATATATTTTAAGGTGTCTGACCATATTATTAAAAAATATTTAATAATTATTTAAACCGAAATAGTTTAAATTGTGTTTTAAATATGTGGAACTGAAGTGAACTTATAAAAAATCAGGAGAAACGCTTGTTGACTATTTTCTAAATAAAAAAATAGTAGTTCTAACTTCTATTGAGATTAAAGTAAAATTTTGTCTGATAGAACGAAGTGTGAAGAATCGAATGATGTGTGTTTGGATGTCATAGCGGGACATAAACATTTTGAAAAAAATATTGAAAGTGATGATGCCAAATGGCATCACTGGGACTGAAAGGGTTAAATATATATTTATTACATTTCAGGCGTCTCAGTGGCTGAGGAGATGTCCATCTTATTATCCCAATTGCGCGTTCGAGCCCCGGCCTTGTAGTCAGATTTTCTGGATCGGATATCGTGAAACGCATCGCTTATGAATATGTATCATGTAAAAGACAACCGAACATGTATAAGTTCGCATTTGGCTTGGGTTTTCTCGGCATACTTTAACATCCACAGAGAGCTGAAATTCTTTGTAATCTGAGAGTCAAAATTGGTAGCGAGAGTCACCTAAATGGAGCCGCAGAAAAATGGCTCTCAGTTCTGAAGAAAATGCCAAGTCTGCAAAGGCATAGACACAAATAAAAGCAGCCCCATTGAAAAACAATCCATTTTAATGATAAATTTCAATACCTCCTTATTCTTGTACTAAAATTTAACAGCAAAAATAAAAATTTCACCAAAGACTTTGATGAAAATTAGAAAGCAATTATAGGCTCGATTAGCACAATTTCCCAGAAACTAATTCCTAATACTCCATTGCATTTCCTTTGATACAAAGAATTAAACAGACCAAAATAGACCGAGTAGGCGCATCACAAAAGAGAAAAATAATTCCCACTACCACCCCAATTAAAAGCAACAACCAAGACGTTACAAACTGTTTATTTCTATACTTTATCAGAAAAGAAAGGCCAATGTTGCTAATTATAGAATTGGAGATAGGCCTCTTTTTACACTAAGGTAATATTTCTTTAGAAAATTTAAGTTTCTCTGATGTAGCGACTTTTCATTCGGTCTGTTTGCGGTCGGATAGAAAAAGAACTAAACAACCAATTCTTTCAAAGAATTGTGGATTTTCCTTGACAATGGCGGAACAATGTGCCTCTTGTGTTTTGGCGAGCGAGTTAAAAATAAATGTTTTTCTAATGGAAGGGTTTATGTATTGTAGCAAAGTAAACGCAAATTAAGGACATTTTATTGAAAAATGTGCAAATTGTCATAGGTAATGAGTTTTTAATTGTTTACAAAGGGAAAAGCCCTTAGTGTGTACTCTTTTTTTTTTTAACTCGTTCACCAAAACACAAGAAGCACATTGTTTTCTCCATTGTTATTTAACTTTTATTAAAAATTTATTTTATTTGTATTTATTTTTAAAAATGTGTCCTGCATATTTTCTCTTCACAAGTATGTAATTTCAACAATATCCCCAGAGTGTTTTACATTGCACTTGTTGTTTTGTTTTGTTAATAAATAATAAATTGAATAATATTTTTTATTAGAAATATAACTAATTACAATGCTTTGAGTTTACTTATTCCACCAAAACACAAGAAGCAAATGGTTTCCTCCATTGTTAATTAACTTTTTTTTAAATCTATTTTATTTATATTTATTTTTAAAAATGAGTCTTGCATATTTCCTCTTTACTCGTATGTGATTTCAACAATATCTCCAGAGTGTTTAACATTGTTAACACTCGTTTTTTTGTTAATGAAGAATAAATCGAAAAATATTTTTATTAGAAATATACTTATTCTAATATTTTTGAATTTACTTACCCCACACCTATTTTCACCTTAGACACCACACTTATTTCTTAGTCTGTTTGTAATTTAAATCACAACTGTTATGAGTTAGTTTCATTATAATAACTTGTGATATGATATGCGCGTTGCAGGATTATAACTTAACTACTCCTAACCACCACTAATGTGACCTCCTCCACTAACCTAATATTTCCCTTTTCCTCTTTTAATAGAATGGTCCAAGTATAAATTGCTTGAAATTATTCACCCTAATATCCCATGCTTTCCAGAAAACTTGAGATTTAAACTTTATTCAAAGTACATGAATCGTTTCTTTTAAAAAAGAGAACCTCTATACCGGTCATTCACGTACATAATTACTCTATAAGTAGTCACAGTCAATAAACAATTTAAAGTGTAAAAAATTTGTAAAAAAATCGGAAATTGACATAGAAAATGAGTATTTAATTGTTTACAAGGGAAAAAAAGCATTAAAATTGAAAAAAAAAGATAGTATCATCTTTTTAAGGCTAATTTTAAAATAATTACTAAGTTATAAATATGTTTGGGTGTTATATTGAATCGTTTATAATGCTCACCATAAAAAATTAAAGAATATTTTATGAAAAATATTCACTAAATAAATTTAAAACAACTTTGAAATAGAGTTTAAGCATACTTTTAAGTAGTTTTCTCTATTCTGTAAAATTTACTTTTTTTAAATCCAACTTTTCTAATCTAATCTGTTAAATCTAAGAAATCTAATAAGTTGTTTCATAAGAATCTTTAACATTCGACTTCGTTAAGCAACAATATACTTATTTTTACTTATTGCGAAACAAAATTGTGATAAATCCTTTTCAATCACAATTTGATACATTACTTTAATGTTGATTATCCAACATACTTTTCAGGCATTTCAAGACCAGTAGAATTTGTAATAAATTTTGTATCAAAAACCTTCCTCCAACACAAATAATGTAACTTTAACGCCATTTATAATAATGCCTCCCATTGTGAGTTATGTCGACTCCAGTGTAGATCGAGAGAAATGAACAAATCCACTGGGAATGGTAACCTCATTAATCTTTCTCAAAAGGCTCTTTTCACGCCTCCCTCGTAAGAGGATTGTTAGAAAATTGAAGATGTCTAAGCTACGGCAGACTCAACTAATAAGGCCAGAAAAGCTTTCTGTGACGTCCCACTATCCGCCCGTTTTGGGTTTTCTGCTGTTTCGAAAGAGAGAAACGAAATCTTTTCAGAACCTTTAGGGGAGAGTGTTGTACCTTGGAAAATTTTTTACATTTTAATTTTTTCTTCGATAATTATAGTGAACCAGTAGATTATTCAGAACATGTAGGGGAGAGTGTTGTACCTTGGAACAATTTTTGCATTTTAATTTTTCCTCGATAATTATGGTCAAAATAAAAATTTGAAGGCAGAATTTCAACACACCAATATATTCCTCGATAATATATTTTTTTAAAATTCTGGCAGTTATTAAAAAATTATTATGTTAATTTAATTAATTAATTTATTTAATTATTATTTATTTATTTAATTTAGTTATTTTTGTTTATTATTATTTTAATTTTATAATTATTATTAGTTATAAAATTATTATTATGATATTTAAAAATTGCCACTCATTTAAAGTAGAGAGGATAAACTGTCCCAAGGTACAATATGATGTTGATATTAAAAAATTGCCACTCATTTAAAGTAGTGAGGATAAACTGTCCCAAGGTACAATATGATGTTGTACCCTGGGACATACTTTATAATTCAGTCAATAGTCATACACTTGAACTAATTTGTGTCAGGAAACAAACTATATGTGCTCTTTAGAACATTTCATCACATGGAAGGAAAAAGATTTATCAGATGTTGCCAGAATTATATTTTCAAACTTCAATCATTATAAAATATATCCAAAACAAAGCTTAGTTGTATTTTACATGTTTTGTGGAATTGCTCTTAAAATAAATAATAAAGATATTTTTATTTATCCAAATTATTAAGAATCATGAATATGTTGTCCTCCCAAGGTACAATACGCTTTACTGTCCCAAGGTACAATACACTACATGGTTTAAATAAAAACAAGATAGTGGCCAATCTAAATGCATTATCATTATTTTCTCATATTTTTTTTAAATCTTCTCTTTTATGATGAAAATAAAATGCAGTTGACTTTTTGTAAAAGTACAAAGGTAAAAAATTATATTAGAATGAGAAAAATATTTACTTTTGGGTAATGGAATATTATTTTTTGTCACCAATTCATCAATTCAATGCTAGTGTTGAATTTTATTATGATGATGTCTGTTGGTTAAGGCTACTATTAGAAATAAACAATGTATGAATATTACCAATAGATTCTTAGAAATTGTCAGTGTCTCAAGGTACAGCTGGGGGAAAAAAAACGAATCACCCCTCGTTTCTCGGCTGCTATTGATCAAGGAATTTTGTGTAAGGTGTCAATTTTCGGCAAATAGCGTGAGGAATTGGGAACTGGCAACAAAAATTGTAATAGGGGTCGTCTAAATATTAAAATGAGTACCAACTTTGAAAATTCCAATGGCAACACCCAATTTTTTGTACACAAAAATGTTCAGCACCTTCAAAATACCCCACGTATAAAAAATATTGATTTGTTTTGCATTATTTGCTGAGATATTAAAGCCTTAGTTTTGAACTCGTTTAGGGGCAAATTTCCTAAGTGAAAAAAGGTAATATTTTGGTTGTGTCTTTTCAAAACGACAAGATAAAAAAAGGGTTAGCATAATCTCGCCAACGGATGCTAGAATTTAACTTTTTTCAGTAACATTGGGATTTTTCGATTTTTTTTTTTTAAATTTTGGATTTTAAAATTCAGAAATAAAATAAAGGCTAGAAGATGAAAAGTTTTAATTTTAAATTAAGTCGCACATACGGTTATTTATAACGAACATATTTTCAAATGCTATTAGTTACAATCAGATTGAAACACATGATTATTACACTTATGTTTAAACTTTTTATGCAAATTTTTGTTTCATTCACATTGTTGCAAAAAGTTTGTTTAAAACTCGTCGCACTCTATCGGTAATATCGGCTCAGTGGCTCAGTGGTAGCGCTTATTTCGCATTGCCACGCCACAGGTCCGGGGATCGAATCCCGGATTGGGCGAGGTTGACCCATCCTTTCATCCCTTAAGTGGGTCGATAAATTGGGGACCAAGCATGCTTGGGGAACTAAACGCTGGGGGTTCCACGTGAGATTTTCCACATTACCGGGACACATGCCTTGCACCCCAGAGCCCTTGTATCACGAAAGCTAAAATGGGCACGGCAGGCCCTGGCCCACTAATGGGCTGCGCGCCGAGGAGTTTAGTTTTTTATCGGTAAACCACGTATTGCAAATTGAGCGTTACGTCCTTAACACGATATTTAAAGAAAGCAAAATAAAATTTCTCAGAATGATTTGGTAATGATTTTTAACCAACGCAGTAGGCACTAATCATTTTAAATAATTAATGTGGTAACAATCAAATGTATTTAAAACCAAATTCCCATAATATTCTAGGGTACTTAATTTTTAATATTAAACACACTTTTTGAAAGTGTATTGGAAATAACATACATTAAAAAATATAGTAACCGATATAATTTAATGTTAATTATAAAAAATACATTGTATGCACTTGAAATAAGAAAAGATTTTTAGACATTTGACATAAATCGATAATTTGAATAAACATTTACCAACAAACGCTTTTTAATTACCAAACGATAATGCAATTTAGGATCAAATTTTCCGAGTAATTTTTTACTCGGTCCCTAAAATTCGTCTTTTTCAGTTTTTTTACAATAACTCGGCAAATAATTGCTATTGAATTAAAAAATTCGGGAATTTGTTTCTACTTGATCTACTTTATCGATTTATGTAAAAAAAATTTGGGGTTGCTATTCATGTTTTATTTTTTCTTATTTAAATTTAAATAAAAAAATATTAAAAATGAAAAATTAATGAAAAAACATGTGTGATTTATGAAAATGATGTATGATTTGATGAAAAAACATGTGTGAAAATTAAGAAGTATATAATGAAAAAAAATCTTTGTTAAATTCATTTTATTTGTAGCGGTATGAATAAAAGTTTGTGAAACTTTTTTTACATTATGGGCGTTCAACTTTGAATACTTATATCTCAGCAAATAATGCAGAATAAATAATTCTTTTTTTATACATGGGGTATTTTGAAGGTGCTGAACATTTTTATGTAAAAATAATGGGTGTTGCCATTGGAATTTTCAAAGTTGGTACACCTTTTAATATGTAGACGACCCCTATTACAATTTTTGTTGTCGGTTCTCAATTCCTCAAGATATTTCCTGAAAATTGACACCTTGCACAAAATTCCTTGATCAATACCAGCCGATCAATACCAGTCGGTTTTTTTCCCCAGCTGTACAAGCGTCCCAAGGTACAACACTCTCCCCTAATGTATAGTAAGGCGTGAGCGAATAGGTTACGTTTTTTTTTAAAGCAGGCAATCCGAATCGGTCAAATAGCGAGAACATAGGGAAGAGATTTTGATGCCTTAAGCTTGGGTAGGTCATGTCTATACCTTGTCAATCTAGAATGGGAACCTCAAAAGCATTTTCCTCCCCCATCCTTGCATGTGGTTTTCTTCGAAACGGCGTGAGCATGTTTTTTCCTCACCTTACTTGGGTTTGAACCGTTCGGATTGTTTACCTCACAACAGAACCTCAAACGCGTTAGGTTTAGAAAATCGATGCTCCCTTCGTTTCCTAGAAAATCAGGCGAATTGATGGAAGCATAAAGTCTTTTCGAGGCTCGCACAGTAAATAGACAGACTGTAATAGTCTAAACCCGTAGTAACGATTTTACCCGCTTCACACGAATAGCCTTTTATACGGAGAAAACCCGTTTAAATAAGTTCAGCTGTTATACCACAAATACGGTTAAGTACTTTTTTTTACATACAACAGACAGACAGACTCTTTATTTTATTATTATAGATGAGTGTTATGAATAATTTAAATTAAGTGTTAATGAATTTGAAATATAGATGCATTTCTGCTATACATTGCTACTGCAGCGGCTATTAACATCGCCATTTACTTCTTATTCCAATATCGACACTTCACCAATCTAACGAACGTCACCTTAAGTACCATTTATAATACCGTCTCCTGTTATGAATTACGTCCATTTCATAGTAAATGAATCAGTCAATAGGGAATGGTAACCATATTAATCTTTCTCAAGTCTCTTGTCACATGTAAGAGGATTGCCAGGAACTTGGTTTAAGAATATTATCGATTCCAGGAATACGTCTCGCAACTTTATTGACGCCTAGGGCAATTTTTGTTATTGGGAAAACTGGAAAATTAGATTTTCAAGATAAGGTAAATGATATTCGGATGTCAGGAAGCGCAATATTAGTATCGGGTTCTGGTTGTTTCCTTGGATTCTGTTAGAGGAATTTTTAAATAATGTTATTACCGAAAATTGGTTCCAAAATCAATTATGAAAGTAACATATTCTCTAGTTTGGTGCCGATAGTTAATGAAGGTAAGGTATTTCGTTTTCGCTGGTGAAACGTTCTTATTTTTTTTAAAAGGCCATTTACTGACAAGAAGTATTTGTTTTAACTTTATTTTTCATTCTTAACTCCTTTAACCCCTTTATTCTCAACTAAATTTTGTTAAGTTATTAAATTGTATATACTAACAAACTGACATAATTCCCAGGGATAAGGTTTGAAAACCTAGTTGTTCAACACTATTATTTACTTTTGTGAATATAACAATCGTCATCTCTCGAGATCGTAACTTGTGTTATAACACCACAAATTTGTGCTACACTGTTAAAAAATTTGGCTCAAGATTGCACCGGAATCCTGGAACTTTCTAGCTGCCACCATTCTATTTGGAACGTTGTTTCACCACTTTTACTGTGTAAATCAAAGTTATGCTTTTACCGCACAAAATTGGTAAATTCACGCTCCAATTAATGGTGCCAATTCAAAATTTCCAGGTTTCCGGTGCAATCTTGAGTCAAAATTCTTAACAGTTTAGTACATCATCAACATATAATTCTTATATTAAAACAACACACCATTGACTTAAAATTTTGGTGTTACACTTGCACTCTAAGAATAAAAGTGTATAAAAACTCCTGAAATATCACTTAAATAGAGGAGGTTCATTTAAAAAAAAATTCCATTGCTAAATTAGGTATCAAGTAATATAGGTATAGGTTTTTGATTGGTTCTAGTATTCAATTTTGATAAAGAAAAAAAAATCGCGTAAAACTATTTTTTTAAGAGAAAGTGTTTTATTGGTTTAACTGCTAGTGAATAGAAGCGTAATTTAGAAAATTGAAAGAAAAATAATTCATATTCAAATTATAAGTCAATGGTGATTTTGTAGGAGGAGGAAGAAGGGGTAATAACTTAAATCCTAAGAAAATACGAATGGTACACATAATATTTGTAACCAAAATAAACTTAAAATTCATTTTGTATTTGAAAAGTTAAGATTAATAAAAATAAACGTAATACTTTTACCAAAACTTCCTTTTCACATGTTCTTAAAAAACAACAAAGATGAATATGATAAATAATTAAGTTGATTATTTTTTTTAAAACAATAATATAAAAAACCTGGAGAAAGATCAAAAGAAAAGACTATTAAAGAATAAGCATTAATTTTCTTTTTCAGTTCCATTCATGTTTTCTCTAAGCAGAAAATAAATACATGGTTTTCGTAAGCAAACATAGCATTAAACTCGAATGTGATCTGACTTAAGAATAAATTACCCACAATTTCTATAAGATGTTTCAGTATTTAAACTAAGACCGCAGCTTCCTACTTTACGAAATAAAACGTCACTCGTCCCAAGAGGTATTTAAACTGCCCTTGAAACTGCTCTACGAAATTCCTGAGCAAATAGAGACTGGTATGCAAATTTTGACGTGGAATTAAAATCTTTTATGTTCCACTGTGTAGTTTAGACAATGACATTTAAATTTAAGCATGGAGGGCTTTGCAAATAAACGAATGGAAACTATTATAGGGTAATAAAATAGATTAAGGGTAAGGCAGCATTGAATTTTTCATTGTTAAAAAGCTTTGTTGTTTTAGAGGGCTTAATAATTAAGCTAACTATTATGCATTTTGAGTTTATGAGAGCTTTTGAATTTGATTGGTTTCATAATTAGTTCATTAATAATAGTAAGTATGCTACGGTTATGATTTACGAAGTGTTTAGCTTTAGGAAATTATAAGGAGTTTTTTTTTGTATGTTTTGGAAGTGTCGATGAACATATTTGATTAATGAATTAAGTTTTGCATGTACTTTTGTATTTGAATTTCAAATCCAGAGTTGCAAACTGTCGAAATTATATTTCTTGACTGCTATTTTGTAATCGGATTTTACAATGATAAAAAAGCGTAACTTTTGTAAAATTGAAATTTACAATTTTTTTTAATAATTATATAAAAAAACTAGTTAACAGATACGTTTATGAAATCTTTTAAAGTTCTAAGTAAAGTTACCGACTTTTAACGTTTTACCTAACAATCTCAGAATTTTTAAGATTTTGTGTTAAAAGTTATATCTATTAATGTATAAAATCATTAATGGTTTAAACAGAGGCATACTGAGAAATCTTCTAAACAATTCTAATTGGTATACATATATATTTTCAGGCTTGTGTGCTTGTTCAGAGAGCCGCTTATAAACCTTCGTCAAAACATTTCTAACATTGGAAGTTATAATTTTCTACTTGTATACAGTATAAAAGGGAAAGAAAATCAACAAAGGTGACGAATATGTTTTGTCACTTACCTAATGTACTTTTGACATTAAAAAATTGCTTACATAGTGGATTAAAATATAGCTCTATATCTATAGCAAAAAATTAATAGCCATGCTCTCTAAAAATCCTATTATTAGACTTAAGAAAAAAAAGTGGTAGAAAGTATACCGGCTCTTGACAGCCTTATTTTAAGTCCGTAAGGCAGATTTCTATGCAGAAGAGCTGTTTAGTATAACAAGAATTGAATTTATCTAATCAGTATATGTTTGCCTTCTTAATAACCCATTTATTCTCCCTTACAGTCAAATGTATATTTAGATCAGGAAAAGATTCGAAAGCATTGGAATAATCTGACTGCTATATTTAGGTTAAGGTATAGATTTAGAGGCAAGGTATGAAGCATTATATAATAGCCAAAACGCTGCAAGCTATCATTCATAATGACTTCACAGTATACGCATTATTTCTGATTAGTAGAAACATCTTCGGAATTAAAGTAAGTAAAACAATATTTTTGATGAAATCTTATTAGCTAATAAATTGGAGTCAATGAAGTAGAATAAATGCAGGAAATGCGTGTCATTCACCATAAGCTAATAATAGCACCGAATTCTAATTTACGTTATAAGCATATGGATCTTCATGATAACTCATGTTCAATTCTGTCTAGATATTAATTAAAAGTGAGTGAAGTATTCAGAATGGCACCCAAGGCAAACATTAGCAAAGGTAAGGTGATATGACGAAAATTGAATGAACAAGTGATGCAGAATAATCATCGCTATACAATACTACGCATTTTGGGACGTTTATGAAGGATCAAACTAATTCATGCATTTGTTTGACTGTTATGTTTGCTTACATGACATGATTCGTGTAATAATTTGTTTCGAGAATGAATTGATTAAGAAATAATTTTAAGGGATATTTTATAATTAAAAGCCCGAGGACTGGTTAGCCCAGTCGGTTAAGCACTCGATTAGCATGCGGAAGGTCCCAGGTTCGGGTCCAGGCATCGCCAAACTACCTGCCGACCTATAAACGTCCCGTGCAGCCAAATGTCCGACGAATAATACTCCGTGTAAGGGAGTGCACGTTAAATATCCTTCAAAGTCCTAACGCTGCGTACGATGTCGCCCTTAACGATTGCGTTGGGTGCCTATTCAGGTGTTGGCTCGTCACCTGACTGTGGTTCTAAAATACGACGCCCGTCGCCAATAGACAGTAATTCAAAAAAAAAAATTAAAAGCCACAATAAAATCCGACACCTCACTGTTCTTGGAAATTGGTATTTTCCTGCTTAACCCTTACGCTTTTAAAAGGCGACCAGGCGCCCGTACAAGCAGACGCCGGAATCATGTAGAATTGGAAGGATAACTATCAGAAGGATAACTATTTTTTACAGATCTTGTCCCAATCATGACATTAAAATTGTTTTGGGAGATATGAATGCTAAATTGGGCAAAGAAGACGAGTTTAGACCAACAATTGGAAAACACAGCTTACATGACAGTACCAATGACAATGGACAGCGGCTAGTATTTTTTGCTGCCGAACACAGCATGATCATATCAAGTACTGAGTTCAGCCACAAGAGAATACATAAGATGACCTGGCACTCACCCGACGGAGAAACTTTTAATCAAATTGATCATGTACTCATCGATTCTAGGCATGCTTCGGATATCCAGGACGTTAGAACCTACCGAGGCGCAAACTGTGACTCCGATCACTTTTTGGTCATCACTAAATTAATTGCAAAAATTTCAAACGCCCGAAAGATACAAGGAGAGAAACAAAAAAGGTTTGATTGTGAAAAATTGAAAAATGAAACAAATAAGCAACTATTCCAGTCCACACTGAAGGAAGAACTAACATCCAAAAACATTTCCGAACTGGAAAGTGTGGAAAATAAGTGGAGTTTGCTCAAGGACTCGATCATCCACTCAGCTGACAGCTCACTGGGAAATATAGAAAAAGAAAAACCAAAAGATTGGTTTGATGATGAATGCGCTCTTGCTACACAGGCAAAAAGAGCTGCCTATAAAAGTATGATCCAAAGGCGACATTCAAGAAGCTCTGTTGAAGAATATAAGATCTCTAGAAAACAGGAGAAGAAGATCCATCGGCTGAAAAAAAGACTCTTTCACGACGATCTATTTAAAGATGTTGAACATCTTAGAGGATCCAACGAAAGCCGTGCTTTCTACCGTGAAATTAACCTTGGCCGCAAAGAGTTTAAGCCCAGAAGTACTGCCTGTAGAGACAAAGACAACACCATTCTAAATGATAAAAAAGAGGTACTTCTTAGATGGAATGAACATTTTGATAATTTGTTGAATGACCAAGCACAGGATGGAACTCTAACCAACTTGAATACTTCTGCAGAAGATGAACATTTTCCATCGCCGTCTTTAGCAGAAGTTATAGAAGGAATCAAAAAGCTCAAAAACTGTAAAGCTCCAGGCCCTGATTCAATTCCTTCAGAACTTATTAAAAGTGCAGCAAGTCAAAACATTGAGGCAATCCATCACCTCATAGAATCAGTCTGGGACCAAGAAGTTTTACCTGAAGATTGGAAACTGAGCCTCATTTGCCCTATCCATAAAAAGGGAGACATTTTGGAATGTGCCAACTACAGAGGAATCAGCCTCCTTTGCGTTTTTTATAAGTTGTTTTCCAATATACTCTTTAGTAGGCTTGTAACCTACACAGAAAACATAGTGGGAGACTATCAATGTGGTTTTCGCAGAGGAAGATCTACAACGGAACAGATCTTTAACATTAGACAAATTTTGGAAAAAACTACTGAATATGGCATTGCAACATACCATCTCTTTGTTGACTTCAAGACTGCCTATGACTCAGTAAACAGAAAACTTTTAATTGAAGCTATGAGAGAGTTTCGAATACCCCAAAAGCTTATAAACCTAGTAGCTATTACTCTTACTGAAACAAAGCTTAGGGTTAAAATTCAGAACAATCTCTCCGAGCCTATTGTTGTTTCTAACGGACTCAGACAAGGTGATGCACTGGCCTGCTTACTTTTCAATCTTGCTCTCCAAAAAGTTGTGAAAGACTCCAACATCAATACCCGTGGAACTATCTTTAACAAGTCTGTTCAGATTTTTGCGTTCGCGGATGACATCGACATTGTTGCACGAACTCCTGAGTCACTAAAAGAAGCTTTCACATCTCTAGAGGCTGCAGCCTGCAAAATGCATCTAAAAGTCAACCAAAGTAAAACTAAGTATATGCCCTGTGGCAATCATGACAACCCCTATCTTGAAATTGGGGATTACAAATTTGAAACTGTAAGCAACTTCAGATATTTAGGATCAGAAGTAAACACTGTTAATGATTTAATGCCTGAGATCCGTGGTAGAGTCACAGCTGCTAACCGATGCTTTTTCGGTCTTAAAAAGTACCTGAAGTCTGACTTCATCAGCAGAAAAACGAAGATCCTAATCTACAAAAGCTTAATCAGACCCGTCCTCACCTACTCCGCGGAAACTTGGGCAATGACAGAAAAAGTTAAAGATACCATCTCTATTTTTGAAAGAAAAATCTTGAGAAGCATTTTTGGTGGCGTAAAATGTGACAACATCTGGAGAAGAAGAACTAACTCCGAACTTTACAAATCCTTTTCAGAGCCAGACATAGTGAACTACATTACAATTCAGAGAATAAAATGGGTAGGCCACTTGTGCAGGATGGATGAAAGCCGTACAACGCAAAAGATCTTCTCGGCCAGACCATTCGGCACCCGAAAAAGAGGGAGGCCTAAACTCAGATGGCTCGACTGTGTGGAAAAGGACTTGGAAACTTTAAATATTACGAACTGGAGGTCTCGGGCCACGGATAGAAGATCCTGGAATTTGATTCTGCGGAAGGCAAGGGCCCATCCTGGGCTGTCAAGCCATTGAAGGAAGGATTATGCATTTTGAGTTTATGAGAGCTTTTGAATTTGATTGGTTTCATAATTAGTTCATTAATAATAGTAAGTATGCTACGGTTATGATTTACGAAGTGTTTAGCTTTAGGAAATTATAAGGAGTTTTTTTTTGTATGTTTTGGAAGTGTCGATGAACATATTTGATTAATGAATTAAGTTTTGCATGTACTTTTGTATTTGAATTTCAAATCCAGAGTTGCAAACTGTCGAAATTATATTTCTTGACTGCTATTTTGTAATCGGATTTTACAATGATAAAAAAGCGTAACTTTTGTAAAATTGAAATTTACAATTTTTTTTAATAATTATATAAAAAAACTAGTTAACAGATACGTTTATGAAATCTTTTAAAGTTCTAAGTAAAGTTACCGACTTTTAACGTTTTACCTAACAATCTCAGAATTTTTAAGATTTTGTGTTAAAAGTTATATCTATTAATGTATAAAATCATTAATGGTTTAAACCAGTGGTTCCCAACCTGGGGGCGATCGCCCCCAAGTGGGCGATTTGTGATATCAAGGGGGGCAATAAATAGTTTGGGGGCGATAGGGGGGCGATGAGTATTCAAAGGGGGGAAATTAAAATATACTGTACTATAGTACAGTAAAACCATTCTAATTTTTTTGATCATCATGACAATTTTTAAAACTGACATTCTTACAAGATTTGAATATTTGATCAAGTTAGAAATTCCTGATTATATTGTCGATCCATTCCCTTTTGAATCTGTGGGTTGTAGATAACCTTGATAACTCTTTGCAGACGGAGTTTGTAGATCGGGAGTATGACAGTGAGGCGAAACTCATTTCAAGCAGAGAAGTTATGAGTTAGCCTGAGTGATAAGCTTATTTACACTGATCCTTAACTGTGGTAAAAATCTGAACTACTTCTCATCTCGTTCCGTCAATATATATTTAGTTAAAAAAAATAGTTAGTTCTGTTATCCAGCTCCGCACCAAACAAAGAAATCAATGAGATATTTGCGTCAAAGACTTGCGTATGAGCTTGAAAAAATAATAATTGATATAAAAAAAGTTAATAAAAAAGTTTTCAACATTCATTTTTTTTCTTTAATTTTTATTGTAAACTCTCTGAAATTTTCCAGAATTGAGTTTAAAGATCTTGGTTAATTATTTTGCTTTCACTCTTTGAAAAAATCTAAATAAAAATAGAAAAAAAAAACTTTTTTCCTGATTTTATTTAAGAGTAACCGGATAAAGCTGCTTTGGTTGTTTTTATATATGGTAGTAAGTGTTTGAAATTATAAAATGGCTTTATTAGTTATACTTTAACTCAAATTATAATTGTACAAATTTTAAAAATTAAAGGGGGGGGGCGATATGTATTGGTCAACTTAAAGAGGGGGGCGATGTTACAGAAAAGGTTGGGAACCACTGGTTTAAACAGAGGCATACTGAGAAATCTTCTAAACAATTCTAATTGGTATACATATATATTTTCAGGCTTGTGTGCTTGTTCAGAGAGCCGCTTATAAACCTTCGTCAAAACATTTCTAACATTGGAAGTTATAATTTTCTACTTGTATACAGTATAAAAGGGAAAGAAAATCAACAAAGGTGACGAATATGTTTTGTCACTTACCTAATGTACTTTTGACATTAAAAAATTGCTTACATAGTGGATTAAAATATAGCTCTATATCTATAGCAAAAAATTAATAGCCATGCTCTCTAAAAATCCTATTATTAGACTTAAGAAAAAAAAGTGGTAGAAAGTATACCGGCTCTTGACAGCCTTATTTTAAGTCCGTAAGGCAGATTTCTATGCAGAAGAGCTGTTTAGTATAACAAGAATTGAATTTATCTAATCAGTATATGTTTGCCTTCTTAATAACCCATTTATTCTCCCTTACAGTCAAATGTATATTTAGATCAGGAAAAGATTCGAAAGCATTGGAATAATCTGACTGCTATATTTAGGTTAAGGTATAGATTTAGAGGCAAGGTATGAAGCATTATATAATAGCCAAAACGCTGCAAGCTATCATTCATAATGACTTCACAGTATACGCATTATTTCTGATTAGTAGAAACATCTTCGGAATTAAAGTAAGTAAAACAATATTTTTGATGAAATCTTATTAGCTAATAAATTGGAGTCAATGAAGTAGAATAAATGCAGGAAATGCGTGTCATTCACCATAAGCTAATAATAGCACCGAATTCTAATTTACGTTATAAGCATATGGATCTTCATGATAACTCATGTTCAATTCTGTCTAGATATTAATTAAAAGTGAGTGAAGTATTCAGAATGGCACCCAAGGCAAACATTAGCAAAGGTAAGGTGATATGACGAAAATTGAATGAACAAGTGATGCAGAATAATCATCGCTATACAATACTACGCATTTTGGGACGTTTATGAAGGATCAAACTAATTCATGCATTTGTTTGACTGTTATGTTTGCTTACATGACATGATTCGTGTAATAATTTGTTTCGAGAATGAATTGATTAAGAAATAATTTTAAGGGATATTTTATAATTAAAAGCCCGAGGACTGGTTAGCCCAGTCGGTTAAGCACTCGATTAGCATGCGGAAGGTCCCAGGTTCGGGTCCAGGCATCGCCAAACTACCTGCCGACCTATAAACGTCCCGTGCAGCCAAATGTCCGACGAATAATACTCCGTGTAAGGGAGTGCACGTTAAATATCCTTCAAAGTCCTAACGCTGCGTACGATGTCGCCCTTAACGATTGCGTTGGGTGCCTATTCAGGTGTTGGCTCGTCACCTGACTGTGGTTCTAAAATACGACGCCCGTCGCCAATAGACAGTAATTCAAAAAAAAAAAATTAAAAGCCACAATAAAATCCGACACCTCACTGTTCTTGGAAATTGGTATTTTCCTGCTTAACCCTTACGCTTTTAAAAGGCGACCAGGCGCCCGTACAAGCAGACGCCGGAATCATGTAGAATTGGAAGGATAACTATCAGCACCAGTGAATTTTTCGGATGCTTTTCGTAGTGCGACTACCTACTCGTAACATATCACAGAAACAGAAGTGTCGAATCTTCAGCTCTTGATGCCTTAAGGGGTCACAGGAGTCTTAAAAATGTGCAAAGAAGGTACTACAAAACATAGTTTGATCTTTCATGTCATTTTTGAACTACTCAATATATAAGTATAATTTTTTTGTATGTAACTCTACAAGATTTATTTATTATAAAACAAGTTTTAAAATTTATGAAACTTTAGCCAAAACTAAAATAAATGATATTAAACATGAAACTCTTTGAACACCTAGTGATTAGGCTTGCGCGGCAAATTGTGAGGTCAAAATTGAAAAAATGACCAAGAAAATGACTTTATATTGTACAAATATGTACAAACTAGAACTTATACCTAAATTCTCAGCTCAATTTTAATTAGAAATTATTTAAAAAAAAATTTAAAATCAAAATTTTTAAATTTTTATTAATTTTTTTAGAAAAAAGTTCTTAAAATAATTTCTTATTAAAATTGAGCTGAGAATTTAGGTATTAGTCCTAGTTTGTACATATTTGTACAATATAAAGTCATTTTCTTGGTCATTTTTTCAATTTTGGCCTCACAATTTGCCGCGCAAGCCAAATCACAATGTGTTCCAATAGCTTCATGTTTAATATCATTTATTTTAGTTTTGGCTAAAGTTACATAAATTTTAAAACTTGTTTTATAATAAATAAATCCTGTAGAATTACATATTAAAAAATTATACTCATTTATTGAGTAGTTAAAAAATGACATGAAAGATCAAACTATGCTTTGTAGTATCTTCTTTGCACATTTTTAAGACTCCTGTGACCCCTTAATACTTTCGCTAGCAGGATTACACAACCGGTACATTTAGTTAGGTTAGGTTTTGAATTATCGTCGCACTAGAGCTACACGAGGGTTATTGGCGACGGGCGTCGTATTTTAGAACCACAGTCAGGTGACGAGCCAACACCTGAATAGGCACCCAACGCAATTGTTAAGGGCGACATCGTACGCAGCGTTAGGACTTTGAAGGATATTTAACGCGCACTCCCTCACACTAGGGTATTATTCGTCGGACATTTTTGGCTGCACGGGCCGTTTATAGGTCGGCAGCTATTTTTGGCGATGCCCGGACCCGAACCTGGGACCTTCCGCATGCTAAGCGAGTGCTTAACCGACTTTGCTCCCCAGCCCCTCCGGTACATTTAGCGTAATGGGCTACGAACAAATCCATTAGGCCTTCCAGGCCCAGACGTTATGCTTAGTTAAAGGCAATTTAATTAGTAATTTTTCATTAATATTTTTTTACTGTCGTAATTATGGCCTGTCGTTATTTTGGCTGTCTGGGCATGTCGGGATTATGTCCCAGACCCATGTCATCTATCTTCGTAAACAGTGCCGGATTTCTAAATAGGCTGTAGCCTAGAGCAGCAAATTTTTTGGGGCGGAAAATTTTACAAACAATTAAAGCGGCATTCGGCATAAAAAATTATAAAGAATATTTTTAAGAAAGTAAACAAATAATTTACATTGATGTGTAAATCGTAAACGCATATGTAATACTAATATTTAGTAGTAAACATGGTAGCTTCGAGGGCAATTGCACTCTCTTCCCCTGATTTGCAAGTTAAAAGGCAAATATTAGAACAGTTTAAAAAATTCACCTATTGTTTTTCTTTCGATTAAGAGTGTACATACACTCTTAAAACAAAAGAGTGAAATCCACTCCATTTGGAGAAGTGCATTTGAGACACTGGAAAGGAATGAATATTAACTCAGACTGAGTTAAAATCACTCGTTTGGAGTGATCCTGTCGGAGGTTTAACACACAAAGGTTCCACTCCAAAAGGAGAAGTGCATTTTGCAGAATGGGGGAGTGAAAATTAATCAGACTGAGTTAAAATCGCTCGTTCGCTTTAAAAGTGTAAACAAGTTACACTCTTAAAACAAACACTCCTAATTTAACTCAGTCTGAGTGGATTTCACTCCTCCAGACTATAAAATGCATTTCTCCTTTTGGAGTGGATCCTTTGTGTGTTAAACCTCCGACAGGATCACTCCAAACGAGTGATTTTAACTCAGTCTGAGTAAATATGCATGCCTTTAGGGTGTCGAAAATGCACTTCTCCAACTGGAGTGGATTTCACTCTTTTGTTTTAAGAGTGTATCGCTTTTCAAAGGCGCCCAGACGCCCTACAGGCAGAATGTGGGGCAGACGCCGGAATCATGTAGAATTGGAAGTATAACTCTCAACACCAGTGAATTTTTTAGATGTTTTCTTTAGGACACTTCACTGCTCTTGGAAATTGGTATTTTCCTGCTTAACCCTATCGCTTTAGCCCCCAGACGCCCGTACAAGCAGACAGTAGGGCAGACGCCGGGATCATTAGAATTGGAAGGATAACAAAGAACAATCCCACTAGGACATCCGGACCCCAACGTTGTGCCTAATTAAATGCAATTTAATTACTATTTTTCACTTATATTATTGCCTTTTTTGCTGTCGTAATTATGGCCTGCCGTTATTTTCTGGGTACTGGCTTGTCGAGAAGTCTCATGTCATCTATCTTAGTAAACAAGCTGAGTGGTGTTGCACTGACCTGCCTGACGGGTATGTTGGTCTCCATGATGACGCCCATGTCGACCCCGTCCTGCACGTAGTAGGAGTTGTGCGGGGCGTTCTGCACGATGACCGACTCCTTGCCGCCGTGGTCATGAGAATCTCGTACCACGTAGGCGTTCCACGCGACCGAGCGCAGGTGGTTCCGGGGGACGTTGTGCAGGTCCGAGTAGAAGAGCTTCAGCCTCAGGAACTCGCACTCCGTGTCGGCCTCCACGCACCAGCCCTGCTTGTCGCGGTCGTAGCAGTTCGCGGTCGCGTTCGGGTCGCGCGCGCATGGAACCTACACACAGAAGCAAACAGGGCATTATAGTAGATCCATTTAGAATGTAAGCTTGGAAAGCATTTCCACCCCCATCCACGAGTGCGGTTTCCTTGGAAACGGGGTGATTAATAGATGTTTCGGTTTTTCCCCCACCCTACATGGGGAAATACTAACTGTTTTGATTGTAAACCTCAAGCGTGCTAGGATTCGATAAGCGATGTTCCCCTCTTTTCCAAGAAAACCCAGTGAAGGGATGGGGGAAGACAGTCCTTTCGAAGCTTAAATTCAGGGTAGAAATGGTATAGCGTGAGTTTTCCCACTGCGAAATTTTCCTGGACAGGCAAAACCAAGCTTAAAACTCAGTAAAAGCCTATCCAGGCTTAACCAAGGCCGACTCTACTCATAAAGTAATGGAAGCTTTTTGAGACGACACATTATTTGTCTGGTTTGGGTAGTTAGCTTTTTTGAAAGAAACCAGTTTTAAACTTGAAAAGTATAATCGGCCGAGCGAGAATACGTTTCAAGCTTACCTTAAAAAAAAAAAGCCAATAAATCAAACTAATCGGATTGCGTGACGTCACGAAGAGCTTCATGGCCTTAAAGTTGAGTTAGCCATGAAATAACTGAATTAAAAATGTATAGCTAACGTATTCTTTAGCAACATTTACAAAACCGTACGGTTACATTTCACACTTGGCTCAGAGTATTTTTTTTTAACTCTTAGCGAAGAGCTTAATAATAGATATATCAATGAACTGCAAGATTGGAGGGAGATCAGGGGAAAATTGTTTCCATTCTCAGAATGTTGTGCTTTCGCTTTGAGGAGTTTTTCAAAATATGATAATACTTTAAAATGTAGCTTGATTTAAGGTTTTAAAAATACATTTAAAAAAAATTTATTCGAATATTTTTGTTGTACAATTATGCATTGAAAATCCATTTTTTTAAAAAAAAATATCTACTTAAAAAAATTACAGAGACATTTAAGACAGCTATACATTTATAAAATAAAAAAAAAAATCGAAGTTTTTTTCAATACTATTCTAGTTATATGAACACCGAAAAATTATTCTCACCCATAAGACTGACAAAGAGGATAGAGAAGGTGACTGGGGATCTTATTTCACCTTAACATTGGGGATTTAACTATGCTAGATCAATTGCTTTTACAATCACCTTTGCCTCTGAAATAGTGTTGGCGCATAGCATCTCGGCATGCACCCTCAGCGCGGTCCTCCGCACCAAGTCTTGCACTTGGCACCTCAGAGAGAACCCGCGTATCCGTCCCGACATGTCCGAGATCTGGTCCAGCACTCCGGAATCGATCCGTCGCTCGCCTTCGCCCAGCACGATCCGGTACATGACTCGACACTGGTGGTCGAACCCGGTCAGCCGGTTCAGGAGGACGCGAGGCCTGAAGAGAAAAGTAATTTTAATGGCTTAAAAGTTATGATAAAATTATATTTATTCCTATGTGAAGCCGTATTTGAAATAAAAGCATAAATAAGAGCGGTTTGCTCAATTTCAAGGCCAATTCTTATTTACCAAAGATGGATTTCCTACTACTCAGACAAAACCCGTCTAGTTTGAATCAGCAAATTATTATTGTTTTTGTTTAAGCTCATATATTTAACTCTTTCAGTCCCAAAAATTTACTACACTACAGAAACCTCTGATATTCACAAAATAAGCTTATTTTAGGTCAAATATACGAATTCCATAAGAAAAAAAATTCATTTACATTTTTTTATATGGTTTTTGAAACAACGCCAAATTTTTTTAATTGTGGAAAAAAACAAAATAAAAAATATATATATTACCTAAAAACGCTTCGAGCTATATATTTTAAGGTATCTGACCATATTATTAAAAAAAATTGGCAATTATTTTAACCGAAATAGTTTAAATTCTGTTTTAAATATGTGGAACTGAAGTGAACTTATCAAAAATCAGGAGAAATGCTTGTTGACTATTTTCTAAATAAAAAAAATAGTACTTCTGACTTCTATTGAGATTAATGTAAAATATTGTCTGATAGAACAAAGTATGAAGAATCGAATGATGTGTGTTGGATGTCATAACGTGACATAAAAATTTTGAAAAAAATATTGAAAGTGATGATGCCAAATGGCATCACTGGGACTGAAAGGGTTAAGCATTGATACAGTTGTTTAGGCCATTAGTTAAAAACTGAAAAATCCAAATGCAAATATCAGAGTTATCCGTTAAAGTAATAAGTGTCTCGTGGTGTTCTACGAAAGCTAGGCGCTAATTTATTTTTTTTCCATCGGAATATCTTTACCAAACCAAACAGAGCGCATGTTGGTTATAACGAATGGTTTTAACTTCCGAAGTTTCCTAATATGAAGTAGCCGGTCTCATCTCCGGTCGTCATCTGCTCTCTTAGAGACCATCTGCGTTACTGATAACTCACTGAATCTCAACAATGCTACATATATAATAAACATGCAACTGAAATAATGCCCACTATCCACAACCAAAGAAAGGGATGTGTGATTTACTTGTGTTTTGCTCTGAATAACTAAATACATCAAATACATTACAGCGATTTAAGTTACAGAAAAAATAATTTACCTCGTTCCGTCCGTGGTCTCGTCTCCGTTGGGCAGCACTGACACATTCCACTCGAAGTTGCCGAACGTGAAGTAGCTGGTCTCAAGCTTGACCCGCGTTTTCTGCCCGGAGGCATGGTGTGGCACGTGCGGGATCTTGACCAGCCCTTCGAAGACAGTCATTGCGTTCGAAACTGAGAGTTCCATGAGGAACTCCCAGTTCTCGTCGGTGAACTTGCGTGTCTTGAGCTCGTTCATCAGCATCCACTTCGGGGTGCCGTGGGCGGGCTCCTCGACGCTGAAGCAAGCGTTCTTTTGCGGATAGACCTGCAGGAAAAGCTTGGGTGTTATTTCTCTATATATTATATAATTGTAATTGTCGGGCGCTTGAAAGCCACGTGACTTATGCGGCTTCAGCCAATCAGAAACGCTGAAAGTAAGTGTAGCGGTGTGCTTGTTTTATGCAGGGACTGCTTCAGGTTGCGTCCCGTGGCTTTGGTTAAGATCGTTGCTTAGCGCTACGTGATGCCCTGGAGCAGTCCCAAGCAAACTAGCTTATTTTTCAACTGTTGGCATCGGTCTTGAGTTTCCGGCCATGCATCGTAAAAACACCCTATGCATCTTCCCTTTTTTGACTTGCGCTCTCTCCCCGCTGGTCAGGACCTTTTACTAAAATATCTTAGTCTTGCTTGCTTGTTTGCGGAGCAAACAAAGAGGAATTGCGTAGCAATTCTCGGGGGTTGGCGACCGGTAGCGAGCAGGGGGCTTTGCCCCCTAGTACTGATTAAGAATTTAGAAGAGTATGTTGTCACAGCACAAGAATCCCGTTCCACATTAAGCTCGAAATGACTATACGTTTACCATAGCAGTTATTTATTAAGATTGAATTTTTTTTGTCGTTATTATACTATTTTAACACAAAATAGAACATCAGTATAACAGTTTGGTTAGCTTTAGTTTGTTCATAAAAGTTCAGTCAGCTAAAGTGGTCTAACCCGAAGTAATGAACAAAGTGATGATGGAAGACTCGGAGAGATTCCTTCTCCTGAACACTTATTGGGATGTCTCTAACACTTTATGATCACACACTGATCTAAAGGCCTTATCACTCCAGAGCTCGTTCGTTCAGCGACGTCCGTACGCTACATCAAAAACCGATATTTCGAGCAGCTTTTGCGGGCTGAGATTTTTCGAGTCGACCCTAAAAAATTCGCTACATTTTTGCTGTTCGAACGGCTGCTCCAATCAAAACGAAGTTCACTCGTGACGTCATGGCCGAGCCCCCTCCTTGTACCTCCTCCTCCAATACCGCGATAATACTGCTTTTAAGTTTGTGATGTCACGCATGACGTAGCCATTCTCGTGTGTGACGTTCTGCTGAACCAAAAGTTGTTCGACCAGCGACTTTCCTACCGTCTGATAAGGGCTTAACAGTTCAGTCAGCTGAAGAGTTCTAACCCGAAGTCATGAGAAAAGTGATGGTGGAAAACCCGGCAGTCAGAGATATCCCTTCTCCTGAACACTTATTGGGATGTCTTCAACACTTCATGATCACACACTTAGAAACTGATCTAGGATTACAAGGACAATATGCATGAAGAGACCCAGTAACTACTCACCTCATTCTTGGAGAAGTGCTCCCTGTTGAGAATGGTGAACGTATAGTCCAGGTAGCACTTGGTCCCCGGCGACGGATTCCTCAGCAACAGGTAGACCCCCAGCGTCTTCTCTGTTCGAGTGAAGGACACAGCCCAGCGGTGGTAGCCGAACGAGAAATCTTTGGTGGTGGCGTCACGGTGTACGTCACGCGTGACGGAGCGCGTCACGATGAACGTGAAGACGCCTGTGTTCGACCGGTCGTTGAGACGCGAGAAGCGGTACAGCAGGGCCATCGGGGGCGACGTTCGGGCAACCACCTACGGTATAGAAACATTCTATTAAATTAGAGGGAGATTAGTAATTATCGTACATTAATCATTCGTCAAATTAAATGGGTCTGCATGTTAAGTAAGTGGGCAGGAGAAACGTAGCGTTTAAAAGGCTTTATTGCAATCCATCTAGAGATAATTGAAGAGTACAAAGGAAGGAACTTGATTTCGTAGAAGGCTTTCCTCAATAGGCCTCTTTGGCAATGATAGCGAGAAATCGTCTAAACTGGTGTAATGAAACCGGTTACTCGCTTTGTTTTTCTTTCGCAACAACCCTAATTTACGCCAGATATCATTGGACACGAGTCACACGTTTGTACCGCGAATGAAGAACCGAAAGAAAAACCGGTTTCCTGTCGCCAATGTCTACCAAGCAGATACAATCACGGGCGGACTCCTAAAAAATCAAGCGGTTCTTCTCGTGTACTCTTTAATTTTTTGGTGTGTTCTATCCTCGGTAGAAAAAGGCTAAGTCATTCACAGATGACGATTATTGTTGCTTGTTCCGTTCGATTGACCAATTAGGTGCGAGGATTGGTGATAGGAAAGTTTGTAAGGTCATTTTTAAAATATTTGCTGACTAAAAATGTTCTATGGGAACGAGTGAGTGACGCGACTTAGCGAAGCAACGAGAATGTGATTGGGGGATGTGGGATGTTAAAGATATTACTAAGTAATATTATTTATATATAGCTTTTGAGAGATTTAAGTCAGTTTTTGTAATTGAAATTCTAGCAAATAACAGTTAAACATACATAAACAAGTGAGTTTACTTCCGATAATGTGAATATAGTAAAAGTGATTATATTGGCTCACTTACAAGTTAGTCCTTTTATGTTGGTGTTACATTCACGTTGTTTCACTTAAATGGACAAAAAAATTTTAAGAACGAAATTAAAAGTGTTATTGCTTTTTCACCGCATAAATAAATTATAATTATTTTATGTTAAAGCTTATTTAAACGAAAATCATTAAAATGGTTACATATTGGAAAGTCAAACTCATAATGATTTGTGATAGACGGATAACTGCTTAAAACTAAGAATGTATTGAAATATTTTAAAATTAGCTAGCTTAGAAAGCAGTCTACTAATGATCGTCAGTGCCTGAATGAAATTAGGACATTCATTTAATGAAATTAAATGAATGGTCTAGTTGACGCTTCGACCAAAGGTGTGTAATTAGAAGTGTTCCAGATTGTCTAAATAAAGCATAAATTATCGTAATTTTTCGAAGTTTTGAATTTAATTGCCTTAATTAGTAGTAGCAAATATATGCAATATAAAATAAATAAATCATAGTTCATGTTTGATTATACTGTATTAATCTGTATGTAATCTGTGTGTTTATTCTGTTAAATATTAAAAAATTGGTTAAAGGTGAATTCGTAACAAAATAAGCAGTTTAAGGTATAATAGTGTGTGAATTTTAAATGATATATAGATTTCAATTAGTTGCTTTTTATTCTAGTCAAATTGGTCTTTTATAAATTTTTAACAATGAAATCCAAAATAAAGAAGTTCTTTATTTTTAGTAAAAGCCATTTCGAATTTTATATAACATCAATATATTCTTTTTATATCGCTCACAAGTTCCGAGTTTTCCTTCACTACAAGTTCGCAATAAATAGAATTAGCCAGCTTCCTTTATTCGAGCTACCTACGAAAGTAGGAAGCCTATCCCGGGAAAGCACCTCTTTCAACTAATAAAACCTACCGATTTTCCTTCCAGCGAGTGGCAACAATCTCCATCGAGAAAACGCGGGAAAGTAAACAAAGGACTCAAACAACGGCGCAATTTGGAACTCTTCAAAAGAGTCTGCAAATGTTGACTCTCCTGACGAAACTCATCTATTTCTAAATCTCGTTCAACATCGATTAATGGTATGGAAGTTTTTTGTTTTCCCGAATGGGGTTTTTAGGGCTGTAGGTTTGTGATAAAAGTAACCATGCTTATTTTAAACATGTTACTTTAAAAAGATTGAAATATTTGGGTTCCTATTTTTGATAAAATAGATGTTTTAAACATAGATTTTTAAAGTATAATTATTAAAACTTTTTAATTATAAAAATAATTTGCTGATTGGTGAAAAATTACAACAATTAATGTTAGGTAAATTTTCTAAATAAACTTTCGCGTTAATAAAATTTTAAAAGATTGTCTCAAGCACAGCTTAAACGAATTTTTCTTCTTCAAATCCTTTACCAAACTAAACAAATTGTTTTGAAGTACTTTATCAAGAGCACATAAGGTTGTAACTTAAGAAAAACTCAAAATTTATACATGGAATTTACCAATGTTCAACTACATGAAATGACATTGTCTTTCCGATAAAAATCAATTTTTGAAATAACTATAGTATAGTTTGCTTTAAAATTAATTTGGACTTCCAGACCTCAAATTTGTACTCTCATTGATAAAGACTTTTCAAAGTCGTGATCAAACATATTTTTTTAATCTTTTATGTTTCATTGGCATCTTACACTGTAAAAAATTTGGCTTGAATTTACTAACGATTACTTAGTAACTTTACAGGTTTTCACCATTTACTAGAAAATCATCTGTAACCTAAAGAAATTACTGTAGTAATACTAAGCAATACTTAGTAAATTGATGTACCGCTTACAGCGCCACCTGGTTATCTTTTTGAGAGATGCGTAGTTTCCCTTGTTGCATTGTTTTGTTTCTCGAAATTTGTTCGATCGGCCATCGGATTTAGCAAAAACTAACCGGTGATCGCGTCCGTAAATTGAAAGTGTACGAGACTAAGAGATAAAAGTCTGATTCGATATCGGTCAAAGGTGAAAATTCAATCAATGTACGTTTCATCGAAAAATTATAACGAATCGATAATTCAACGATGAGAAACCGAAAAACGTGTTTTTTTTTTATTTTAGTACATACATACAAATTGCGTTAAATTATTTCTAAAACTTCATATCCGAAAGCTTTATATCGATCAAGATTTTAACCTCATTATTTACACGCAAAGGATCTGCATGTCCCGATGACCGAGTGGACAAACGTGCTACTTCTCGTTGAAGGATGCGCGAGCTAATCTTGAGGTTGCGAGTTCTGTCCTGCGACTTGCTCCGGAAAAGTCGAAATAATACTTGACTAAAAGAAAATTAGTGGCGCCCTCTTGTTTAACATTTTTGAAACTGCTAGTTACTAAGGTTTTCCTAGTAAAGATACTACATAAGTGGATGTATTGATTACTAGAATATATCTTGTAACGTTTACTGAAGTTTTTATAGTATGCTTGCAATTTAAATGATTGTATTGGATACTAAGCTTTAATTAGTAATATATACACATATTTCTTATGTAACATTACTAAAAAAACTTATGGAAGCTGAGTTTCCTAGAGAATTCTTAGTAACCTTACAGATTTTTTTTAAGAGTGTAGTTAGATGTAGCCTAGAATTGCAACTTATTTCAATGACTTCCTCAACAACCTAGTCACACCTTTTAAGTGTATTTTTTAACCCTCTAATGCATACTGTTACCGTTTGGTAGCAAGTAACATAATCCACTTTATTATATTAAATTAGAGCTCCTCCTAGACAAATCTGTGTTTTTTCATCTATTACATTTCATTTTAAAGTTTTAGTTACTAATAATCCGCATAGATAACAGTAGTAAAAGTGTATTCAAAATTAAAGAGTGAGGTTATTAACTTTTGTGAAATTACGTTTTTGGCAGTATTCGAAGAATAATAATATTAGTACTAAATACTAATAAATTGTTTTGAAAAATTAATCATAGTTAAAAAGGGTTATTTTGAAATATTTTTAGTAGTTTTCTAGTCTTTATTATCAAAATTGGAATTTTGCTGTTGGTTTTTGTCATATGGAAAAAAATTAAAAAATTGAAATTATTTAAATTCTAATGCAGTTAATTTTTTTCCGTAAGAGCATTAGAGATACAAGTATATTTTTTTGGGACGAAACAAACAATTCATGCATTAGAGGGTTAAAGAGAAAAACACTTCAAGACCAGAGAAAACCGATTGTTTTCTTAAGTGTTGTGCACTATCACACATACATCACACTTAGTTAGTCCCTATTTTATGCGTGACAGAACTTGACGTTTTTATGCTGCTTGTATACTCGCGTGCTTACTTAATGATTTTTTTTCTGGGCTTCCAACCGTTCAATGCATAAAACAATGAATGGTTGGACTGAATTGTAACTATGCATTTCGTTTACAATAAATTTACTTTATCAATATCGAAGTAATTGACTGTAATAATTTAGGAGTTAAACTAAAAGATACCCTATAATCATATTGTCACAGAGCCTCTTGTTTCTGCTATCTTCAGATTGGCAAGGATTGGCAAAAATAGTAATCATATTGCCAGATTGGCAAAAAGTGTCATTTTTAAAGGGCAGGAAGATCTTTTCGCTGTTTGTTCACTATTCTCAGTTGTTCACTTGCAAAACTCATATTATCTAAAGCAGTGGTTCCCAACCTTTTCTGTAACATCGCCCCCTTCTTTAAGTTGACTAACACATATCGCCCCCTCCCTTTAATTTTTATAATTTGATGGAACGAGATGAGTAGTTCAGCTTTTTACCACAGTTAAGGATCAGTGTAAATAAGTTTCACGCAGGCTAGCTCATAACCTCTCTGCTTGAAATGAGTTTCGCCTCACTGTGTCATACTTCAGATCTTCAAAAAGCAAAGATTTATCAAGGTTATCCACAACCCACAGATTCAAAAGGGAATGGATCGACAATAGAACCAGGAATTTTTAACATGGTCAAATCTTGTAAGAATGTCAGTTTGAAACTTGTCACGGTGATACAAAAATTAGAATGGTTCTACTGTACTATAGAACAGTATATTTTAATTTCCCCCTTTGAATACTCATCGCCCCCCTATCACCCCCAAACTATTTATTGCCCCCTTGATAACATAAATCGCCCACTTGGGGGCGATCGCCCCCAGGTTGGGAACCACTGATCTAAAGGATGCCAAATGTACAGGGTCCCGTCTGTTCATTGAGGAATTCGCCTATTGAATTTACAATCGTTGATAGTCGCAAATGAAAGGAATGAATCCTATATCTTAGTTATACTTTGGAGAATATAAGTTTTTCTACTAGACCCTTCAAATTTAAAAAAAAAAAAATGCAAATTTTCTTTCGCTCATATTCTCAACTGCGTCGAGTTTTTTAGAGAGGACATTTACTATATCCTCTTTCCAGCTATCAACTTCCTGAGGGGCAACGGTATACTGGACTGGGTCTACTATACTAGAATGGGTCAACCATTTTAGACAAGGTCTAGTATATCCTATGACTTCGTCAGAAAACCGGAGAATTTGCTACAAGAACAACAACCTAACATCACTCCTGAAACTAAGTTGGAACAACAAAGTTTCTGAAGTTACCAAATATGGCGAAATTTTGACACAAATGATAATTTAATGACCTACCTTAACCTTACACAAAAAAAGTGCAAGATTGTAAGCGTTTTCTTATTTGTGTAATGTTACACCAAATTTTGGCAGTGCATCTCCGTTCTGTGAATTGGATTGTTCTCTAAAAGGTATTGCTCAAAATCAGTCAAATGTGATTTAAATGTTGTCAAACTAACAAAGCGAAGTATTGGAAAGGACATTTGAAGGGTCTATTGGCAAAACTTACATTTTCTAAAGCATTACTAAGATATAGGGTCCGGCCCCTTTCCTTGGCGACTTTTGACTACCGTAAATTAAAAAAGATAAAATCGCCGAGGGACGGACCGGACCCTATGTCTTAGTTATACTCTAGAGAATGTAAGTTTTTCAACAAGATCGGTCATTTATTGGGAACGGTTTTTAACATGGGAAGTGGGGGTAATTTGTCGTTGGGTGTCGTGCTTTATCACGATTGAACTGAGTAATAGTTTCATGGGAAATTGGCAGTCGAAAGCTGGAAAATTTGAGTAAAAGTAATTATGAAAGTTCCGGGAAAGAAAAACAGTTTTGAAATGATTGAAAATGATTGATCAGAGTTGAAGCAATATTTACTCGTACAAAACGTCATTTATTTGAAAAAGTTAAACGTATGCATTAAGTTTAATAAAAAAAGCATATTACATATTGGGTAACTTGAAGTTAATGCCATCTATATAAAGCTTGAATATATGATTTTCTGTTGTTTATATAAACGAAAAGAAAGTAAAACATAATAATTCAAACCCTAATATTGATCAAAACACAAGACTTAATAAACAAATAAAAAAAGGAAAATATAAACAACGTGCTTTGAATTTCTTCGATGAATCTAAAAAAAGCAATTACAGAGATAATCTACTTTGTTACAACTTGAATGTTTTTTCCTTTCACGTCAAAATCTCATTACCAATTTCGATAAAAGCAAGGATTCATGAGTTTTTTAGAGCAATTAGTTTACTTTTAATGCTGAAATGTATACGTACAGAATGTTGAAAAAGAAATCGCCAGAAAATTACTATTGATACAGTATCTTCATTGTTTACAGATCTTCCTTTATCCCATGTAAGACGAAAGGCTATACTTTAATTAGAAAGACATACGCATAAAAAACAACTTTTTATGTAAGTTAACTAAAAATTACTTTTTTTATTGGCATTATTTGGTAGTGTTTTGTAATTGAACTTTTTTATAGTTGGAGAGTATTTAAAAGATAGATGAATGGGGGAAAAGTCTCAAAAATGTTTCCTTTGGTTGTTGGTTTAGTTAAATTACCTTTGTAATTTACCTTTCCCAATAATTACAGATTCGGTATAATCTAAATTATTCAACTTTATTTCAATTTAAAGTTTGAGAAAAAGATAGAAAAGTGGACACCAATAAATTATTAAGAAATATATAATGCAGTGATAACTAACGGTTTGAAAATTTTAGCAAATTTACTATTTTTTAAAAATTAGTTATTTTTCCATTTAAAAAATGGTAAAAGACGTATGTATGAATAACTTATATTCCCTCCTAGCGTTAGATCTGGCTTCTTTCGTATTGTGTACACCATTCATTTTTACAATAACCTTAAATTCTTACATTTTGTAATAATAAATTTTAATTCCTAATGTACTTTTTTACATTTAGAAATATTTTTGAGATAATCTCTTTACAAATTAACTTAATTAAAAATAAATAAACATGTTTTTTTAAAAAATGTTTTCAATGTAAAATTTTTGCAGCGAAAAAACCCTACATATTTGCCAATTTCCTGGCTGTTCGGGAAGTAAAAAAGATCTCCTTCCACACTTAAAAAAAGTAAATGAAACAAAAAAAATATAAAAGTAACAACTTACCGTTTTCTTAAAGTCCTTTCTAGTACAGTTGAGAACAACGTTTTGAGTACTGACTCAGAAGCGTTTCTGTTCTGGATTGTGCTCGCTTCAAGGAGTGGGGGAAAAACTCTGCGAAAAATGTATCCAAACAGATGAAAGAAACAATCACTTGAAGATCGTCTTACAATTCAACATGGCAGCTATACGAGGATTGTCACTGAGTTCTCACAAAATGGCGAAAGGATATCATAAGTCTAGTCGGTGTTTTTATTAGTTACCAGCACTAACGATTCCTAACTAATCTAATTATTATTATTCCCTACCCCTACATACAGAGGAAGGCTGTGGCTCAAAATTTCATTTTGATATGTGCTGTCCTCTTCTTGACGATTGTGTTGAAGACAGAAGTCAAGTGCATGGTAGAAGTGCGGGTTCTTTTGACTATTACATTGGGTCTGTGTTCACACCATTTTTGGTGAAGTATAAAGTTAAAATGGTAGTTGATGTGGTGTGAGTATAAACAATGGACATTTTTTATAGAGTTAAATAAAGTTTTGGACTTTTCTTTGTAGGTAAAGTAGTATAGTTGAGTATAAAGTTCATTCAGATTGATGTTGCGAAGTTGGAGTGGCTTGTGGGTTTTGTCTGGTGATATATAGGATACGGCAGATGAAGATTTCCTGTTGAAAAGAAAATAATGTTAATGAAATCAATTAAATACAGGTCCATTTAAGAAAAAAAACATTAGCCAATATTTTTTGTTTTTAAATATTCTATGGGCATTTTTTAGTTCAATTATTTATTTTAAAGCATAAAAATTTCGATACATTTCAAAATTTTAACCAATCAAGGAATTATGCACATAAAATCTTTATCAATCTGATATTTTTCACTCTTTGAAACCACAAAAGTTATTTAAAACCATATAAATTATTGGTTACATTAGTAATTTTTGAATATACTAAATTATTTTTTTTACACCTTCATAGCATGTGTATCTTTCAATCAAAGAAAACGAACACATCAACTAAATTTTTTTAATGTAATTCAAAATTTACACTGTAAATCGGACATATGATTTTATGGACATATGAAAATTTACTAAAATAATGAATGAATAAGTAAATAAGTATAAGAAAGGCTACACAATTAACTTATTATTTATCACATAATCTAACTAAAATAATAAATTTATGTTCATAACAAATCAATGGAAAACGTTAAACTAATTTATAAATGCATCAATACATAATTACATATTCAAATTAATAAATAATTAGCTAATCAGATCTTTGTAAAATAATTAAAAAAAATCCAATAATATAAATTAAAAGTTTATATCTGGACCACGTTTTAATTAAAAGTTCTATGAAAATGATCGTATAGTGCTAGTTAGTATAATAAGTAAGACCATAATTATTAACTCAACGATAAGTAAAGACGTTCGAATATAAGATTGGCCATATTTTTAAGATGATTTAATTCCTAATCATTAAATTTATTCAGAGAATATTTAATTATTTCTGTAATGCCACTTTTAATGTCAGTTTAATTATAAGTCTAGAAAAAATATTTATATTCGGAGTTATTAAAATTTTTCCAATATTTTTATCTTTTGAATTCATTAAAACATGATTTAACTAATTTATGTCAATCAAATTAATCGTAGTGAAGTAAGAATTCAATTTAATAATTCGCTAACTTAGCAATTTAAGTAATTTCTAATATTTTTAAATAAAAAGTTAATAACAAATTGAAGACCAAGAAAGTTGTTTTTTAAAATACTATTCTATTAATTATTCTCACATAACATAAGTATTTTTTTTTATCATCATCATTATTAAAAAACGGATTATGAGGTTTGTTATTTTAATAAACAGTCACTTACAATTAAATATTTACTTTTGGGTTTAAGCATAAAATTCCTTTATTTCTATAGAAACTTAGCAAATAATTTAGTTTTTAAATGCTTTACACTATTAGTATTTATAATTTACACACAGGATATTTAGTCTATATTAGGACTATTTTTTATGGAAAATGATTAAGATTAAAAAACGTAAAACTATTTATATATACTTATTTAATTTAAATTCATATTATTTTGAATGGTATATTCAATTTTTATTTAAACGTAATCGATATTATATGCAATGATTTAAGTTTTAATTTTGCACCTATGTATAGCAATATTTAATTAATTTTTTTCAACATCATTTTTTCAATAAAAATTAATTCATATTTAATATTCTGAAATCATAAAGTTCGTTGTCCATTTAAAATATAGGGGGAAGATATAGTAAGATTAAGAAATTCGGTACGTTAACGCAGTAACGTAACGTAATTTTTAAATTAGATTCCCATAAATATCAACGTGTGCACCTGAGGCTGAGTTTTTTCATATTTGTTCTATTTTTAGAGAAAATTCATATTTCCTGAAAAAAAAAATACACCACTTTCGGTCAAATCCGATAATTTTTTTCCCTAACGTGTTGCCATTCGACAGTAGAAATTAAAATACACACAAATTAAATAACATTGGGGCTGTAGGGAGCCTAGTGGTCAAAGACCTCGGACTCGGAGATCGGAAGGTTGAGAGTTCGAGACCCGGTCGCATATTTCGAATCCTTACATTCAACTGACACCATGACAGTGACGTCAGACTTGCTGGGCGGGAACGAAATAAATGTAACCAATCATTGGCCGCCTTGGTGCAATGAGCGTTCTGTAAGCAATTATTGTTTTGTAGGGTTCATCATTATTTCGAGATTTTAATTATTCACACAAAAAAATACTAAAATTAGCTGAAAAAATATTGAATGGTGTTTATATGTGCAAATTGAAGTGATGATTATTATAGCTAGATAATTTTAGATGTTTTGAGCGCAAATGACAGATTTTAGATCTCGAATTTTGTGCTCGTGCTGCCATCTATATTCCAGTACAGCAACTCAATCCTACCTAATATAGCAAACATTTAAAAAAAAACATTCTTGAATTTTACTAAAATAGTTTTAAAAAATATTCCTTTTTCCGGAAACATCGGAATTAAATAAGAACTCCCCTCCTCTTTTAATAAATGTTTTTACTTAATTTTTTAATCGAATGTGCAATTAATATACAGGTTTCAAGGCTTCCGAATAATATCATGTACCTAAACATAGTTAAGCTTCATTTTTACCCTGCTAAAACATGTTCTCAAATAATACACCGGATTCGAAATCTATCCCTATATTCGGAATGTATTCCTATATATTTCACAAAGCCTGTGATAATGTAATTACACTCCCTTAACTGGGGATTCAATAAATATTTTTTTTAAATAGAAGTTATTTACTGACAATATATTATTGATATTAATAATATAAAACACTTGTTTCTCATTCTCCTATTTAATGATTTAAAAATTACTGAATATATGTTTCTATGAATTAGCTATATGTGTCTATTAGATATAATAAATGTTCTGTTCTATTGAATGATAGTTAATAGTAGTCATATTGCTAAAAAAAATCAATACGAACCCTTACAAATTTGTCAGTCTTCTTTGACAATCGCTAATTTAACCTTTAAGTAAATTTTCGCAGTGTAATCACAATTTTTTGATTGCCCTTTATTCTCTTCAGGAGACACTTTCATAAAGACTTTGCATTTCCCCGCCCAGTAGCCTGACGTCACTGTCATAGTGTCGGTTGAATGTAAGGATTCGAAATATGCGACCCGGTCGCCACTGAAGACCTACCGAGTATATGCGGAGTACGTGCTCGTAAAATCTGTTGGGTCCGAAAGTCCTGTGGTCGGTCATTGCGCAGTTCACCATGGGTACAGGTTCCTGGAGAAAATTTCCCTCCCCTTCAGGGACATGTCTAAATTGTGGAGGTGGCGCGTGATAGATGGCAGCATCTGTCGCGTATATGTGTGCATGTGAGTGTGAGTGTGTGTGTGTTGTGACTGTCTTACTTGACGAAGGTTTATAAGCGGCTCTCTGAGCAAGCACACAAGCCTGAAAATATATGTATATCAACCAACCAATTGTCTCTCTGTTACCAAGGGGCTGGGTCATTTCTCCTCATTGATAGGAAAAGGTAGAAAATTAACAATTATGTTTTAAGACCCGTATTACTAATGAAAAGGGTCACTGTAAATGAATCCAGCTCAACTTTTTGAAATCAGTCTACTTAAACTACTTGTTATTTTTACTTACTTATACTTCAGTATATGAAGCAAAATTATGGCATTTAATTTTTTTTAATTATTTTTGTTCAAAGGAGTGTAGGAACAAAAAACAACAACATTTATTTGAAGCTATTTAATAAAAATATAACTAATGATTTTTTTCGCTTTAACAGAATGCACTAGTGCATATAAAGATTCTTCTACAGAAAGATTCACTCCACGAAACCTAAAAAAATAGGCATTTTTAATAAATTGCCTTATGTTTTAAAATACTCTTTTAACGTTTCTAAGAGACAAACATTCTAAAAACTAAGAATTTCAGTCTGAAATCAATTTCTTAGATCAATTTTTCTTCAATTCTTTTCCATATTGCAATTTTTTTTTTAAGGAACTTTAAAAGTTGGGAAAAATGGTATTGTTTGACGAAAGCTAAAGAAAGCAATTAATCTCCCAAATAATTTTTGCATATTTCTAAAACATTCTTAAATTAATATACTAAAAATAATTTTAAATTAATATAATAAAAAACCATTTGTCAAAAAATATTAAATAATGCGATTATCGATTTATATGTATATACTAGGGACTAAATTACCTATAAAATATTGCTTGCATTTAGCAAATATTGAATATATGTTAAAATCTAATTTAGTAATAAATCGTATAATATTGCATAAAATTTGAGTAACAACTTTGCCGATAAAAAAGCATGGTTTTAATAAACAATTGTTTACACAATTCATAAAAAAGTAGCTTCCGATATAAATAACTTATTACAACTCATGAGAACTAAAACAAACAAGTATAAGTATAGAGCGAGAGCCCTGTTTCAAAAGTAAGACGTGGGAAGAAAACAGTTATTTAAAAGACTTATCATGGTTTAAATAACATATTCCATAACAAATATTTAATTTTGGGCAATCCTTAGATTTCGCAAGAAAACCCTGATGTAAACCTGATATTAGGGGAAGAAATCCTTATTATTGAATTTCGGCTTAGGGAATACCAGCTTCATTAACCAACTAACATCGATAAAGTACTACGCGAAAATACACATCTGTTGCAGGATAAAAGAAATACTTCTAGGACAAATTAAATTATCAGGCTCTCTTTGTAAGCATTGAATGGATAGTATGTTCGTGAGAACAAAACTAACAACCTTAATGGCCAAGAAAACCACTGCGCTTATGCGTGAGTCTTCGGTGGGTTTTGTTTTTGCAATAGGTATAGGTAAATAGTCTTATTTTGGCTTTGGACAGTTGTGTTTCAGATAATAGGCTAAGTTCGGCTTTTGTAAGAGTGGAGTTTGTTTTTGTAGAGGTATAATTATTTATAGAAAACAAATAGTTTGTTGTTTGTTTTGTTATATGATGGAAATAATAGTTTAATGAATGGATATTAAAGAATAAAACAGAGAACTTCTATATCAGCAATGGAATTAAGGTCAATTTGTTTACTAAACAATTTCATTAAATTTAGAACTACACGATTGATTTTTTTATGTGAATTGTATTTATCGAAAATATTTGTTATAAATAGAAGGCTTTATCTAAAAATAATCTATAATATTCATTAAGAAACTACGGAAAATTACTTAAATGCTGAAACTATCAATAACTACATATAACATTCAGGTTAAATATTATTATTGGTTCTTCCTTTCTCACTTCGTAAAAGACCTTTATTTTTAACAGGTTTGTATTATACCGCGTATGCTTTTTATTCTACTTTTAATTGATTTTTATCGTTTGTATAATTCTTTTATTAATGATCTAGATATTTTGTTTGTTTGTCGCAAAATGGTTTTAAATCAACTTTTTTGTCTCTGTTTTAACCAAATGTTTTTAAATCTACTGTCTGGTGTCTGTTTTAACTTATTTTTGTATGTGTCTCCTGTAATTGGGAAAATCTCTTGTAGTTTGCTACACAATAAATAAATATTATAAAAATAAATCACAACTCAGTTAACATATTGTTGTATCTATATGGAACTACTTGGATAATTTTGGCATTATAATTCTACTACTCATGTGAGACCCAGAAAGAAACAAGCCCATTTATTTTTGGTCAAAATACATTGCCCACCTGGTTATACCCCAAGTAGTTATATATTTACAATTTTGTCACACCTACAGCTATCTCTAAGAAACCTTTTTGAAATAAAGAAAGGTAACTTCTATCATAATATCCTTTTTTAATTCGACAAAAACAACAAATACAGA